>CM031923.1:21534254-21759954 GCA_018703695.1 Prunus fruticosa
TCTCTATTGTTCTTTGTAGTATAACGTCTGTCTGTTAATTAACTGACATGGTTCACTCCTAGAGGTAGCATCTAGTGTTAATAATATTGGTATGAGAAGATTCACAACCAGGTGAGCATCTTGTTCTCTGCCATTTTCACTGTTTTATTTCTCAAGCATGGTCTCATCTGAGTGGTATGAGCAGTAATTTTCATGATTTGGAACGTAAAAAGTATTCTCAAATCAATTGCAACTATAATAAGTAACAATATTTTTCATCATATAACTGATGTAAGAACAAATCCCATGTTCTATATTTGGAAATAAATTTTGCATTACCACCCACGATTATGTAAATGATTATTCTAAGATATTGGTACATTCTTCATTAACTTCTCTACCTTCTAACAATGTATTAGACATTTAACCATTCTATAAGTAAAATGTTACAAATCCACTATTCAGTCATCATTTAGGCTTACAATGTAGAGTGATCTCGACAAAATGATACTTCTGCATTTTCAGCTTCCCAGTATTGCCTGTCTTTAATTCATGCTGAAGCAACAGTACCAGTGCTTTCGTTGCTGCCTCGACTTCTTTGCTCATTAGGGCCACTTTCATGCCATTTGCCTTGGAGCTCATGTGGTTGGTGGTACTGTTCATAATATGATCCAAGTCCAATACTGGTACCTCTGCAGTCCCATCTTTGGGAGGAACGCAAGGCAGACTGGTTATTATCACAAGAAATTGAAAGTTCCTGCTCTAGGGAAGTAGGTACTATTCTGTTCTGGTCAACTCCCTTTGACAGAGAATTTTATCCTGCAGTGGGGACATAGAAAAAATAAAAAGGTTAACCTTTTGGTCCTGAGATAAAATCATGGTGTTAAAGGAAGGTATACAATTCAGAACCCAAATTTATAGGAAAATGCGCAGGAAATGATTATGATCAATAATATACATAATTAATTACCTTAAGTTGTGAATGCCAGAGCTATTTGTCACAGACTTAGGCAAAGTCCTCTCTATCACTTCTTCTTTAGATGCTTCACAACGTCACCACTTGACACACTCCGCCTTCTAAGGCCTTTGGGTTACTTCTATCAGTTTCCTTTCCGGGCAATTTCATTGCTGAAGCCATAGGGTTTAATTTGAGCATTCGATCCCCTTTTTCGCTAACCTTATAAATTACCTTTGAATGTTCCTGAAGCTTGTTCTACCTCAGAACTGATGACAACATTTCTCTTTCATTTACTAGACCCTTTTCTGCAACTCTGTTGGATGTTTGATTCTCAAGCTGCCAGCTGTGTTCGCCTCTACCCTCAATCTCACCAAAAGTGCTTCTGCCAGTAACTGAAGGCATCATCTCCGATCAATCCACTTGGATGGTGAACTTGTGCATCATCCCGCAGTTCACTTGCAGGGTGATCATTTTCAACTTTCTGATCCATATCCACCAACTTCAAGTCACTCATCTGATTTTTCATTAGAATGCTTCTTCAGAGAGATTGGACGTGTCACTGTTTAGCCTTTCTCCTTCCAGAGGTCCGTTTGGTTCATTAAGTGGAAAAAGAGCTTCACGTATCTGAGTGTACACCGGGCCTTTTCCAAGGCCTTACTGTAATCTCCATCACAGTTAAGCTCAGAAAGACATGGCCGGTCCGTTTGTAATGGTGTTAAGCATTGGAAAATGTGAGCTAAATGATAAAAACAGTAGTTCTTATCATGAGAATGAAGGGATGTTTCCATGCAGTTTCAGCAACATGGCCAACATGTAAATTCAAAAAATTTATCTAATCCTTTCCTTTTTGAAGGCGCTCTTTGGATCTTGGAACTTAAAATAATAAAGGAAATTTCTGAGCCGGAAACCATATAACCTTTTGATAAGTTGGAACGCATTGCTATTAGCTGCCTTTAGAAAAATTATAAGGGACGGCCGTACAAAGTTCATTTTTATATCCATAGTTGCTATTGTCCTACAAAAATTGACAATGTTGAGGGTTTAATTACAAACAACTGAACAAAGCGAACAAATTTCACATCTCACGTCGCCATAGTTGACCGAAAGTAACTTCTTTCCTTGGTAACCTTCTTTTGAGCTAGCCACCCACCACATCTAATCTTACCAAAATCCTTCTGCTCCAGCAGTTTCCTCATTTGTGAGAACTCATTGAACACCATCTAATCGCTTTTTGAATCAGAGACCTGATACAGGATTTGCAATAAAGTCAGTTTTTCAGGTTCGTTCATGGAATTCCAGGAAGATTGGACATATGGAAAGCAAAATAACAATTGCAAGTCAACAGGCTGTTTCAGTTAACTACCCATTTTAGAGAACAACAATCAGATCATCTTGGAAGTACTCAAACATAAAATAGTGTACAACAGCCTCCCTAGGTGAAGGTGGCCATGGAACCTTCATCCTTTCTTCCAAAAATATAAATAAAAGTCAGCATTTTGAATGGAAACATTCTCATAAGTGGAAGAAAAAAAGAATCTTTAACATATGATTTTGTTTTATGCCTTAATTTAGACAAACTAGATGAAAGAAATCTGTTCACCAATCCGGACCTTCTGCAAACATTTGGCAGAGAATTCTTTGAAATTTGGAACTGGTAGACTTGAGGCCACCTGGGAGAAGGATACAAAACAAATTATTGTATAAATAAGAGTTAAATTCCTTTTTTTTTACAGAATAAGAGTTTTTGTAATCTCTGTCTCTGTCTCTCACACACAATATTTGATCCCCACTACAGACATTTAGGAGGAAAACACTCAACAACTATTTCAAGTTTCATAAATTTCCATCAAGCTACCAGACTCTAAATTACAAGTGAGATGATAAATGAAGTGCACATGCAATGATTGATATGACTTACCATTTCTTATAAAGGTCTGCCTTCCATGAGGCGCATAAACCTGCAATAAATGAAACTTGTTTGTCTGGAAAAGACTTGACTTATTTAAAGTTCACCATTGTAGCATGAGGCATACCAACTTTCAAGTGTTTTAGTTCAACTTACAGTCAGTTTTAGATACGCCCACCCAGCCTTCAACAAGTAATGTATGAAAAGGAGTGCCTTGGATTCCCGCTAATACATAACACTTGGAACTGTTCATTATCATGTTTTGACTGTAGAATGAGGTAGATCTGCAACTATGTAAGTTTCACAATATAAAGGGTCACAATGCTTCACTAGTACAAATTCAATAACGTTTAATGATTACTGTTCAAGACTAAAATATGAAACATGCTGTAAGTAAATGAACTGTATTAAATTTTTAATAATTTTAGATAATAAATTTCAAACATGCGAATGTAACAATTTAAAAACTTTAAATGTTAATTACAAATTGAAGTTATAGAAGTTGTACATATTAAAAAAGAGACTAAACAGCATCGGTAAAGGCCCAACCCAACAGACATAAGAAGTCAGAATCTCTTATCCTTTTTGGGTGATAATAATGTAACTTATCAGCCTCACTTATTAGAGAATCGATTCAATAGAAGTAAATTTTTAGGTCTGGCTGTCAGGGAGAGATAAATAGCTGACTTATACACTTATACAATACAGAAAAAAAAGTGAAAAATATTATAACCAAGAAAACAATTCCAGTGCAAAATATGATTTGAAGAAGATAATGCAGATTAGATAGCATACTTTCCATTCAGGATGTGATGTGGTCTCACTAGTAGTCAATCCCTTGTCATCAACAATGCAAGCACCCTCAACATGTCAAGTAAATTGGATACTTCAGCAGTCTTTTCTTCTATTCACATTCTCATTACATCCTGCAGGACCCATAAAGCTAAAATTATTATGTGTTCGCCTAATACAATTAGCTTTTGTCAACATTTTCTTACACTATTTTAAGATACAGGCATACAACCGGTGGGTCATTAAATAACACAAAAAGTAAATAATTAGCAACCTCCAATTTCATTTTCAGAAGAACGAATCAGCTGTTTCTTGACAAGGAAGTTTTCAGGCCTCTGATTTGTTAGATTAGGAGATGCCAGTGTCTTGTCCAGCCTCCCTCTCTACTGAGTGATCTTTTTTGTTTTCTTCATCTCTGCACTCTCCAACTAACTGGGAAAGAGCCCCCCGAACAAAGCTATGAGGGAAATTTAGGCCTGGTATTCCTGACAGACTTCAGTTTCAAACCCTGATTTATTGAGAATTACATTCGAAAAGAAAAATTAAGAAACTGCAATCAAGGAAGCTCTCTATGATCACCAGTAGCTAGAGAATTCCTTATCACCAGCAACCAGAAATAGATATTTTACATATCATCAAACATTCACAATAAGCTAGCATCAGAAACAATACTGAAAAATATTGAAATTTACAAGCATACTGACTGAGAGCCAATAGTAGCTGAAGGAAACTATCAGTCCAATAACTGAAAGCATAAAATTTCCCAGCTTCGACCAGTTGAATTTAAAAATGAAACAGAAACTAATTCATGTCCCTTGCAAATATAAAGTTAGCATGAATATCTTAAAAAACCAATCCAAAACAACAGCATAAATAACAAAAAATGAAGTACCGATAATTGAAATCACATCAAAATCATAAAACTTTAACTCACAGGAAGAGAACTCTGCGGAAAACTATGAAGTGAACCCAGTTCCAGTTGTCTCCACAGCTCTGAAGTCCGAACAGAACCCAGATTATAAAACCTTAAATCTTCACTGATCAATTGATGATCTCAATAAAAAGGAATGATTCTCAGCTCTTTAACCAGAGACGAAGCCAGCTGACGTTGATACCGCCCAGACGGATGTTGAACACGGAAGGTCAATTTTTTCTTGGGTGGAACTGACTCCTACGCATAGCAGATAACTAAACTATCAATATAACCTAAATAACAAAGCAAAACGTATTTGTTTTAAAGAAAATGAAAAGGGAATAAAATGGTAGTAGAGAATTCATGCGGTTGGTTTGGAGTGGTACTTGTATTGGCTTTAATAGAAGGATGAAGAACAGTGTCGGGCGGGTGGGGCAACACTTGAAGGTGCCTGCTAACTATATCTTAATACGGGAGGTTGGGGGAAAGTACAGGTACGAAAAAAAAAACCTAGCAAATTATAGCAAATAATAGAAGATGAAAACGTGTGTCGGAGAAAATCTTTCCTATAATGGTTGCGCGGAATAACAAGAGATTTCTCTGCCAATTGCCATCTTAGAGAGTGAACAATTTCAGAACCCCGATAATTAATTTCGTATACCTTTGCAATTCTTATAACAATAATGTTGATTTCATCGAGAGGAGAGCTTTACCTGGGAAATAACGCTGATATATTTATCCAATCTGCCGGAATGATGTTTTTCCTTTTGGTTGGAATCGTACACATTAAATGGTTTTGGATTGAGAACTATATGGTATGTGGATTAAGTTCTCAGAGGAAAAAAACACAAAATTTAAGAAACTGGAGTGGAAGAGAAAACTGGCCTATCCCAAGCTAATTTCACCACTACTTGATATGTTAGAGATACAAAATAAAGGAAAACTAAATGTATTTTAAATTGTAATAGCATCAATTTATTTTTTTGTATGTGTCGAGTGTCACCAGCATTGCTCTATGAATTTTAGGGTATATCACATCTAATAAAAATAAATGACTGAGTTATTATTGTACTACTTTCAATCCAATGATATAAATACTAGTTTGTTTTTTACAATGATCACATCAAAAGTATTAAAACTATTAGTATCCATTCAATTGATAGTAATAGTGGTATTTGTGGTAACGTGATACGAACCGGAAACAAAATTTCCCCGATCAAGTTTGATGAGTGCATTATACTTTTAGAATGATGCTTTTTTTGAGCAAGACGGGTGAGTGAGTCAGACACGTGTTATTCGCATAAGCAGTGTCGCTCGTAAGGAATTAGGTGTCGTCGGAATGCTTCTTCTTTTGGGGGCGGCTGGAAATGGCATGACCCCTAGATTCGCTTCCCCCACGCGCCGATTGGGGATTTAAATGGTGAGTAAATTGACTATTCAATATCCACCAACCCGCCACCCTTCGTATATATTTTCGAAAAAGGAACAGAGCATTTTTCTAAATTTTAGATCATGTCCACTCATCACACTTGTTTTGCCACTTGCAAGTGAGTGGGTGAGAAAAAAGATGAATCGAACCTCTCTTAAAAGAAAAAAGGGATAAGAATACTAATATGGTGTCAGTCGGTTTGGGTCAAGAGATCGTTCTTTGTTAGTGGCGGTAGGAATTTGGGTTTACAGTTTGATGGTGGATTCTTTACATTTGGTCCCTAAATTTAACATAAAAAGTAACAAATACGACAACATGACCAATGATACTAACGAAATGTATGTGTGGTTGAGGACTAGAACCAAGACCGACCCTGAGATTTTCAAGGCCTGGAGGAGCGACGCTGAAAATAGACCATACAAAAAAAATTTATATGGGTGTAGAATATTATAAAATGAAAGATATAATATCATTTATTTTATATATATCTCTGTATAAGAAAGGACTTGAATTAAAAGCTAGACATCACCATCACGGCTGGCGTTGAATATGACCTCACAAATGAAAAATAATAATTTTGGGGCCCTCTCTTAATCCTAGGGCCCAGGAATGTCGCACTTCTTACTATGGGTTAGGCCCGGGCCTGATTAGAACAATTAAGGGTGGGCATGGGATGGATTGGGTCGATTTTATCATAAATCGTATTCCAACCCGATATACGGTGGTTTATGATTGTTTTTTAGGCCAATGCTAATTCAACCTAAATTTTTTGTGCTGGGGTTGATCGGTTCAGTTGAGTAACTCAAAATCCAACCCGTTGCAACTTGCAAGTAAGTTTTTTTGGTAGTTTAGCCCATTCCTAAAATTAAGCTAAAGCCAAACACAAGTTTTCTCACTCTTATCCGTGGATAACTTATTCCTGTTTTTTGCCACCCACAATTCGTTGGCTGAAGCTCCAGTCCAATCCAACAGGTACTTTCTGTTCTTCACCGCTGCTTGTTTTATCAAAGTTATTAGTTCTCATCCTTTTTCCATATGATTTCTGCTCGTATGTGAATTTTAATTTTTCTGAATCTTGAGAAATCGTCCGGAAACGGTTTCTCCGGCAACCAAGCAGAGGATTAGGGTTTCTATCGTAATTGTTTTGAAGCAATTACGCGTTGTTGGTTAGTCAAAGTTTGAAATCCAATCAAAGTAATGTGGCCAAAATAATTTTGCAGCCCTAAGAACTTTTTTTAATAAAATCATTATTTCTTTAGGAGTTATAAGGCTGAATCTTATCAATATTTAAAAATTAAAAAAAAAAAAAAAAGAGTTATAAGACTGAGAGTAGCAGGGTCATGACTAATGGTGGACAAGTGGGCAGTCTTGGGGGTGGGGAAGGGGGGCAATAGCATAAGCAAATGGTGGCAATGGATGAACCTTTAGTGTAGCACCAAAAGCGGCACGGTGGTTGTAGCAGTGAGATTGATGGTGGTGGCATTGTTGGTCTAAGTAGTTGTGGATGAATGTCTAATTTTGACATTAAAAGCAATAAAATGCAGCATGCAGTTATTTACAACTACAAATCTGGTGTTCATCTAGGCAGTATGAGCTATTGTGACTTAAGTACCTCTTTTAAGTTTATTGCATTTTCATTAGCATCAGCTGTTCTTTTCATTGACAAGATTCTTAAAATTGCAGGTGAAGGATGAATTTCTGGTTTTTCTAGCACCGGTGACCATTTGAGGGCTAACTGGACTCCACCTCAAGACAGTTTCTTCATTGGCCTTTTGCTAGAACAAGTGAGCAAAGGGAACAAAACTGGTCATGGATTTAGGAAACAAGCATGGGCAGATATGATTGTACTCTTTAATACCAAATTTGGATTTAAGTATGATACAGATATTCTGAAAAATCGATACAAAAGATTGAGGAAGCAGTACAGTGAGATGAAGAGCCTTGTCGATCAGGGTAATTTTAATGGGATGAATCACAACAGATGATAACAGCTGATGATAGTGTATGGAATGACTATATCAAGGTACACCATTTTACCTAAATCTTTAAATTCCACTGTCCAAAAAGTAAGTTATTTTGCAGTTAGATTGCATATGTTCCATGCAGGCCCACCCTGAAATGCAACCATACAGAACAAAAGTCGTTTTGTTATAACGAGTTGTGCATAATATGTGGGCATGCAGTTGCTGATGGAAGATACAGTCTTTCATGTTATGATGTAGACTTTGAAAACGGAGGTACGTATAGTGTGAAAAATTGCTATTCATCACTGTCAATTTGGTGATCTTTAGTTAAGCTAATTTTCTATTTGATCATTATCTGCAAACAGTGTTGCAACATTATTAATGTTTCTCAAATTTTGTAGCAATAGGAATTGATTGTCAAGATCCCATTAATGATGATCCTAAAATTGAGTGGTCACAGACTATGGACCAATTTTTTGTTGAACTTGATGTTGGATGAGGTGTGTAAAGGGAATAAGGTCGGTCGCTCTTTCAAGAAGAAATCATGGGTGTCCATGATCACATCTTCTAATGAATTGGGGTTTCAGCATGGTAGGGCTGTCTTGAAAAACCGGTACAGTATATTTAGAGGCATTACAGTAGCGTTTAGATTTCGGCTTGATCAAAGGGGCTTTAAGTGGGATGGAAGAGAACAAAAGATGGTAGTTGATGATCGGGTCTGGAATAAATATATCAAGGTATATGAACTGTTCTTGATTAATTATTAAAGGGAAAACACTGTCTATTGCTCGTACCTTACTTTGTTATGAATGCAGGCACATCCCAGTTTTCGTATGTATAGAAATAAAGCTATGCCATATTATTCTGATATGTGCATCATATGTGGAAATGAAGCTAGAATTTTGAAAAAAGCTACTTCAAGTTTCAATCTAGCTCTTGATAAGGGAACCCTTGCTAAGAAAACTGATGGAGAAAGCTATGCCTATTGTTGACAAACATTATGCTCACGGAAAACCATTAGGTTCAAGTAGTGTCAAGAATTTATCAGATAAAAAGAAAAGGCATTGTCCTCAAATACCAGAAACCTTACAACAGTCTAAAAAAGCACAAAGAACGGATGGAAGTTGTGGCCGTTAATGCTCTAGAAGATATAGCAGTCGCAGTGTCATCATTGAAGAAGAAACTAAAGAAAAGAGGAATCTGTATCCATAGAGAAGGTTATTGGTGTCTTGAAGTCTATACCAGACATTGACGATGATCTATTACTAGATGCCTGTGACTTTTTAGAGGATGAAGGGAGAGCCAGAATGTTTTTAGCACTGGATGCGGCTCTCCGAAAGAAGTGGTTGATGAGAAAGCTTCGTCCACAGTAATCCATCTTTTTCCTCCCCATCAGCTGTAGAAGTGTATAGCTTTCTCAATTCACCAATCAAGTTGTCAAGAATTATACAGTCAATATACTTGCTTTGGGTTGTAATAAGGGTCATTGAATTAGTTGATGTAGGGTTAAATCTAATGACAGTAATATTTTAATTTCTTTTCCATTATTTTGACAACATATTTTAATTTCTCTGTCTCTTAGGGCTAGAGCCTTGCTCTTGTATTGAATTTATTTTATGCGCAGCCATAAAATAAAACAGTCCATATATGTGTGTAGTAAACTTTCCATGCTTATGGCCAAAGCATCAAATAATATCTAACTCTTACCAAAAATAAAAGAATCAAGAATTTAATAACGACATCAAATGACAACAAATCAAAATCAAAATACGTAAACTCAAAACGAAATCGATAAAATTTAAACACATTTAACCTAATCTACCGCGCCTCCATGAAAACCAAAGATCATGAACCACAGCGGCCATATACACCCAGAAAATCCCTCGCAGCCAATTTACGCCTCGCCATCTCATCCAACTGCATGTCCACCTTAGCCCTCATATCTTCAAGGGATGTCTTGAACTGCTTGAGTTCATGCAATTTCATCTTCTCAGTCGGCTGGTCCCACCAAAACCCACGGCCTCCGCTCCACGCCTCCGCCACCTCCTGTGTCTCCTCCTTCACTAGTCCCATGCTTTCCCCGCCACCAATTCGCAATCGCAAGGACAGGCTTTCTATATTCGGACTTGTTTGGTACGTTGTACCAGAGTGGGACGGATTGGACTGGACTATGACTTTGCGTGTCCTCGTCATCAACACTTGCATGCATGCACTCAGCGCTGGTGCTTGTGCCTGCGAGGCGGGAGATGACGGGAGTCCACAGAGGGGTGGCCGAAGACAAACGGCCTGCCATGGGAGAAAAGACGAGGATGGCCACCTCAGCGCCGCAGAGGGTACCGAGTTGGCTGGCCTTCCTGAAAAGGCCGGTTCTTCGCTTGGAAAACGTGACCTGGAGGGAGCTTGTGTTCTGTATTTTCTTGATATCAATCTTTTTGCGGCCTATGGTGCGTTTTTGTTTTGTAACAGTGCTACTAGAATCGTCTGACATATCTCTAACCAAAAAAAAATGGAGGGAGAGAAAAGATTGATTGAGCAGGCGATGTATACTAAGGTAGGGTTGGTGTTTCTATGGAGGAGGTTATATATATATATATATATAGGAAGAAATATAGAGCGCCTTTGTGGGGATATATACTTGATTAGGCAAGGAAAAACTCTCAAAATCAGTTTCGGTTTCCTTCTTCGTTTTTGATTTAATTTAGTCTTGATATATATCCAAATGTCCCCATTTCAAATGGGGATGTAATTTTTCAATCAATATTATTTTTTGTAACCTTTGGTTTCTTTTATAATTTAAAAAAAAAAACAATTTTACTTGCTCGGAATGAAGATTATGTACAAGAGAGCATTTTCAGGAATGGAAAAAGAAAAAAAAACAGAATGTTTTGTTTCCTACAAGTTAGTAAGCATGTAAATATGGTAAGAGTATTATCGTTTCCAATTTTAGGATTTTACTTGTAAGGCACTTTATGGTAATGCCTTGTTCAAATTCATTCCTGTTTCAGTTTTTTTAAATTTACTTTGATCCGTTTCCATTATAATTTAGTGTATGTAAATTTGTAATTACTCTAAGTTTTTTTGTTTCTTTTTTTCAAAATGTTCCTTATTATTATTAATATTAGGTCTACAATGGGCCAGACGAGACATTTAAGGCCAGCTAAGTTGTACTTCATGTTGTGCTGGACCGCTTGATTGACTTAATGCGGTGTTACATGTTTAGTTATAACATATTTGTAGTTTTGCTATAAATTATAAAAGAACAAAGTTTCATATTCGATTTGCAGAATAAATTTTTTGAGAATGAAACTCACATGTCTAGTATTAAAAGATGAGAATGAAATATGTTCTTTACAGTGTTTGGGAATGCTAGGAAATAACGTCCAAAAAAAGGCCATCTTCTTTCATTTTTAAATCTGATTTATGCAATATTATGAATGAAAAGTTGTTCAATCTTTCAATAATACTCATATTTTTTAATTAAAAATTATTAATAAAAAGTGATATTTGAATATTACAATAAGAGTAAGCTAGTAAAAAATAAAAGTTCATAAGATGTTTTCCCATGGAAGCGCAAAAATTTCACAAAAATGGCCACGGGTATGATATTACTGCTTAAATGTTTGATGCATACGAGTATATTACATTTCTAAGAGTGCACTTAATTAATTTGTGGAGTCATAATGGAAAGGAGCCATCTGCCATTCTATCGATTAGCCAAACTATACATCCAAATTCCAATTCATCATTGTGTTGGTAGATATTGGTTGTGCAAAAAATAGGGCTATTGAACTTTTGATATTTAAAAAAATATATATTACTATCGGGGATAAGCTAATTAACTAATTTGTGTAATCCTTTTTTCTACAAAGAAAATACTATTTATCCTTTTACTTATATTATAATCCCTTATGAAAAAAAAAAAGAAATAGAATGAGCTTCTTGTTATGTATTTATTTGGGATAATTTAAATCATATAAATTCTAAATGAAATAAAATATTTTCTAAAATATTTTTCCAAAAAGCTTCAGCCTTCAAACTTTTAGTCCCGTAAAAATAGAGAGAAATGGGAGTATTAGGTTTGCAGCGGTAAGAAGGCTTTGAGAGACTTCAAGCTTGAGGCTTGCGGTACCGTTCTGGTTTGAAAGAAGGCTCAGGTAGGAGTGGGTCGATTTGGGTTTTGAGCAGCCATCAACAAAAGAAGTAAACTTTCAGATTTCCCAGTCTCAGATTCTCAGCCAAATGCCCAAATATAATACTGAATGTGTGTATTTTTCGTGTTTTGGCAGGTGGGTTTTTCTCTGTTGCAGCCATGGTGGGTTGGCAGAGGCATCTTCAGTCAGCAATCCGTCAAATTGGGAAAAGGGTGGAATGTAGTTACAACCCTTCTGCTAACTCTCTTCTTCTTCTTCTTCTTCTTCTTCTTCTTCTCGCTTAGAGGGTTAGTAGCTTCAAAATGTCCTATTGCTTAGTTGGTTTTATAAGAAAGTGTTGATTAAGAATCTTAATGTTGCAGGTGTCTTGCCTTATTTTCAAACACTTTGCAAACCATCTTCTCCAACCATTTCAAGGCCCCTTCATCAATATTTTCAGCACTTGGTAGTTGTGATATCTGTAATTTTTATGTTCTTTCGATAATTGTTCATTTCTGTATTGTCCTCAACTTATCTTGGCTTTTTTTGTCTCAGGGAATTTCGAGTTCAAGGACTTTACTAGCTGAGGAAACACCTTCTCCATCTCTATTGACTCCTCTTCTGACATCAAAGACTGGAAAAGATGAAGAGCACAAGCAAAAATCACTGACTAAACCTGATAAAGTTCAAGCTATCTTAAAGGGCATCAAACAGGTATTGATATTGCACTCTGGTTGCATCGTTATAAAGCTTTGTAATGGATTCTAAAGTTTTATGGGATTTGGTTTTTGATGCATCTGGGCATCAAGCACTTTGTTCTATCATGTGGTATGTTCCTTTGCTGCCTAATAATCAAATTTTATTTTTGGGTAAACATTCATGCATGACTACCAATTTTACCTTAGAATTGATGACCAATGAAGAGGGAGGAGGGGGGGGAGGTGGTGAAACCAAATTCTTAGAAAGGAAAATATCATACCTGTTTCTGATTATGTGTGTAATGTATTTAGAAATGATTGGATGGCTGACTGAACAAGTTCCTCTGAAAACAAAATATTATTCCTTTTTTCTGATTATGTGGGTGTGTGTGATGTATTTAAGAAAGGACAACAGTGAAAACAGTAATCTTGCAGACCTTCTCTATGCCACAGGGAGGCATGCCTTTTGTTAAAAATATGTCTATTCCTTTTTTCATTCAGTTTGGATGTTAATAGTCCTAGCATTGGAGTTGTTTCTTGGATAGTTCATGTTCTTGCAGTTTAGACATTAACGTAAGGGATCCCTGGTCGCCTAAATGGCTGTTCTAAAAGTTGTGTAGTTGATATTATTTTCAAGTTTCCCCCTTATACGTAAATACTTTTAGTGATTTTAGCTCACTCACTTTCACTCTCAGAGTCCTAAGAAGGTTAACTTGGTTGCTGCACTGGTACGTGGTATGCGTGTTGAAGATGCATTGTTGCAGTTGCAAGTGACAGTAAAGCGAGCTTCCAAAACTGTGTACCAGGTGATACAGCCATCATGCATCTTTTTGAGAGGACAGGAATGAATGGATTGAACATTTAAGTGATTTATTTTTTGAATTATTTTGACTTCTGAGAAGACAGGAATGTGAGAGATGCATCTTCTTGTGGTATCATTGAGAATTTTTATTTTTAATTTTACTTTAAAAAATAGTTCAGTTAGTCATCATCATTTGAAATCAGTATAGAGGTTGGGTATTTCACATGCGATGGCTTCATTATGCTCATGTCTTACTAACAAAAAATAGAACTTACAAAAAAATTTCAACATTATGTGAGAAACTACTATTTGCAGGTCATTCACTCAGCCCGAGCAAATGCTACTCATAATCACGGGTTGGATCCAGACCGTCTCCTTGTTGGTAAATACTGAAAGCGAAATTAATTTCTTCTTTCTCTTTGTTTCCAATTTCAACCCTCATTCTGCATTCTCTCCTTATTTGTAGCTGAGGCATTTGTTGGAAAGGGATACTTCAAAAAGAGACTGTCCTACCATGCTAAAGGCAAATGTGGAGTTAAAGTGAGACCAGAATGCCGACTGACAGTGGTAGTAAGGGAGATCACCCCTGAGGAGGCAGAGATAGCCAAACTGAAAGTTAAGAATTTCGTGAAGCTCACAAAGCGCGAAAGAAGGCTTGTTCCTCACCAGCTTATCGAGACAACTCCAATTTGGAACCGCAAAGGCAAATCCCGCGAGCGTGAACGAAATGGTGCTGCTGCATGAGCAAGCTTCCTTCCCATGCTCTCATATTCTAAAAGAAAGTTTTGAGACTCCTGTGTCCTTGAATTTTGATAATGTTCCAAGTGTGAATGATGAAGTGCCAGAGTAGGAAGAGCAATCTTGTCACAGTTTCTGTTAGTGGCTGCATGCAGTTTTAAATGTGTTTTTTTTAGCCATTATAGTTTTGAACGCTTGATATGTTGAGTATCATCGTAGTCCCTTCTTAGTTGGCTTCATTTGAGATAATAAATTATTACCCTTTCCCCTTCTTCCTTGGCCTCTTATTGAAGCAGAGAATGAGCTCTTGCTCATGTTTACGCCTAAGTGCAGTTCACAAGTAAACAAATGAAAAACCAAATTATCCGTTAGATAGTGCAGTAAAAGAAATATGGAGTTTGTGTTTGCACTGCTGTTGGTTCCAGAATTCTCACAAACAGCAAACGACTGAAAATGGCAGCCCCTAAACTCTTTTGGATATTGGTATTTCCTTTTAAGTTTAAACAATACTGACTACTGTGGGGCATTAACATTTCTCGGCAGGCTGTATATTCCAAGTGTCCATTTTAGTATATTAGCTGTATATTTGTATAAGAATCTTCAAATGTTTTGGAAAGGTTAGAGACACTAGTGGAAGCAACGATTATACAAACTCAAATTTTGACTCCAGACGATAAGCATAGAGAGCATACTGATTCTAACTGCAAAAGCTATTGGGAAGAACTTCTCCGACTCTAAGCATATATATGATCATATGATGGGAGGAAAACAAAAGGAAATGAATTAAATCTTGGTATCATCTTTGATCAAAGAAGCTGCCCACAATGGTTGCTCGTTTTAATGAAACCAACAAGACTCACACAACTGAAGACAGATGCAATCTTGGAAAACGAGAGAGAGAGAGAGAGAGAGAGAGAGAGAGAGAGCGCGCTCGGCATGGCAATACATAATAGAATGTAATTTGTCATCTTCCAAAGATAGCCTCAACAATTTTGTATTTTATTTTTTGACTGGATGTAATTGTACATAGTAGCTATTGTTGACAAGATCCACTCATTTCTTCCACCACATTTGCAACTCATTACAACTACTAACAAATCATTTTAACTGATTTAAACCATTTTCACCCATGAGTCGAGACCAGCTGACTTTGCATCTGACTTAATTCTTATTTGCTGTATAAGTTCGGGTTTTGACCCGTTGCTGCAATCTTGACGAAGAAATTCAATAAAATGAAGTTCAGAGGTGTACCAAGTACTAAAAAGAATGTAACCAAGTTGAAATCCCAAGTAAAAAAAACAGGATAAGCACAAGAAAGAACTACATAAACAATAACTGTCGCTGGTTCAAGATATGGAACAAGGATCCCCACAAACAAGTTCAAAAGAGAAGAAAACAAAATAACACCCAAGTCAAACCTGTGTCAGGCTGTCACAGGGGGCATAGATTTGCCTCTTTTTGAGTAACTCATAAAATCTTAGTTTGGCGCATCAACACTTCTGTATCTAAATATCTCAACACCCAAGTAGTCAAGAGGACCATGAACAGCGACATGCGGCTTCCCAACTTTCACAGAGACAGCAGATATCTGGGGATAATTTTTCAGAGTGGTAGATGCGATGAGTTGAGCCACAGACTCCAGAAGATTATGAGGTGGCCCTTCTACAACTTCCTTTACAATGCTGTGGTTTACAAACGCAAAACATCAAAAGTGACCTAGTATCAGTCTGAGAAAACCTTAGATATAAAACGATAAGCATACTGTGTTTAATCTTTTCTTCTGGACATACAAATTCCTAGCTTTTTGCATCTCCATTTTCTATAAGACCACAACCACTGAATCAAAACAGACCGAACTAAAAAAGGACCCATATAGAATATAATTTTTCAATGTCATTGCAAATTGAGGTAAATATTTGACAACAATATGCAAATGATGGGACTGCAGCACTAGACTAGACTAAAACATGGTACATGCCAAGTTTCGAGGTAATGGAAAATGAAGGTGGTGTTGTCATATTGTTACTAACCGATAAATTTCGGTGTAACTAATGGTATCTGACAAACGATCAGATTTACCAGCCTCCCGGAGATCCATCCAAGCATCAACATCTATCACAAATTTCTGACCCAGCGTCCTTTCTTCTGGCTTCACTCCATGAAAACCATGGAACTTCAAGCCCCTTAATATGAGCTTATCTCCCCCTCTTATTGCAGCATCTTCCTGTATTGTTCCTGATGAAAGTCAATTATCACAATAACACCAACCATCAAAAGAAAGACACAAGGGGCAAAAGTTCATGTTCACACAGACAAAACCAGTTATTAAAAACTACTTCTTTGCTTGTAAACTATCCCCAACTCCTAATAGCCCACATGGATTTCTAAGCCAGACAAGAATTATTTATGTGGGAATGGGAATTTTGTTTTTAACGGAATTGGGATACCCAAAATTCCTAGGACCCACCACAAAGAGACATCTTTCCCTGTTTTCTCTCCATCTTCCTCTTCAATATCAGTAAATCCAGGAGGAACCCAGTGATGCCAATATGCTCCTAAGCACAAAGGCTTCAGAACCCATTACCTACATTTCAAATATACACCTTTTCGATATGAAAAATACAAGAAAAGTAAGCAGTAAGTGGTTATGAGTAGAATTCCAGTTTACCAAAAGTGTGCGCAGCCATTAGTTCTATATGTATATTCGGCGCAGAACAGCCACGAGAGCGCCTGTGTATGTGAGAATTGAACCCACAAAGAATATTTCTCTCTCCTCCACAAAGAATCGAACACTATTAGATTGCGCGCGCTACACCTACATTGTCATTGGCTAGACCATTATTACGTAAGCAACAAATGGCAAAATTGGCAGAAACAGGGGAGGTCAAGGTTGAGGTGGTTGAAGAAGAGTCTATTGGAGAGGAAGATGGCGGCGAAGGCCAAAGGCCAATTCTTAATGTGTATGACCCAACTGGTTGTGGGTCTGAATAAACTGCCGATGGGTCTGTGCCAATTGGTTGTGTGGAGAAGGAGGAGTGTGAAATATCAGAAATTTGAGTTGTTCTGCTGAGGAAGAGTTGGGGAAGGTCAGTTTGCTTGGAGGATGCGATCAAAATTCGGTTCTTGATGGTGGGAATTGTATGAAGAGAAGTGAGTCGTAATGCTGGAGGAGGAGAACCAGAGAATAAGAGGGCAAAAGGATTATGTCGTTGGTCATCAGGGCAAAAAAGACATTACTCTGTTCATTGGGTAAGAGGGCAACCAGTTAAGCAGGGGCACAAACGGCATTTCACTATTAAAATGAATATAACTTTATTCAGTTTTAGTATATATATAATTTATGTGGATTTTAATTGGATTATTCAGTTTTAGTATATATATAATTTATGTCGATTTTAATTGGATCTGTCCAATACAATTCGGCCCATCAAATAGGGCCTTATAGTTTAGTTTAACTTTAAATTCCTGTACAAAAAATCCAGAAGTGTAGTGATTTGGAACAAATACTCCCTTCAAGAAAGGTCCTAGGTTCGAATTATAGTATAGATGTAGTGTGTGTGAATTTAGTATGCTATCGCTGCTCTCAATAAAATCTCTCCTCCGGAAAAGAGTAACATAGATAAAACAAATACTGAAGAAAGAGGGAAAGATAACCCTGTTGAACAAGGGAAGGGATTTGAATTATTTTTCTGGGTCAAAGTATATATATACAACGTAAACAAATACCAAAAAAGGTAATACTTCTATTGTGCCTCTTTCACTGACGCCATTAAAAGCTGTACATCATGAATCCTGTGCTCCTTTTCTCTACAAAATATCCTCTCTCCAATATCTAAACCGGGTGCATCCTGCCGCCTGCAACCTGCTTCCCAACTGTTACTTAACTATACAACTGTTTGTCTATGTGTTTATATATCCGGGTACTCTTCGGTAGAAAAGAACGTATGCAGCTGATGTCCTGATCCTCTCTTGACCAACAGGAAGAACCTTTTCATCATCAAACTCATACCACGAACCATTACCAAGCTGCACAGGGGACAAAAATTGTTTACCAATTCAATTAAGAAAGCCCTAAAGTGAATAAAACTTGGGGATAAAATGCATGTAATAAAAAAGAAAAGAAAGGAGCATCTAAGTGCAGTCTGGCTTTCACTGAGTATAAAGGATTCAATTGAGAAACTTGGACAAAAACCTAAGGAATTTTCTAACAATAAGAGAAACAGAACTTACATGAACAAATGCTGTATAGTGACCACCACCCATGCCGCCATAGTGATTACTAATTGCATACAACATATATTGGCTGGATAACTGGCTATTTCGGTGACTAATGTAGGGTGATAAATCTAAACCATAAATTGGAAAATCAACAAATGTTTCGAGCTTGTTCTTAAATAAATTGCTGTACGAGAATCTTTTCAGATGAATAACCAGAATCTCAGGCAATCTCCAAAGGTCTAACTTTTTGCTAGCTTGCTGAGGCTTCTTGCAGATAGGGCAGTACCTGTAAACAACATATCATTGCAAAAGCTAGCATTAAGATAGGCAGCAGGTATATGACTACAATCTATTATTTAAAAAATTCTGAAAACCGAAAAAGACAAACTGCACAGATGACGTAATTAATGAACAAAATAAACTTTATGCTCTATCTCTAGCTAGATTAAGCCAAGAAACAACAGCCAAGAGGATGCATAACAGTTTTGTTCTTGTAATTCAAATGAAGTTAGATGCTAACCACATATCCTCTGGTCCTAGAGGTTCTTCCTTCATAAAGGCTTTAAGGCATTTGTACAGAGAGACAGATTCTTCAGGCTTCCTCACGAAAAATTGGGGCTTGAAAACCTCTGGCAAAGTGTTTAAAAGGCATGTATCGTACTTTTTAGTCATATTCTCGGACCATAAAACAAGCACCTTCAACCTCTTAGGCAACCCTGAGACCACGATCGGCTCATTCATCTCTATCAAGGTATCTTCTATAGCTTCTTTTGCATCTGGTAAGTAAAACTGGAAGTCAGTATCCGAATTTGCTTCATCCCTTGATTCCCTGTCTGAGTCGGCATCATTATCCATAATTGTAGTAGTAGTAGTAGTAGCATTAGAATCTTCATTAGCAAAATCATCATCAAAAATATTTAATACATCTCCAGGGCTCATCAAGTATGGATTTAGTACTTTCAGGAACGCGTTACGAATATCAGATCCATTGCAAACATCAGGCAATGTTGCTACAAGGGGAATGCCAAATGCCTGTGGGACTAATCTCATCTCCCCATTATTGTGACACCTGATCCCAGACAAAACTATGTATTTAGGCTTTTTTACAGGAAAAAGCGAAGACAATAATAATAATATTAATATCTTCAATAGTGAAAACATAGAAATGCAAGCGGTATCCTTTTAAGAGATCATGTAACAGAGGGAAACGATATAAACATTATCATCACAACACATAACGGTCACAACATAACGAATTAACATCATTATCTACGTTTATGAGGTCCATTGCATTTTTCCACAGAGAAATCATTCACATGTACTTGTAATAAAATAGTTATTGAAACCTGGTGGCCATATGGCCTCCAAAGAACAGGAAGCCAGTGGTATTTATTTACAACCTAAAAACGTAATAAGGGAAGACTTTCAAATGGGTCAAGAAACTTACAGAGAAGGCCTAATTTTCTGCAGGAGATAGTTACAAGGTTGGATAATAAAAACATTTAAAAATTATTAATTCAGTACGCATTTGCAAACATCTGCTAAATACATATAGGATTATCCAAAATTCAGAAAGTTTGCATAGAGATAGAACCCTGAATTCAATCAAAACTTCAAACTCCACAGGAGTGTCATGCATTGAACCACCCTTTGTCTTTGCATATACAAAGGCTGTGATATATATTAAACAGACCCAACTATATCAAACAAAAACATATTACGCACCACCAGTATCACTCATAGATGGTCATCAGCTGCTCAAGACCCTTCAACTTCATTTTTTAAAAAATTTGTTTTCTATTTCTGCGATAAAATAATTTCAGCCATGACATATAAGGTGTGAACGAAAATGACTCAACATGTCAGAATGAGATGGAATGAACAAGCCAACAAAATTTGACTGTTTCTATATGCAGTCATTCCCTAACATAAATAAAATCTTCTACAAACAGTTCGCAATACCAGATACCAAAATAATAATAAATAAAAACAATATGTAAGCTGTAACTCATGTTGTATTTGACAAGGCAATGGTTTATACAGACTTCTAAACAAGATACACCCGGAGATGATAGTTGGAAGAGTAACAAAATCTGGGTTCAAACCTAAACACAATTCACGCATGAAATGCTTGATAAAAAGTGACAACTTACCATCTGGACCTGAGACTAACTGTTATGTTGGTCGCAAAGTTTTATGAGGAAGATCTTATATTTCAAAAAATCAGACTTCTCAAGTACATAAATGAAGGAAATTGGTTCAGGAGCAAATTGACTTCTTTCTTGGTTACAGAGATTTCAAAGTGTCCAAAGATTCAAGTCTGGAATCAGGTTGCTTGTTTAATTCTATCATTACCATATCAAAGTCTAGTAGAATTGAGTTTATTGGCATACAAAAAATATCATTAGTTACTAAAGGGAACAAAAAAAAATGTATATATCAAAAATACCATCCCATAAGACAAATTATATGCCGTAAACTTTCAAATGAATCAAAATGTTACAATATACTTTGGGAGTCTGACCATATTTTCCATCATTTTGACAACATAAATAAGAAAAGGAATACTTCTCACCACACCAACTACTTGCATTATTCAACGACAGCTTCTATTACACGAGCAATAACACATACTAGCAAGTACTGTTTTAGGGGTAACATATCACAAAGAGTACATTTTGTACACAGTTTCTATTGAATTGTAGGAACCAGGCAACATCATTGCTATTAGCATCATGTGTCCTTTCATGTCTAAACTTATAGTAGGTATACAACATACCTTGATTTTACCAGGTAACTGAAATTATCATGTTGAACATTTCCCAAAAGGTCCCTGAGCTATTTTGGCAATCACATAAAAATTCTTTAGGTTGCTCACTGAGTTCACTAACCTAGTTAGTTTAAAATGCAAGGGAAAAAAGGTCATTGAACTAGTTATAGCAAAAATTAGAAGCATTATCACTTTTAATTTTTTAATAAAGTAATTTGAGTTAGGCAACTGATAAAGCAGTGATGATTTACTCAAGAAACCAAACTTACATGTCCATCTGCTGATGAATAAACGTAACCAAAAGGAACGTCTCACAACCCTTTGGTAACCGATAAGCGACCAATCGGTCACCATCTCTGATCAAGTCTAATGAATCAAATGGATCTTCCAGTAGACGAAAAATGCGACACTTGTATACCTACAAACAAAGGGTCAATGCCTTAGCATTCTTAACCTCTCAGTGAAGGATCTTTAAAAGATTACAAATAGTAACAAAATCAATCATGGACATGACTTTACTATGATGGCATGCAAAAAGCAAATACAGGCCATGTAATTGTCAAAATGCCAACAAATGGTGCTAGAGAACCAGAGTCCACACACAACACTGCATGACTGCTCCATGACCGTAGCTACTATGCATGCATGTCATCCATATGACAACTCCCATTCCCACCCCACCCCCTCGCTCCAATGACATACAGCAATGTTTCAATAACTCTAAAAACAGAGCTCCAGAAATATACCTCAGCAAGCATTAGGGTTTCATCATCTCTTAAAGAACATGCAGTGCTTAAGGCATTAGTCAGATCCAACGACCTTCCACTCTTGGGCACTGTCACAGTAAATGTACATGGCAATGCAGTCCCATCTGTGCTTAGGACCGTCAAAGTCATAGTCCGCATTGTTGTTGATGGTAATGGTAGAGAAAGGTACATAAATGGGTCAAATGTAACGGACACCTTGCTGCAAACAGGGCAAACCAATTTTGACCGGTACTGGCCCTACAGTAGCAAGGGGAAAAGAAATTGCAATATAGTGTTAAAAAAATAAATTTAATGAAGTTGGTCCCAATAAACTTATCTTAAGAAGGAACAGGTGAAACTTAAATCTACAAATTACAAATGCATTTAAACCATAAAACTGACTTGGCACACATCAACAATGATGGAGTCATTGCGAGCAAGGTGATTTTGCCAATATTCTTCTGCCACTTCTTCATCTGGACGACCCTCTACATCCTGAGCTTCGATATACGGCTTGCATTTCACACGATTTAGATCTTCATGGAGACCATCCAACAAAAAAGCAAGAAGTTCCTACATGAGGCACTTTGACAAATTACAATTTATAAACCTATTTCCCACGCAACAAAATTAAACATTTGCGCCTATGAAAAAAAAAAAAAAGAAGAAAAACTAAACATAAAACCAAATGAACCAACCTGGGAATCATGCTGATTATAGCCACTGAATTGGGGAGCAAAACTCGCAAGTTTGAGCTTGAACATTCTTGGAGCCACTGGCTTTGCACCTGGAGCCCATAACTTCCTCAACAACTCTCCAAATGCTAAAGCAAGTTCTCCCTGGAAAAAAAGTCTATAGTAAAAAGGAGAGACAACAATCAAAGAAAGCGAAACATGCCACAAAAAAGGAGCCATTTAAAATGAAAACTAAGGATTAACCCATTTACATACTTTCATTCCTAGTGGATTTGAATAATTTATGTCCTTCCGGTAATCTCCTAGAAAATAATCAACAAGCTTTGGGGTATGCACCAAGCATTGGATGGCACTGTTCATAAAACAAGTATTCCCAAGATTTTCTAGTCCAATAAGGCCTAAGGAACCAGCTCCTCTATAGATTGTACCACTTTGCAAGGAGTTGGTTGGAGTTAAATAAGGATTCACATAGTCAGTGCTCCCATTCATCCTCATAGAGCCACCATAAGTAGAACTATCCATACTGGGATGTTTATTGGCCACTTCATCGCTCCTCCAATCTCTACCTTTCATATAATATGAAAATCCATGGAGTCGCAGTTCAAGGAGAATCTGAAAGGACAACATGAAACGAAAGGCCATATAACTAAACTGTAGAAATTAATCTGCATGTAAAGATATATATAAACTGCAACACTGAGCATTAAAATTAATTTTGGTAGATATTTGTATACTAAATCTGGATCCATTTTTTAAGAAAAAAATTGAGACTCAATGTAGCATACTTCCCAGTAACAAAGGATCAACGTGGGCATGCTGGTGCGAAAGTTCAACGCCAACCAACTTCCAATCATTATAATATTTACTAACATAACCATCAATGCAATTCAGACAGTATGCGCAATTCCAAAATTCAGTAAATGGAATTAAAAATTCAAAGGCCAAAGCTAGAAAAGTAGCACAAACAGTAAAAAGTTGAGCCGCTACACTCCAGTAGATTGTGAAATATCAAATAGAAAGTATCTATCCGCTTTCTGGTGAAAGGCACCCACCAGATTGACGAAATATGAGAGTTAACAAATAAATAAGAACCATACATTATAATCACTCACCTCTTTGTTCAGTTGTCCAGGAATATCATTTGGCAAATTAATACTGTCATTCATGAAAATTTGGGTTGTCTGCCCTGAGAAGTCCCAAATATGCAACTGTAAAATCAATCCATGGATGAGTAAATATCATCGCATACATATCAGACCAATTGTAAATGACTAATTGTCACTCGTCAGTAACTCACCGGAACATACTCTGAACTGAAAATATTGCAGGCCCTCTTGTAAGAATCAACTGTATTATCCTGAAAATTGCAGTCTAGTCAAATTCAGAAGGTAATCAATCGAAACTCTAAAGAAATAAAAAGTGGTTATTAACTTTCCTAAAATGAAGAGTAAAACACAGTTTATGATGTATTCTATATGACAGTATATGAACCCTATTAAGCAAGGGCACATATATATAGCAATTCCAAGGCATATACATCACTATTTCCTAGTAATTACAACATATATGCCAGACAAAAAGACTTGTAAGTGTTTGTGAAGCAGGAGTCCATAAAACAAAACATGTGTTGCTTGCATAACTACCTACTGATTTGTTGCCTAGTTGCATGGAATTTTCCCAACTACAACTGTTCCAGCAGATTCTAAGGCAAACAACTGCTAGTCCATTCACTGGATTGTATTTCCATTATACCCCCAACTAACTGGGTCCAAGTGATAACATCTTTCCTAAATTGATGTTGTGACCAAGACCACAGAAACAATCACATTTAAACAAGGGAATGTATCAAAAAAGCGCAATAATGAGAATCATATGCATGTCACAAACATACAAAAGTTTAAAGAAAAGAAAGTGAAAGTTGCACAGCCCATGTTTCAGTAGGATCCCAATGCCACACAAATACCACATTCAAACATTTAAATTGTAAAGGCTCACTCTTCCGCTTCATGTCAACTGCTAAAAGTCACAATCCATCAACCGTGTGCTTTCTATTCTGATTCTTTATTAATTTCTTAATCTGACTCCTCTTAGCTCAAATAACCTTCCTTTTGACTCATGCCACCTCCAAACATCACACAACAATTCCAATCCAATATCTGATAAGCTGATTAAAAAAAAATAGTTCATCATCATTTATTGGGACTACAATCCTTGCTATTCAAAGTATATTCCCCTTCTTGATCTCTCTCTTTTACTCATCTTCTCAGCATCTTGTTCAATAACTATATCATTCTGTTGTTCCTCACTACTTTGGTCCACAAAACACAGTTGGTCAATTGCTACCTCAAATTAAATTAGGATTAATGCATGTATTATCCAGCAACTTCACCTACCTATAATGTTTGAGCATCACAAGTTCTTTAAAAAAAAAAAATTCACGAAATCAATTTACATACTTTAGATTATGCCAACTCTAATCTGAGGCATTATTCTCCCAGACATTCCTTTCCAAAGTACAACAGGTATCCAACTTCCATAACTAATTTTTTTAGAATTCATCCAATACAGGAATGTAATGAGAGGGAAAGGGATGCAAAATAAGGCTAAATTACAAAACTAACCCTTTGGCTGATCTTTACAACCAATGAATTCGTTTCCCATGAGACAAATAGCCTAATTTGTAAAGAAAACACATCCTTCAAGAAAATTTCTGCACCAAAAAGGCTCACGTTATCCTTTGCTGCCGTGTAGAAATCATTATGCCTACAGGAAAAGTGGACAAATCAATGCCATTATTATTTAGGAGGTGGTGGAGAATAAGAGAGAAAGCTCCATTCTCATAAATCACTGTCAAATCATATAGACATAAAAATAACAATAACTTAAGGGACTTCAGGAGAAATTGGAGAAGAAAGAAAGAAATCCCTGAACGCATAAGAAAATCGGTTTGTTTTCTACCTTCTCCTATAATCCCAGGACGCACAGTAAACATAAGCCTAAACAATGAAATCAAGACCCCTTTTATGCTTTTAGCAACTTTGTTTTATGAGAAACAAAACTATTCATTAAATACTAAAAAATTGTACAAATAGCGAACAAGGAGTCCTCTTCTGGAAAAACTACAAACATCTGCTTTCAAATCCGATAAGATAACATAGAAAGACAGCTCCCTAAACCCCAAACCATAGACGCCCACAAAGAAGACAAAAAGCGGACCCTAATCCCATAAGCACTCCACCCTCTTCACCAAGAACATTCTAAAAAACTCTCCTATTCCTTTACTCCTATATAATCAAGAAATTGCCATCATACCACATTTCCGCAGAACTACTACACCCCTTTTCTTTCCACAAAAAAGAAGAATAGAAAGAAAAAAAAGGGCTAAGTAGGGAAATGTGCTATTATTATCATTAAAGGTCGACCATTTAGTAAACGGGCAATCAAAGATTTTGGCAAGCTACCAGAATAATTGAAAATGGGCCTCATTTGACAGCATTAGAGTAACAGTTAGGACCTACAATGAACCCTCCATTAAGACCTACCCTAATCTAATGGCAACTTAAGATACCACAATTCGGACCATCTAAAATGAGAAAAAGAATTGCAAAATAAGAGACAGAAAGCTTCCTCACCGTCTGAGAGCGCGACACCATGTAGGTTCAGGGACCAATGCATACTCACGCCCCGAAAACCCTTCTTCAGCGACGTCCTTCTTCTTCAAATTCAGAAAAATTTCCGAGCCAGCATCGTCGTCCGTAGACGCAGTGTACAAGACCCCTCCCATCTGATCGTCTTCGGTTCGAACCTCCTTCCACCACCTGAAACCAAACGAAAACACGAAATGAAATCCAATGCAGCAACAGAACCATCTCAACAACTCAAAAAAAGGCTCGAGAGCAATTCAGTAGCCAAGTCACTCGCTGGAGGCGTACCTGTAGGGAACGAGGTAGAGCTTATCGACGGCATTGTGCGAAACGTCGTCGTTCGAGCGGTCGTCGTCGTCGTAGTTGTCGTGGAGGCGGAGGCGCTGGGAGCGAAAGCTGGGGCGGAAATCGAGGTCCCAGTAGGGGTCGTCCATGGCGGAGGAGGAGGAGAAGAAGGCTAGGGTTTTCGAGGCGAGGGCGCGTGCGAGGGACTTGCAGAGGTGGAGCGTGGAGGAGAGAGAGATGTTGGGGAGGAGGTTTAGAGAGAGAAAGCGGGTTGGCTTGTACAGGAAGAGAGAGAGACGGAGCTTCTCGGAGAGTCGGGTCATAATAGAAAGAGTGAGTCAGAGCCCGCCTTTACCTATTCACTCATCGCCACACAATCAATCGAACACTGGCTTTCTCTAATTAAATTAAATAAAAACCAAAATAATTTTGGACCCACCCGTGTTTATATATGAGTGGATTGGAAGAGTGTAGTGCACGCGCAAAATTGAGGGTGGGGGAGTTGAGGCGTTTCTAGAGTTTTTGTGAGAGGGAAGGCTAGAAGGTTCTTCTTTGCTTAATCTCTTTACTGTGTTTAGCAAAAGTTTTAATTGTTGTTAATTTCTAATTTATTGCGAATCAAAGCTTCAAATTATGATCGTCATCATCATCAATCAAGTTTGTCGATGAATTTCAAATGTTCTAGGTCATTTGAAGATCTCCTCATTTGATACAACTCTAAAAATCGACTTTGAAAAGTTTTTTTCTTCTTCTTTTAAATAATTTATAAGGGAATATTTTACCCATAACCCATACAAATAAACACGAATTTGGATTTGATTTGTCCCCTCTTTTTCTTTTTTGTCTATTTGATTTAATTTAAAGACGCAAATTTGTGCGTGTTTTTTTTACTAGTTGGATTAAAGCGAAAACAACAATGAAACTACATTGAGAAAACTTTAGCAGTGGCCACACTAGAATCATCATTAGCCTAAGTTACCAGAAAACTTAGGGACGAGAATGTTTGGCAAATGCTCTCGCAATTTTTCGCCTTTCATAAATCTAAGAATTTCACCTCTTCTTATGAAATACGAATGCCCCGATTGTCCCTGCTTAATCATTACTCTGATCCCAAAGGCCAAAAGAATATGAGTGAAATCCTATGATGTTATCCCATGCTAATGTATCCAGAAGCGTAGGCTTGCCTAGAGCACTCTAATTTCTTTAAAGTAACAGCACCGGAGGGACAACACGACCAATTAAAGGCAGGAGCATATCGCCGACCAATATTCGAAAGTTAGAGTTTCAAATTGTCTAAGCCAATATCTACTCTAGTCAACTTGTCTAAGCCAATTTCTGTTGAGTTTCAAATTTTTATAAGTAACATGTTGGAGGACAAACTTGATTATGACTGAAACGCCGCATTTTTCTCATTTCTTCATTTTTTATTCACATATCCTCACCCACTTAGACTGAAACTCTCTCCAGAAGCCAGATGCCAAAGCGAGCCTTTTTGGGTTTGGCACCACCGCCCCAAACCAACCCCCCCAATGCCATCATTGCCACTCCCCAAGACACTGAGTTTTCACACTCTAACAATAATCCTCGAACAACCATGGTACACATGTGCAACTGGAGAGGACCATCGCGGCAGAGTTCGTGACATTCGGTTCGCAAGCCTGCCTCTCAAGAATAAGCCCTCAAGGTACAATTGTTCACATTCCCCATCTTCCTCTTCTACTATCACCCTATGCTCTTCCTCTTCCATAGTTACCCCGTGTTCTTCCCCTTTCACCGTCACCCCATGCTCTTCTTCCTCTTCCACGTTTGTTCGCCTTCCTACTCTTCCTCTTCCATCACCCCATAGAACCGCCTTATGGTCGAATCTCCAAATCTGTCTTGATGGTGTTTGGGTTTTGCCTCTAGTTGCTCTGCCTCTACCTCCTTTAAACGTGGATACATCTGTGTCACATTCACCTCCACCTCTTGATGAGGTCTGAGTCTGGTTCTCTCAAAGTCGCCTCCACCTTCACCTATTGATGATAGTTTGAACGTAGGTCCGTCGAAAAATCCTTCACCTCCTCTGCCTCTACCTCCACCCTGGTCGAACAACCGAGTGAATTGGATAGAATTTAATGTTATAATGCCCCGTTTGGTCCACAACCCCTTTTTCCCCTTTCTTACTTTTTAATTCTCATCTCCTCACCCACCAAGATTAAAACTCTCTCTCTTGAAGCCAAATGCCAAAGCGAGCCTTTGTGAGTCTGGCACTCCTGCGTAAACCAACACCCCCAATGCCCTTGTTGCCACTCCTCGGACACCAAGTTCTCACACTATAACAATAAGAGCGTCGAACAACAACGACACACATGCAAATCTTACAACCGCAACTAGACGTCGGCAACAAAGTTCGTGACGTCTCAGTCCACGCAGCTATCTCTAGAAAAAGCCCCCAATGTGCAATTGTTCTCCTTCCTCCTCTTCCTCTTCCACTGTCACCTCATGCTCTTCCTCTTCCACCATCAACCCGTGTTCTTCCCCTTTCACCGTCACCGCGTTCTTCTTACTCTTCCACAGTTGTTCACCTTCCCGTTCTTCCTCTTCCACCACCTCCTAGGAACGCCTTATGGTCGAACCTCCATTTCTGTCTCGATTGGTGTTTGAGCTTTGCCTCTAACTGCTTCGCCTCTACCTCCTCTGAGCTTAGATACATCTATGACACATTCACCTCCACCTCCTGAAGACAGTCTAAGCTCAATTTCTTTGGTGTCGCTTTCACCTCCACCTCCTAATGACAGCCTGAACCTGGTTCCGTCGAAGTTGCCTTCACCCTGCTCCGCCTCCATTTTCACCTCCGATGAAAGCCTGAAAATAGGTCGAAATCGGAGAATCATTCACCTATTCTGCCTCAACCTCTACCCTAGTCAAACAATCATGTGAATGAGATAGAATATGACGTTATAAGGCCCCGTTTTGTTCACGACCATTTGTTTCCCCTTTCTTACTTTTTGATTCACATATCCTCACCCACTCAGATTGAAACTCTCTCTCAATAAGCCATATGCCTAAGTGAGTCTTTTTAGGTTTAGCACCACCGCCCAAACCAACACCCATAATGCCCCATTTGCCACTCCACATACACCAAGTTCTCTCACTATAACAATAAGACTGTCAAACAACAGTACACATGTAAATCTTGCAACCGTAACTAGACAATCTGTGACAGAGTTCGCGACGTCTCGTCTACGGTGACCATCTTTAGAAGAAGCCCCCAAGGTGCGATTGTTCCCTTCCCGCTCTTCCTCTTCCACTATCACCCCGTTCTCTTCCTCTTCCATCATCACCTCATGTTCTTCCCCTCCCACCGTCATCGCATGTTATTCTTCCTCTTCCACAGTTGTTCACCTTCCCAATCTTCCTCTTCCACCACCTTCTATGACCGTCTTAAGATCAAACCTCTATTCCGATTGGTACTTGGGCTTTACCTCTAGTTGCTTTGCCTCCACTTCCTCTGAGCATGGATACGCATGTGTCGCTTTCACCTCTACCTCCTGTTGAACACAAAAAAAAATTACATGACAAGTAAAGGGCCTAAGATAAAAGCCCAAGACGTGAAGGTTGATCTTTTAGGCTGCTGATGGTTTCTTCTATAAATTAAAAAGGAGATAAGGTCAGTTCTCAAAAGAAATATAAAATAAAAGAAATAAAAAAAATAAAAGGTGGGAAGAGATCATGGTTATCCTCTGCAACTCCATTCAACACAAAGGTCGCCAACTTAGCAAATGTGCTTCTCCAACTGCTATTCACCTTCCGCCTATAAAAGTCATGAACGTACAACGGCAAAAAAGAAAGAGGAGATAGAAAACCAAAGGCTTAACAACACAGAGAAAGAGAAGCACCAAAAATTACTACAGAAATCCAAAGGAGATACGAAGCTCTGTCACAATCCTGTTTGAGAATATATAAACTAATTCATTTCAGCATTTTCTTATGTACAATTAACTTGCAGGCAAAAGAAAGAGTGTAAAAGAAACTGTACAGAAGCCTTGGCAATGTAAGATGTAAACAAATCTCTTCAAAATGATGATAATGGTGCTGCTTACACAAAGAGAGCTCTCGCAAGGACCTCTCCTTTGTGAATTCAGATAGGCTTCCACAAGAAACCCATTGTATTGAGTGCTATGAACACCTTGCGAGTGTTCATAGGCACGTTGTGGTACTAGAGAAGACCTTGTGAGTGTTCTTAAGTACCAAAAACAGAAAATGGCGTATTACATCCTAACTCACCTTCAGACACGTGAAGTCCCAAGTCTGCAAATTGGAGAAGGAAGAGATAACCCACGAAAATCACTAAGATAACTCTCCTCTCGAGTAATTCGCAAATACAACAAAGGGTTCTCACTCTGTTCCTGGCGGTACGATAGCCCTCCCAAAAGATCTCTGTTTGCAATCAAATGAAGAAAAATTGCACCAAAGCATTAGACTGTTGTTACCAAGAGACCAGAAAGGAGCAAAGAATTCAAAATTATCTTTGGCCCCAAAAAGAAAAAAAATACATTCAAGCCTTCAAGGAAATGATGGAAATAAAATCACAAAGATCACAAAAGAGAAAAAGAGTTTATCTTCCTTTTCTCTCGACACCAAAAACAAAGGTGTACGACACATGGCCTCCGTCGTACACAGGGTCCTGGAGATTAATGGTTAAGGCAAAAAAACAAAGGAAAAAGGAAAAATAGCTCACCAATTTTAGGCTAAGAAGCCTCCACCTATGTTGCCTCCTGAAGAACCCAAGAGCAGCATAAGCCAAAATAAAGAAGCCCAAAAGCCGAAGAAGAAGCCCCAGGAGCGGAAAGAGAAACTAGCAAAAAGAAAAAGAAAAAAAGAAAACGTAAAAGCTCACAGAGAAGGAAAATGATGAAAAGCAAAGGAAATGAAAGAAATAAAAGTAACCAGCTAAAGACAAAAAAAAAAGTTGAAGCATGGGATGACTTTCAATAGTTAGTAAACTATATGGTATATTCTAACATAAGGAAAAGACTTACCTTACTTTGACTTCTCTTTGGTTTCCTCAAAACTCAAAGCTCTGAATTGATTGTAGCATATGAGTAATTGAAGAGATATATAATTTGGTCATGCTTGAATTGAACTACTCCAATAAAGATAGGAGTGACTAAGTTTGGATTTGTCTCTATTACTCCAAATAGATATCGGTTTCAAATGCAGCTGGCTCTCAAAGCTTTCTGACGTGGACTCTTTGCTTATGGGCCAAATGTCAAGGCCTGGAAACAAATTGATGGGTTGACAAAATAAATTACCCATTAACTTTCAAAAGCCCAAAATTTTTAATGGGTGGTCCAAATAAATTATGTGGTTAATGGATTAATTTTTCAATCCTCAAAATCATGTGAGTAAATTAATGGGCTCTTTAAAATGCATGTGAAATTTATTTCGACTTTGACCATAAAAAAATGGTACAAAACCATTTCAAATTTTCTCATGGGTCATCTACCCGTGCAAATTTCAATGAAATCTGATTTAAATCTCTCAACCACACACTCTTTCAATGGGTCATTCATTTCTTGAAAGTTCAATCAAATTTTCTGAACTACGTCCGGTTTGATTCCGCCAAGGATATGTAGGCAATTTGGAAATTCAATCCAGATACAGCCGCAAGTTCAAACAGAATCTCTAGTTTACCTTAACCAAATTGGCCCCAAACACTTTTCCAACCACAAAATCAAATTGAATCCCTGGTCCAACAACATTCATCCAAATTCCATAAAATATTTCTCACACCACAAATTCTTTCAAGGGGTCTTTCATTCCTTAAAAGTCCAATCAAATTCTCCAAAGAACTACAAGTGGTTTGATCCCCCAAAAGGGGTACATAGGCAACCTAGGGTCAACCTAGGTGCAGCCACAAACTTAAACAAACACACAAACCCCCCATTTAAAGTTTAATCCATATTGGAATCAAAAGGTGTTCTCTTTCCAAAGAGATTATAATTAAGAGATATTTTCATCTTGAATGGGTCGTACTCAATTAATAATAAAAACTTTTATTTGTAAACAAAGGAGAAATTATGTTGGGTGAATTTTTAATTACTTATTACATTTTTATTTTAACCTAACACCTCCTAATGACAGTCTAAGCCCAGTTTCTTCCTGATCGCCTTCACTTCCACCTCCTAATGACAATTTGAGTCAGGTTTCTTCAGAAGTCACCTTAACATGTTCTGCCTCTACCATCACATACTGATGATAGTCTAAGCTTGGGTTCGTTGAAGTATCATTCACCTGCTCTGCCTCCACCTCCACCTTGGTCGAACAACCCAATGGATTGGATGAAATTTGATAATTTGTTCAGTCATTTTGTGCTTCCGCCACCAACATGAATAAGAAAGAGGTTCTTTTTTCATATGTAATTATCAGTTTCCTTTTTTTGGTTATGGGTATACTATGAGAAAAAGAAAGCAACTCTTCTAGTTATAATAACTTTCGCAATTTGTTCACCCGTGTCTCTAAAATTTATCATGGTATCAAAGTAGCAATTTTGAAATTGCTGACTCTAGTTTCAAACTCTAGATGCATTAATGGGGTATGATGATTTCTTCTTCTTCCATTCAAGTAACACTATCAACCCCGCTTCTCATTCTCAACCAAACTTTGTATAACGAGTTGCACAGATGGCTCAATTCTTGAAAATATAGAACCATACTCTGAATCCAAACCCGACCCTTACTTTTGGCTTACTCCATAGTAATCTCATCCCAGTTGTAGCTTGGGACAACACATCTTGCATACTCCCAGAAGAGGTCAGAGTGTTTACGTGCTTCTGCTTCCCTCATCTGCACACCCTCATTCGAACCACTCAACCTTCAAAAAGCTTTTTCTTTTGCGAGCCTAACCCTGTGTTTCATTTTTTTCACTGATCGGGAGGTGTAATTTGGCTTTCTTTTTCTCCTCCTCAAAGGTTTCCTCATACCACTTTAGACGTATCTCGTCGTTTGATTTCCACCATCAACACGTCGTACCTATGCTATCAAATACCAGCAGCATCTTCAACATCATATGAAAAATTTATGCATTTGGCAACTCCTTCAGCCATATTTTCACCTTTATTCTTCCTCTGTGACAAAGCCTCTACATTTTTTTGTGGTGGAGTTTTTATAAGTATGGGGGGATTTTGGCAAGTGAAGACATTGTAAGTTTATGGTTATTTGGAGTAAATGGTTGCAATGTGAAGTAAAGTAATAAACTTTGGTATTTATACAGCAGAAGTCTTTTCATTTTACCCCACCAAAATGAAACATATGACTTGGTCTTGTTGAAATGTAACTTTAGTTACCTTTATAACTATAATATTTGATTTTCTTTATTGGTGATGATTTGCATAATTAATTTTATGAATGGACTTGACTTTGCATCCACTTGCTGTAAGAAGAACAATAATTATACGCCTCCACTTTCATCCAGCTGTGTGAAGCGTTGTTTCAGTCACATCGATTGAAAACGCCACATGGACATCCCACCGTTGCAATGGCAGTCATCTGAAGATTCGTAGAGCATGGTTGGGTCATATAAAATCTGAAACAATTTTAAACTTAGAAGCTGAGCATGTAGTTTTTATTTGATTATATTTTTCACGATCATGACAAAATTTCAGTGGTTAGCTGGCAATCATCCCATAATTGAATTGAAGAGGACTTGCTACTTGAGACTATATCGCATATGACTTCTATAAAAATTGGGAGAAACTCTGTAACTAATTTTTTAGATAAATAATATCTGTCAAAGTTGGTTAGAACCTCATTAGCGAGTTCAATTGTCACGTTCCCATTTTTCATATATCCACCTAGTCCTTTACTTTTGATTTTTAGAACTAAAAAATATGCAAAACGTAGAAGTATCATTCTCATAAGAATGGTTTAGATGATAATTAATTTGATACTCCATTATACTTCATGACTATAATATTTTAAGTGAGTTGAGGGTTATAAATCAAGTTAGATGGATCAAACTACCTTATTTAGTCCCAAGTTGTCGAGATATATGTCGCCAACAAAGACAAGTTAGGATACCTCACTAGCGAACTCCCACCACCTCTTCATACCGACCCAACTTTCAACCACTGGCACACAGAGTATGCAGTTGTGAAAGGATGGCTAATCAATTCTTTGGAGCCTAGATTGGTTAGCAACTTTATTTGATTTCCAACAACATAATCAGTATGGGATGCGATTTCCATGACCTACTTTGATGGCATTGACACCTCTCAGGTGTTTGACCTTAAATGAGGAACTCAGCAGATGCGACAAGCCAGTGGCTCGATTGAAACCTACTTCAATGTGTGCTTATGGTGTATGCCACCCATCAGAAAGGTTGTTGGTGTTATCATTCTTTTACTCGTCGTACCTATGTCACTTTGGACGTCACCTTTTTGGAGTCCGAGATGTTCTTTCATGCCCAGGTATCAAATTTTCCACTTTATGGGGAGATCCAGAGTGAAGTGCAAAATTAGAGCAACCTGGAAAAATGAGGAATTCGTCTCTACACAGAAGCGATCAATCATCCTACCCTTGAGAATCGATCCCTGCGAAGCTTGTAACACGATGTTCCTTTCAGCCAAAAATGTTATATATGGATATGGTGCAACTCAAACTAACCTGGAAAGGAAAAAAAAACATTATCAATTTTGTCTACCAGCACCTATGGAAAGAAAGGTGCACATGTATGATTGATCATTGTAACCCATTCTCAATGGATACTATCCAAAGAGCTTCTGTTTCTCTTTTTAGTTAATGGATTCCTTGGCAGCACACAACACTTGAAGTACCCATATGCCCCATAGTGAGGCCCATGCTCAGACTTGGTCTCCCGGTTACCTTTTTGTAAAACTTAATGTGGACATGGCATGGGACTCATACTCAAAGAAAGCTGGTATTGGTATTGTTATGAGAGATTACCATGGCACTTGATTGCATGAAAATCCCTCTACACGGAGGCGGAAGTCGGCTCTGATGCCTGAATGTTTGGCATGTTATGATGGTTGCAAATTTTCCCTCGATAGGGGTGATCGGATGGTGGCCTTTGAATCTGAATGTTTAGACGCTGTGAGAAGTATTAATGGTAATATTTCTAGAGGGTGCTGGGGAATTTACCTTGTGTGTGCAACATAAGGGACCTACTTGCAAATTTCCAGGCTCGTTCTTGGTCTTGGATTCGCCAAACCGCCAATCAAGCAACTGATCACTTGGCGACGCTCTCTAAATCAAGATGTGCACGGAAGTTTGGGCTGCATAGCCCCCATCCTCCCTCACGTCCATTTTGGACAAGGATGGTCTTACATGGCCCCCTAAGAAATAGTTAAGTTTTGTAAGGTGGGAGGTCACTTGACGCGTCTCTTAGGTTAAGAATGATGCGTCTTCCTCTTCCCTCCCAGGTCTTAAACATGTTTTAGTTTATTTTCGTTGTCCCTATATGGTTGGACTTCCTTGTATTTGTATTGCTATTGGGTGTGGCTTTTGTAGCCTTTTCCCGTTTGAATGAAATTCCAGTTTCTAACCAAAAAAAAGCTTTTACAAATGAGACTAAACAAAAATAACCAGTGATAATCTCACATTTAATCAAAGAAACAACCAAAATATGGTCAAATTCCATTTTATCTCCTTAGATTCCTTCATTCCAACTAAGGAAAACCCCTAAAAATACCCCAAAACTCAGCTCCAAAGATTTTTCCACACCCCAAATTTATAAATAAATAAATAAAATTACTTTATCTATGCACCATTTAGAGTCCCTTATGAGACCTCTATAACCATTACCATGGCGGACCTATTAAGGCGCAGCTGCACCTTCCCTCGCCGGAAAATCCATAAGAGGTGCTGCATATTGCACCTCTCAGCCTTGGAGTTCCAGCGTAGGTGTTCGACGAAATGCCTAAGAGAACTTTGTGTATTCTGGGCGCTGCGCGCAGCACACGCTTCTTTTTTATATATAAAATGACCTGGCCACAACGACGTCATTTTGGACCAGACTTTTGAAAAAACATGTTGTCTTCTTTTATATATATATTAAATCCTGGCCAAAACGACGTCGTTTTTGGACCAGCTTTAAAAAAATAATAAATAAATAAATAATCAGGAAACCTACTACCATTTCGTGGGCTTTTAATCAGGGATTCATAATTCCTTAATTATATGGGATTGGGAGTTCTCTTTATTTAATTGGGCTTTAATAAGGTTTGCACAATTCCTTATTTAAGTGGGATTTGGAATTCTCTTTATAAATGACCAATTTAACTTCACCCAAATTTATCAAAGTGTGTTTACATCACAAGAATCCTGCGTTTTTTTTCCTTCTTGAGTATGCCAACATCGCGGACCTCCAGAGGCGCAAGGAGGTGCTGCACCTCCCCTCACCGGAAAAAGCTATGGAGTCGCCGGATGTTGCCCCTTTGCAAATGCCCGCCAACTGTTTGAGCAAATGACCGAGTGACCTTCCTTTTTCCTTTTAAAAAAAAAATATTGACCGAAACGATGCGTTTTGGACCAGGCCAAATATTAAAACAGAAAAACGAAAAAAGAAAAGAAAAAGAAACATGAAGAAGAAACCTTACCTTCCACGCAGAGGAGTCTTGAAAGAAGACTTTAATTTGATTTTAATTACCCAAAAAAGGAAGCTCGGAAGAAGCCTGGCTTGGGAGTGGCGTTGAAGAGGAGTAGGCTCTTGCCGATGCAGTAGACCTATCCCTCTCCACCAAGTTGCAAGTTCGACTTTCAATGTTTTTTTTCTGTTGTTTTTTATTCTGGGTTTTTTCCTTCTGTTTTTTTTAAAAAAAAATGTCTTCCATTATTATTATTATTATTTTCTGATTTGTTTGTTTAATTGATAATTTGATTTGCATTTTGATTAGATTAATTGTTATTAATTTTCGTTAGATTAATTGTTATTAATTTTTGTTAGATAAATTGATATTTTGATATGAATTTTGGTATACTAATTGTGTAAATTGGCATGGATTTTGCTCATATTAATTGATATAGGCTTAGTCAATTAGTCATAGTATTGGTTGTCATTTTTTATTTTTTTAGTTTTTAGCCTTTTAAATATTGCACATCTCCTGAAAAATTCCTGGATCCGCTCCTGTATGTCAATTCAAAGTAGGTCGGATGCATATTTTTTTCCTTCTTGAGCAAAAGCCAATTTATTTTTAATATTTTTTGTTCTTATTTATCTCGTCGGCAACAATTGTAGGTTAATTGTAATGTTATTTTTTTCAATTAATTATGAATAACATTAGTATTGTTTAAATTATAAGAATTTTTAGTTGTCTATCTTTTTCTTTTTTTGAGCTTTTATCCTTTAAAAATTGCACCTATGTTGAAAAATTCATGGGTCCGTCAATGACTACTACTATTATAGAGCAATAGCTCTTAAGAAAATTTGTATGTACATTATGTTGGGAAAAAAAACTTGCGCCTCACTTTTTTCTTGATTAGTGGTTAAAAGAACTCATAAGAATGATCAAATGAGCCATTAATGAATACAATTGAGTAATCATAGTTTTAATAACTAAATAAATGAAATTATAATGTGGGTGAAGAGATTGGTACATAAATTGATCATTTATGAGTTTATTGTTCGGTTCATTTTTGCACATGATTTATCATGTTATTCACCTATTATTTTGAGTTAGTTCTTGACATTTTATAGCTTTTTACTTCCTTTTTGTGTTTTCTTAGATTTTACCTTGGTTGGAATGAAAATGAGCTAAAAGTGCATTATTGGTTATAAATTCTGTTTTTGTTCATTTTTGTAGGTCAACTTCTTGGCCTGGGATCAACATGCTCTGGTGCTCGGATGAGGTGAAGATCTTCATGAAACTTGTTCCAATGGATGTTAACTACAACATATCTAAATTTGAGCTCCATTGGACAAGAATTGCCTATCCAACCAATCCATCATGTTACCACAGCTCTGGAAATCCGAAGTAGTCCAGCTTTTACCTCCAATGTGTCACTTGATTCTTCTTGTTACCATAACACTTGGTAACAAGAATTTACCTTAGTGAAAGAGATATTTTCTGAGGCAAAGAGCATATTTTCAAGGACAAAGTTTCATCATGGCCAAGGGACAATGGGTGAAGGCTTTGGAGGAAAGAATGACTTTTATATTCAAAGTGTGAGCTGGAAATTGATGGGCAATGGAAAGTTAATTGCAATCTGAAGTATGAGAGGCTTTTGAACGTAGGTAACCTATCCATTCCATCATTCTACACATTAGGAGCAGATTTTGGAGAGCTTGGAGCTAGGAGAAAGCCAAGGTGCAGCCAAGCAAAGTGGAGAAGAAAGCTTCCACCATTGAAGACCTGGAAGCTTGTACAATTTTCTCAAAATCTGTAAACTCTTTCTAATTTTATTTTGAGTTTGTATTTGGAATAAGTATGAGCAACTAAACTCCATAGTTAGGGCTTAGGTTGAAGCCCTAAACATGATTACCTTATTGTTTTGATGCTTGAGTGTATGAATTTCTAGATATTGTTGATGAATTCCAATTCACCAAATTAATCTATCCTTGATGTGTGTTCTTTGATTGATCATCTTTGAAAGCATGCTTCTTGAGATTGTTGGGATTATGTGTATCTTCATGTTATCCTAAGAAATAAATGGATGAAGTAAGAATCATCCATGTGAATTGGTTTCTTGAATACCTAATGTAAACACCATGCTATTAGAATTCTTGTGATGTTCATATTCTCTTTGAACTTAATGAGTTTTTCTTGTAATTGAATCAAAGTACTAAGCACACCTAGATTCGGTTATAGGGAAGGCACAAGCATTGTAGCACTAGTACTGCACTTTACGTATATTAGAGAGAATCAATGCGTCTTGAGCCACTAGTACTGGTCTTGATTGCGAACATCTTCATCAACACGTTTAGAGTTCATCACTTGAGTATTCATGAACTTGGGTAGAATTATTTAACCCTAGTGTTTGTTACTTGGTACTTTCACATTTTGATAATTCATCTCTGCCATTCTCATTTAAATTCAAAGCCCATTTACTTTCATGCAATAGAAATAGGTCACTTGAAACAAATCAAACCCCCCCCCCCCCGCCCCCAATGTGTGTGTGAGTTGCGTGTTTGACACATTGTGTGTCTTGTTTACTGAATTTTATTTCTTTCCATAATTGTTTTGGACTTTTGGTCCGCTTTATGTTCTTCCATTTTCTGTGCTGAATCCAACCATATAAAGAACGTGAATTTTGGACAAACGGTTGGAAAGTTATAGGTCAAAAACTGGACAAAGGTAGAAACTGAAAAAAAGAGAAAACGATTCTGTGCAAAAACGACCAATCGTCACTGTTCATGACCGGTCGCAATGTATTTTTCACTGTTTTTACAATTTGGTCTACATTGAGTTCTTTGTTTGCTGAATCCAACCATATAAAACGGGTGAAATTTGGACCGATGGTTAGAAAGTTATAGGCCAAACATGGACAGAGGTCGAAACGTGTTTTTCTTTGTGTTTTTCTTTAGTTTCTTGTGTTGTTTTCCTTCTTGTACCGTTCTTTACTCGTGTTTTAGTTTTCATTTTGCATTTGTGCATTTGTGGTGTGTTAAATAAGTGTTCTTTATGTACTCAAACTAGAACTTATAGGAAGCCGACAAGTTCTTCGTGGGATGAACCCGTACTTACACAATCTATACTTCGTTAGATTCGTGCACTTGCGGGTATTTTTAATTGGTTGTTTGCACATTAATTTTTTTTTAATATATTTTTTTTCTTATTTATCTCGTCGGCAACAATTATAGGTTAATTGTAATGTTATTTTTTTCAATTAATTATGAATAACATTAGTATTGTTTAAATTATAAGGATTTTTAGTTGTCTATCTTTTTCTTTTTTTAAGCTTTTATCCTTTAAAAATTGCACCTATGTTGAAAAATTCATGGGTCTGTCAATGACTACTACTATTATAGAGCAATAGCACTTAAGAAAAGTTGTATGTACATTATGTTGGGAAAAAAAACTTGCGCCTCACTTTTTTCTTGATTAGTGGTTAAAAGAACTCATAAGAATGATCAAATGAGCCCTTAATGAATACAATTGAGTAATCATAGTTTTAATAACTAAATAAATGAAATTATAATGTGGGTGAAGAGATTGGTACATAAATTGATCATTTATGAGTTTATCAATTGAATTTCACTTGCGATGGGTTTGTAATTCAAGTGATTAAGAGTATTTGTCAGTACACCCAAGGTCTTAGATTTGACTTCCCTCTCCCCCAATATCACTCGTATAAAGGAAAAAATGAATATCCCTTAGGTTCATTGCCCAACTCAAATTTCTCCGTAAGAACAAAAAAGAGAACCCTAGAGAGAGAGGCTCCCCCTTCTCTCTAGAATTTCTCTCCTTCCCAACTTCCTCTTCTGAGCTTCCTGGCTGTGCCACCACCCTTCGAGGTGGCTTCTCCTGCCACCTCTCGTGTTGCCTCTTCGCCACCCTCTGGTGTGTCCTTTACTTTCTTTTGCTTTCGTTTAATTTGATGTATTTTTTCCTCCTCTGTTTTCCTTGATGTTGGCCCAGATCTCCTAAATCTCTTCTCTCCTACTCCTTTATAGCCATTTTACCTCTCTCTCACCTACCCCCCTTCAGGCCACTTCTCTTCCCCTCCCACGAACTCTTTAACCCTAAAACCCTTCCTTTTTCCTAGGTTCTGCTTGGTTGTCTCCTGGTTTGTTGTTGCTGCTCATCTTCTACACTCCATCCTCAAATCAGAGCTTTTGCTCTGTAGTTTAATGGTCGAGTTTGGACCAATCCACAGATCGCTTGAGCTTGATGCACAGTGGTGGTTTGCTTCCCCGAATCCACGCTCTTTAGATCTCCTTTGTCGGTTCTCTTGGACCTTCCTCTCCTGGCGGCGACGGCAGATCGGGTGGCGGCGGCGGCGGCTACTTAGTTCTTGGGAGTGTTTTTAGGGCTTTGTGTGTCTTACGATGCGTTTGGATGAGGGAAATAAACTTGGAATTTTGACAAAAGTCGGAATTTCTAAATTGACATAAACCAATTCCAGTGTTTGGATAAAAAAACATAGAAATTTAGAAATTCCGCATGGGAAAAAACATGGAATTTGGAGATTATAAATCCCAACTTTAAATTTCATCTAAAAGTCGTCATTTCTAAAATCCCAAGAGAGATTGAAAAAAGATAACTTTACAAATAAAGGTATAATTCCGTGTTTTAAATCCGTTACCCAAATAAGAAACTTTACAAATTCTAGAACATTAATTTCCGTCATTTTAAATTCCGTCATTTATGAAATCCTTTGTATTTTAAAATTTCCTCATCCAAACACATTGTTAGGGTTTTTTGTTGTATTGGGCCTAGAGTATGTGTATTATGATTGGACATTTATTTTGTTTGGTTATGCTTTTGTTTTTTAGTTTTGTTTGTTATATTGGGCATGTTTGTAACTTGTTATGGTAATGGAATATCCTTTCTTTCGAAAAAAATAAAATAAAACTGCCCAGCTCACACCCATCTGTGAGCCGATCTTTAAACTGCTTCTTAATCTTTGTTTTTTCTGAATTTCACTTAAGGAGCCCAAACACACACACTATATGGGCTCTTGAAACCAGCTGTGCCCCTGCCTTAAGCCCAACTTCTGTTTCCAAATCTGTGGGCCCAAAAAGCATTACCAACCAAGATGCCATCTTCATGGGTTCATCTCATGCGTGGGTTCATATGTTCTGATGCTTATGAGTGGATTAGGCTCATAGGATCTCTAAGAAATTGGGTCCTGATGAAGTATGCAAACAAGCACCTCTTAATTTTTTTCATTATTATATTTTTTTAGCGTTGATTAGGCTCATATCTTCTGATGCTTATGAAATTCCTGTGTTAAATATTTGTCACAACAATTATAATATCTGGGCTGCTATAAACTTAGGGTGTTTCTTCTTAATAAGAATCCGATTGATGCTGCTTTGTAGGAACGATTTATGCTCAATTACAACCTCAAGCATTTTTATAGCCCCACAAACATTTTTAACTATTTTACCAATAAATAAACATTTTTAACTATGCTTTTCCAAACGGTGCTGAAACTATCTTGGTTATCTGCAATCACTTTTAGTCATTCAAGAAACTAAAATCAAACATGTTCAAATATCATATAATTAACGTTACTTGTATCACGTTTAAGAACCACATCTCTTGCATATACGAGACTCATCTACGTGAGTCCATCACATCTCTACGAAACATGCGATCACTAATAATGCGACACACAGATCTTTTATTGCCCCCGATGAGATAGGAGTAGAAAGCTTGGCATCGCCATAATTCTTGTCTTGTCCATTCAAGAATCCAACAATGACCAACCCATTTGTGCTTGTACTTTGTCTGTGTCCATGTGTATAACAGCAAAAATGTCAAATGTGCTTGCCAATAAGCCATGGCTACTTTAACTTTGTCGACAGTGGAGGGGAGGCTCTCAATCTTGGTGAGGCAAATGGTGCCATTTGGTTCATTAGTAGGTTGACAAGAAAGTAGAACAATATGTATTTCTGTCCTCCAATGCCCAACGCACCATTTCTTCATTACTCCCTCCTGGGATTCCTTCGGGACAGTATTACACATACACGTGAGGTGAGAAAGCTAAGTGGAAAACGTGCCCTCAAAGCTCTCAAGGCCTCTTTCACCCCACCACTAATGGCCTATAATCATTCTCCATGGCTTACAATTTGAAGGTCAAATATCCCAAACCCATCATCTCTGCTCCATCCAAAGTTAGGCTCGTGTCTTTTCTCTTTTCTCTTTTCTCTTTTTCATTTTTATACCTAAGAAGTCAGATCCTTAAATGATTATACGGAGACTATATATATTATAACACGTGGATGATCAAATGAGGTTAACTATATTATATATATATATATCTACGTATGTTAACTGAGTTGATAATGTTTTTACCATCGTTAAAAATGATGAGCAGAATTGTTTTCGAAGCTTGTAATTGCATAAAGTTTAAATTTTTACTATCATGTTCGTAATATTATCAGCCCTACTTGGTGTGAGAAAGTTGAGCTATAAAGTTTGTTGTTCCCTTTATAATTGAACTAGACAAAGTATGAACAGTATTATAAGTTTGCTCCTAAACGGGTGGAAAAGTCAGATAATTAATAATTTATTGGAGGCCAACGGCCAAATGAGAAGGTGATTAAGTTAAGATTGTACTAGCTGCCTTGGATCCTAATCAACAATAATTAGTTTCATGTGGGATTAGGTATATGTTTATCTTTGACCATAATTATCCAGATGGGGTGCCCACATCAATAACTCTCACATACAAATAAAGTGTATAAAAGTAATGGTTGAACCATGAAATTATTTAGTTGTCACTAATATATATCAATCATTTTGCTCTAAATATTTTCCCATTCCCTATAATATATATATATATATATATATAAGAATACCTAGGATTTCTAGAAGAAGATGCCATTCGTTTGATGAGAAATAAAAAGAAATATAAAAAATTCGAGTGAATGTACTAATGATGCATCCAATATTTGAATTCTCTATGTAGATGCTACATAGTCGGTTCTCATCTTTCGTAGAATACGAGTGTAATAGAGCATTGGTCGACAAAAGAAGCACCCTAAGATGATCAACCAAAATAATCATTCTATACGTATAAATTATAGAAAATTATGTAATAGTATGAGGCTATACATAGGATACTCCCATAACCCCATATTTTCGATTTATATGCAAAGAAAAAAAATCACTATCCCGATTAGGGCTTTTTTTATTTTTGTTTTTAACAAAATGACTTTCTAACTACTCTAATATACAGAAATAGGGGTCAAATACAAATGCAATAGAACGGACATACTATCTCAACCAACTAACCTAATTCATACATGCTTGTGTACATAGCATTTTGCCAGTTTTCTACGGGCAGAGATAAAATATTCATCGCCATTTTTTATTATTTACTTTTGTGGGTTTTCAATTGGTGTCCAGCATTGTATGCATCACTTGCTTTTGTTTCGAGGCTGCCCTTCAATTTTGTCTTCTTTATGGGGTCCGTGGGTTTTCGGGGTTTCACATCTTGTTTTTATCTTAGTTTGGTATTTGATTTTGGAAAAAGACATATGGTTCTGAGCTGCTTCTATCATAATCTCAGACACGGATTCCGTGACAATTAAAATTTTATTTTTCAAAATTTTACAACCATATATAAAGTTTTTTCGTAGATAAAAACAAGCATATGACTAGAAGTCCAGAAGCCTAGAACCAAGAAAGTCGTGGGAACTGTTGCGGTTTGTCCATACGTAATTGTGTAGTATAGATAGACAGCTGCTACTTTTTATACAATGCTATATTTTAAATAGATATTTATAAAAATACTCAATTCTAGACATGTATTTATAAAAATACCCAAGCACTATTTAAACATAGAAACATACCCCACAATCAACAATTGTATATTTTTTTGGTGTGTTTATAAATGAGTTTTGAGTGTGTGTAATGATTGGTTTTGGGTATGTTTATAAAGTGTTTTGGGTGTTTGGTATTTTTATAATTTCAGCCCTCATTTTGGGTATTTTAATGAAATTTCCTATTTTAAATTACTCTAGTCTACGGTGATGGGAACTCAAACTCAGGTAGAGACAGACGCACTGCTCTCCCGACTAAACTAAATCATATTTGCAAATTTGTTTTGGTTGATTTTCCTACCAAACACAAGAGAAGGTTCACCTAGAACAAAATTGCATTGGTGTTCTAGCAAAAACACTCATTCCTATAGCATTGAAATTCAAAAATCCAATTCTGACAAACAAACAATCTAACAGTAACACCCAACGGTACAAAATGTATATATTGAATATAAAAAAGGGCTTAATATTATCCAATTGAATATCATGGAATGGTAGCTGGCTAGGTTTGCTGTGACCTAAATATTTTTAGGGCATCCCATATTTTATAAGAAATTTCGGTCTTACCAGCACTTTTTGACTAAAAAAAAGTTGCAAAATATTCCAAGATTAGCCAACCCTTATTTATTTATGTTCTTGGTGATTACACAGATTTGGCTATTTAATTGTTGAATGGAAGAACAAGACAAAGGGAACAATATGAAAGTGAATATGTTATGACAAAATACTTTTTAAAAAAACCCAAAACCCTTATTTGGGAGTGATTTTAGATAGACAAATAATCATTTTTATGGAGAATCACTTCTTTATGGGAGGTGCTTCTCCCCAAAATCACTTCATTTAAAGTGATTATATGGAGAAGCAAGTGGGAGATGCTTCTCCTCATAAGTGATTATGGTCCTTCTAGAATCACTCCAAAACGAACCCTTAAGAATCAATCAACAAAAAATTCCAATACTGATGAGGTTTGAAGAGATTGTGCCGTGGAGATTCTGAGTCATAGCCAAGTCTGCTTTTTTGGTGTGATATGTTTTCCGTTTAAAGAATTGGTTGATTAGCACCATTTAATTTTGCACAAACGACGAGCTGCAAAGATTGGGGGTTGGTGCAATTGCAATTAAGGACCTTTGGCACCTTGGTCTACAAAACAACATGCGCACACTTCATACCTGTAAAGACTAAGGACTTTTGCAAGTTATGTTATGATTTTTTTTCTTCTTCTTTTGTATATTGTTCATATTGGTCGTTGCATCATTATCTTCTCATTTTGTGTTATTTAGATATGTTATGGTAACAAAATCCTTGGGGTCAGGGCGGAGCTAGTTTCCATTTCCTTGGGGTCAATAAATATAGATTTATCATATGGAGGTAACAATATAAATTTATTATTTGGGACCCCAACAATATAGAAATTTCGATATTTTCCTAATAATTACAGACGTTTAATACAAATTTAACATGAAATGCGTGAGGAGGTTTAGCAGGATCGGTCACTTCAGCCCAAAATGTGGCTCCGCCCCTGCTCCTTACTCCCGGCCATCCAATAACCTAAAAAATTATTCAAAATAGATTGTAGTTTAACATCTTCCAATAACCTAGTCGCTTCACACCCCAAAAAAATAATGTTCTCTTTCTCTGTCTCTATTTTGTTAAAGTTCTAACACATTTTCGACCAAAACAAAAAGTTAAAGAAGATTAAAATAATAGGTGAAATGTCGAGTCCTCGCGAAAATGGCCGCTTTCTCCTACAGTGCAAAGGTGGAGCAATCACTCTCGGGGCCAATAAGGGCCGTTCTTGTTTTACATGTGGCATCCTTCCATTCGCCAATCGTCTCTTCTTTTTCGTGTGTGATTGTGATTGGTGGCTCTCTCTGTAGGCCCACCATGCTCCTTTCTTTGATTGGTGGCTACCTATTCCACATGTCGCTTTCTGGCTTTCTGGGGCTCTTTCGTTGAAACAATTCTCTGTGCTTGTCTTATCATTAGGCTGTTGAACGTGTGTGTTAAAGAAAAAATAATTGCAATTATCTGTTCATTTGTTGCAAATTAATTTACTACAGAAACAATACCAAGATTGGTTAATTTGGTCTCGAATCTCAGCCAATGAGCTTTCGAAATCAGATATATCCCAATCGGTGAGACAATCACAAATAGCTTCGATTTTCAAAGGTCACGTACTCATATAATATGCACTTTTTTTTTCTCATTTAAATTTGCAAAGTCTTATTTCATAATAAAATAAATTATATCATCAATAGTATCTAGGTGCATGAAAGCGTTCAGCCTCAATGGTTTACTATCGAGGGCTAACCTTCTAGAATTGGTGGGAAATTTTATTGCTTAAAATTGGGTTTTCCTTGCCCACTGATATATTTCTTTTTTCTTAAATTGACATGCTTATTTATTTAGTTTCCTATTGTTTTAGACAATAATTTTGTCTTTTTGGGATGGTCCGATTGTAGTGGTGTGCAATATCCAATTCAATCCAATCCAATTTTAATTGATTTTGATGATTTGGTGGATTGGATTGTATCCCTAATTTCCAAAACCGACATGATTGGATGGGATGGTGGATTTGCTTGTGAGGATCCAATCAAATCCAATCCAAAGCATTCTAGTTAGTTTCATGCTTTTTTTCTCATTAGGTCATTTTCATTAAGAAAGTTATAAATATTTTAAGTAATTTGATAGAGTTATGTTTTAATATATTATAAAATAAAAATAATTTTCTCCCAGCATTTCATTTATATTTTACAATTAGGTATATTAAAATGTATGATTATATTAAACTTGACGATAAATGTTTCATATTTCATTATTATCCTTTTCCATTATGAAAACCGATCATCCAATCCAATCCTCCCAATATTAATTGGATTGGATTATATTGGATTTAAACCTCTAATGTGATCAGATTGGATTGGAAAAATCATAATCCAATCTATATTGGAATCAGATAAGGATTGATGAATTTGAATTGGTTTCAAACCGATGTACACCCCTACCCGATTGCATGAAAAACAGCCATGGTTAAGTAAAACCTAGCAGCTAATTTGATGAGAAAACATTATAGTATAATTGACGACCTAAAAAAAAATAATTACATATTTGAAGGGTTAAAATAATGATAATTAACCTCTGGCTAAATTCATAATTAATGACACAACCAAAAAAAAAAAACACGAAACAGAGAGCATCAAAAGTCAGAATCCAAAAGCATGTGGTCAGTTGGTGTTTACTTTGCATTCTCATTGTTTAAGATATTTCAAGAGGCCACAAGTCTTACTTGATTTCATCAGCATTTTCTGAACGACAAATATAAAGTTGGTGCATGTAGAGATTATGGGGTTGTGTTGCAATTCAACAACCTTTTTATTTGTTTATAGTTTAATCTTTCTTTCTTAGTCATCTGAATTCTGAACCATGTTTTTAAAAATTATTTTGAGTGGTTAAATTAGTTAGTTGAGATCGTGTCATTATGCATTGATAATGTTTTTTTTTTTTTTATAGTCGTATAAGCGATATTCTAAATTACAAGAAAATGAGATTTCTCACACACATACTAAATCCTTAATTAAAGAAATGTACAAACAACTCCCTTGTTATGTTGAAGAATAACTGGTACACGAATTGAACGAAATTCTCTTTTACAAAAGTGTTTATTTTTTCTTAGATAGAAACTTTTCTCTTCATCTTAGCTATATGAAATGAGTATCCTTATACTTGTAGATTAATATTATTCAATTCTTGCGGTTGGCACCGAACTTATGCTGAGTGCTTAAATTGACTCTCTACTGAAAAAGTTTAAAAACCTTTCATGTGAAGATTAAATTTTGAATTGAGATCCAGCTTATGATGGTGGAGCCAATTTGTTACGTATAACTACTTTTGGAGCCCACTTATTTTAATCCATGGTATAACTTGATCAATCATGATTGTCATCATCTCTAGCTAACATGAGGCAATGATTCTTTTCAACTTGCAATCAACAACCAAAATCAAATCCCAAATCCAAAGGTTTTCTTTGTTTTTGTTTTAATATAAGTGATAGTTTCTCTTACACACACAGTAACGATGTTATGAGAGTTCGAACATAAGGCTACCTGGTATGTTAGACCTGGTTGACTTTATTTAAACCTTCAATATGAATTTTAAAATACAAAATTCATTTATTCATGCATCAAAAGTCTTAAGTTCGATTTTTTTCTTCTCTCAACATCACTTGTATTTAAAAAAAGGCACCAAACCAATTTCGGTTCACATGAAAAAAACCTACCTGTATCTCTAGGATTCTTTCTGGCTTCAAAGGTCATCGATCCCTACCCAACCCATGAAGCAAAAAATGCACATGCAATCGAGTGTGCATGTGACTCGTGATGGACATGGAGTCAAAAAGCTCCAACACCAATGAATTAAAACTCCTTCACTTGCTCTATAAGAAACAGTCAACAATATTGGGTTGGATTTTTAAAATAAAAAATAAAAAATAAAAAAGTAAAAAAAGGGGGTGGATTAATTTAGACGTTGACTAATCTACACATTGCTCACTAAACAAGCATGACATCATAAGCACATCAATTATCACCAGCAAATAAATATTGAGCATGCCACCACCTAAAGTGATGTTCTTATAATCACATGTTGGGTTCATGATTGTGACAAAGTCAAGATTGAGTGCTTTACTTGGCCTAAATAGATACTTGGGAATTGTTGTAATTAGTTTGAAGAATCAAATCTTTCTAGGGAGAAGTTTTGATGTAAGAAAGAAGAATTGTTTTCCAATGCCCATTTTGCAGCATTTGGAAAAAGAATATAGTGGATGTTGCATGTTGGGTATAGAGTTCCAAATCCTCAAGCAAGAAACTTTGGGTGTCAAATGGTTGCCTTTTCAACTTTGTTATGTTCCTAAAATCTAAAAAGAGTGATACAAACTAAGAAATGCTTGGATATATATGTTGGGTCAAGTCTTGCATAGACATAGAGATGATAGATAGATCATAGATGGTAAAACTTTTGGATTGGATTGGAGTGTCTTATACTACACTCTAATTAGGATTTTAATCTGAATCATCTTTAATTATACTTTTAATCTGAATCATTGATCAAGTAACCAATGAAAAATACGACATTCAACATGAATGAAGATAAAATAAGAAGAAAAAGTAACCAACCAAACCCGTTAGAAACATTTCTTTACTTACGTGACACTTGATATGCACACTATATCATTGTATTGGAAACACAATCATAATATAGATCAAAATTGACAATGTAACATTATAATTCGGACACATATATTAAGAATAAATTAAATTAACGTATTTAAAGGCGATAAGTTAACATTTTGGGAAAGATAAGAACATCCTTAAGAAGAAAAGTGTTACCAAGTCAACCTAGAGACAAAGAGCATGCTATGCTGCACAACATAAAAAGCTAACAACACTCAAACAACCCAAATGGCATTAACAAAGCATCCACAAAAAGACAGTAGATTTGGAAAGAAATTTCAGTGCAAGATTGAGCCCCAAGTCAACCTACGTTTTTTATACGGCATTATATGAAATACTTGTATTGGTACAGTGTATAGAGCTATATACCCTACCATATTGTATAAACTATTAACCGTAGGTGGAGAATTTAACCCAAGTAAACAAAAACCCAACCCAACCCAACCCAACCCAACGTTTTCTTCTACACTACCATACAAACAAACACAAATTTCCCAATTCAACCCTTTCCAATACGCACTCTCTCTAAAACCCACACACACACTCTCTCTCTCTCTCTAAGAATTTCCACCCAAAATAACGGCATATTCTCTTCTCTTTCTCTCCATCTCTCTCTTTTGCTCCCAACTTTTCTTGGAAAATCCTTCAAACCAAACCCAAAAAACCCTTCAAAATTATCAATTTTCCCGGGAACCAAACAGCACTTAGAGAAATTTTTGATTCAGATTAAGGGTTGTTTCACTTAATTTTTTTTTTATTTTTTTTTATTTTGTGGTTGTCTGGGGACTGATTCAAAAGAATGGTGGTGAAGATGATGAGGTGGCGTCCATGGCCTCCTCTGACCACGAAGAAGTACGAAGTGAGGCTTGTGGTGCGGAGGCTGGAGGGCTGGGATCTGGTGCGGGAGGCTGCAGGTGGAGCCGAGCCACTGGAGAAAGAGGACAAGTGGACGGCGGAGATTATGTGGAAGGGATCGAAGGTCAAGGTCGGGGCCTTGAGCTCTCTCAGGCGTGCCGTCGTCAAGAGGAACTTTACCAGAGAGGTCGAGGCTTCTTCCGAAAACGGCGTCATTCAGTGGGACGAGGAGTTTCACAGCGTTTGCTCTTTCTCGGCTTACAAGGACAATGTGTTTCACCCTTGGGAGATCGTCTTCACTGTCTTCAATGTAAGTTCCAACTTTGGTTCTCATATTTCTCCTTCGATCTCTTTTGGGTCCCAATCATGTGATAATTATGCAAAATTTAGTGGGTTCTTAACTCCTCTTCTTCTTCCTTCTTTCTTTCAGCAATTGATATGAAATTTGGTATAAAGTTTTGATGGGATATGGAGGAATTTTGCTTTTTCTGTTCCTTTTTGGTTAAATTTGTTGTTTTAGAATTTCAGTTGTGAAAATCATATCCTTGTGTGTTGGTTAAAAAAAATAAAATTATATGTTATTTAGAGAATTTATTCTGAAAATAGCTTGAAAGTAGAGACCTAATTTTTGAACTTAAAATTAGATACTTATTGTATGTGCCTGCAACTCCTAATTTCTCTTTCAAAGCTGTTGTTGTCATTTGACTTCGTCTCCAGAGGATTTCTTTTAAATTTCCTTAAAATAAAATCATCTCCCTGTATAATCAAGGGTTGGGATGGATTTAGTGGAGTATTTTTTTTAAGGCTTTTAACAGGGTCAAATTTTGGCTGTTGGACTTTTTTGGAGGGTCATTGACTGGGGGCCTTTTCACACTGAGACTTAGAGACAGAGTTAACAATAGATTGGGGCAGTGTTGTTGAAAATCATATATTGATCGTCAAGGGGGTTTTTCAGCCCATAAGCTTTACAATCTATGAATAGTTGCTTTAATTACCCATTCCTCAAGGTCTTCGAATCACTGAAAGTTATTATCTGTCTTTGAATTCAACACCTCTATACTCAGAATTGCTTATTTTGTTCTAGGTTTTATGCGATTTGGTGCTTGAAAGTAGATGTGTTTTGCAATACATATTTCCATAGCATGAATGAAATATATGGAATTAGAGTGGTGTTCAAATTTCCGTTTCAATATCATTTAATATTTTCTCATAGTTCTTTTCGTTTTTGGTAAACTCTATACCATTTTCTAGAGAACTGAGGTGCAATTCTAATACAGGGTTTGAATCAAGGGCCCAAAAACAAGGCTCCTGTTGTTGGAACAGCATCAGTGAACCTTGCTGAATTTGTTTTGGAAGCTGAACAGAAGGAGCTTCAGTTAAACATCCCCCTCACATCATCTGGTGCTGCTGCTGAGCCATGCCCCTCACTTTGTGTACGTTCCTCCCCATTATTTTCCAGTTATTCTTCCACGTGTGCTATCCTTTCTTGGTAGAAATTAGCTTGATCCTGCTGTTTCTTAATTTGCTGAAGTTTTAGAATTTCTGATCTCAAGTTCTGATGAACTTTCAGATATCACTCAGCTTATTGGAACTGAGAACTGCTCAAGAAATCACAGAGCCTGTGCAAAGATCACTTGTGCCTGTTCCATCACCGCCTCAGTCAGCAGAGACTATCTCGACAGAAAAAGATGAGCTTTCTGCTCTTAAAGCTGGGCTTAGAAAAGTAAAGATTTTTACCGAGTATGTGTCCGCTAGAAAAGCAAAAAAGCCCTGTCGTGAGGAGGATGGCAGTGAGGGTAGGTGCTCTGCCAGGAGTGAGGATGGTGAGTATAACTATCCTTTTGACTCTGATTCACTTGATGATTTTGAGGAAGGTGAATCAGAAGAGGTCAAAGAGGATTCCACTGTTAGGAAGTCATTCAGTTATGGCACACTGGCTCATGCAAATTATGCTGGAGGATCAATTTACTCCAATATGAGAATCAATGGTGAAGGTGAGGATTGGGTTTACTACAGCAATCGTAAATCAGATGTGGGGTGCTCGCAGGCTGAGGATTCAACTGCATCAGTCTCTGAGCCGTCTGCAAGTTCAAAGCGAGGCTTACTATCATGGAGGAAGAGAAAGCTGAGCTTCATTCGCTCTCCTAAAGCCAAAGGAGAACCGTTGTTAAAGAAGGCCTATGGTGAAGAAGGGGGTGATGACATTGATTTTGATCGTCGGCAACTTAGCTCCGATGAATCCCTATCTCTCGGGGTAAGAATTCATTACTAATTGTTCACTTCACCGTGGTTTAAAAAATAAGATAGGTTGCATTGCCAATTTTTGACCATAACTGGTGGAAGCTTGCTTCTGAAATTTGTTTATCGACTCAGGTTTTGGTTGTTAATTTGAATCCTGGGTTATTGAATGAAACTTCTGTCTTAAAAACCCTTGTGAAATTCTTGTGCCAAGATCTTAATTTGTCCTGGATATCAGAATTAATTAATGAAGTAGTTGAACTTAGACAGAACTTGGTCTTTCCTACCAACCTTGAATCTAAAGTTTCTGAACCTAACTAAGTACGAGACGTATGTTGCTTGGACGATTTTCATGATCTTATAAGCTTGTTTCCTTCCTAAATTTCTTTATAAATAAAGATTCTCAAGTTCTTATTACAAATAATGTCAAATTTTTTTGCAGTGGAACAAGACGGAGGAGGATTCATCTGCTAATCGGTCATCAGTGTCTGAATTTGGAGATGATAATTTTGCCATAGGTAGTTGGGAGAACAAGGAAGTGACAAACCGTGATGGACACATGAAGCTTCAAACTGAGATCTTTTTTGCTTCTATCGATCAGCGGAGTGAGCGAGCAGCAGGCGAGAGTGCATGCACAGCTCTTGTGGCAGTAATTGCCGATTGGTTTCAGAATAACCGAGAGCTCATGCCCATAAAGTCCCAGTTTGATAGTCTGATTCGAGAAGGCTCATTAGAATGGAGGAATCTTTGTGAAAATGAGACCTATAGGGAGCGATTTCCCGACAAGCACTTTGATCTTGAAACAGTCCTTCAAGCCAAAATACGTCCTCTTTCTGTAGTTTCGGGGAAATCCTTTATTGGGTTTTTCCATCCCGAGGTAGTGGAAGAGGGACGATTTGACTTTTTACATGGTGCAATGTCCTTTGATAACATTTGGGATGAGATTAGCCGTGCTGGATCAGAATGTGCTAGCAATGGTGAACCTCAAGTTTATATTGTCAGCTGGAATGACCATTTCTTCATCCTCAAGGTGGAAGCAGAAGCTTATTACATCATTGATACACTAGGGGAGAGGCTCTATGAGGGATGCAACCAGGCATATATCTTAAAGTTTGACAGCAGCACTACAATTTACAAAATGCAAAATATTGCAGAATCATCTGATGACAAAACATCCAGTGATCAGCCAATTGTGGCAGGAGCAGGTGAATTCAAGAACCAGCAGGCCCAGCAAGCCGAGCAAGTCAATGAAAAGGAGGACGGATCTACAGTAGAGATAACCAAGCCAGAGGAGCAGAAGGAGGAAGAGGAGGTTGTGTGTCGAGGGAAGGAGTCATGCAAAGAATATATAAAGAGCTTTTTGGCTGCAATTCCAATAAGGGAATTGCAGGCAGATATCAAGAAAGGGCTAATGGCATCCACACCTCTTCATCACCGGTTACAGATTGAATTCCATTACACCCAGTTCTTAAAACTGTTGCCTACTACTCCGGTAGCAGAAGTGACGGCAAATGCTTCACAAAGTCCCGAACTTTCCACAACAGAGGTCGCTGGATAAGAGAACGTAAATTGTAGGAAGTGTGATTACTCTAACTGTATTGTTTTTTCCTGAGTGTTCTTAATGGGAACAGGGATTTAACCAATAGGAAAGTTGTCTTAAGCTTTTTGAGTGGCATGGGAGAGGTAAAGCTTGTATCCCTTTCTAATTTAGGCTGGAAATGAAAGTGTATGATTTTAGGCTGGAAATGAAAGTGTGTTTCCACGGTTGGAGCTTTGTGCTTGTTAACCTAATTTTGTGGCATAGTCCTTAAATTTGACCGTTCATTACATGACCCTGTACTCTCTCTTTCATATGACTCAGCTCTGACTTCTTAACCGATGTCATCAAACTCTTTTTTACGCATCTCAAAATTCCCTTTCTATGGCTTTTAACTTTTGCAGACTGGTGTAGTGAAAATCCAACTATTCTGTTCTGCAGCTACTTTGTGATTCCAATTTCCCATATTATTTCTGATAGCTTTATATCTACCTCTCACATTTGACAGATGGATTCCGGTTTTGTTAAAATATATTACATATAAAATTGATTTCAGATATTCCTTCTTCTCTTTTCGGCAAATCAGACATTCCATTCCCAAATTGGTGTATCACATTAGCTGTAAAGATGCATGGGGAAACTTTTTCCTGAGAGGAAAAGAAAAGAAACAAAAAGATGGATTATGCCTTTCGAGTTTGGTCTACACCACTAGGGCACTACCTAAAAAACATAAACATTTAACTCTGCATATGGCATGCGGTGTTTGTTGTGAGGGTTTTCTTTAGAATTTTGGCTCCTGTAGTGCACGTTCAGAATATACCAACCCCTAGGCTGTAGGTACAAGTTTCTGTCATGGTTTGGCTGAAATGCCATCTTATTTATTTTCTTTTTATCAACAAAAAGGGGATCCGAGCATATGTTATCTAATCAGACGTCCGGGCATAACTAGGAATAATAATAGTAAACTCATGTTTGAATATGTGATCGGGATTAGATAGCATACCTTAAGAACATTATTCTTTTTAAAAGGTTAAATGATTTTCTTCTATAACCAGTAGATCTGATTTTACAATTTTCTTTTCTTTGTGGCCCTAATTGATTTTAATAATCCTTATCTGGCATAATCTCAAAATTGACTACCATAACGACCTTCACTATTTATTTCCAACTTCTTTTCAGGCACGATGTTCCTTTGGATATTTTTCTCGAATTTAAATTTATTTCTTTCGGTAATTACCTTATTATGGTAGTGATGGTTTAGGTTGAATATATATATATATATATATATATATATTTTTTTCACCTCTTCAAATGGGAATTTTTTTTGCATAATGTAATGGAGGGTTACATCAATTCAAGCGGCTTTTGAGGGACTCAACAAAGCAAACAAATAGACCAAGACATTTTGCCTTGTCAATGTAATTGTATTTGCAACACAAATCCAATCCAACAAAGCTTGAATGCAACAACTGAGAAAAAGTTAAAGAGCCATCAACATTATGGATAGGGTTGAATCATTTTTAAAATTTTCAATTCATTAAAGCAATTCTTGTCCGTACAGAAAAGCGAAAAAAAAGAAGAAGAAAAAGGATCTGCACATTAAAGTAGTAGATGTACAAAGCTTTTGATTTATTTTCTCTAACCCAAAAAAAAAGAAAAGAAAAGAAAAAGACAGCTTTCAGTTTACTTCCAGTCACCGTCTTGAGCCAGCCTTAAAACGACTTGACGTTGCAGCCTCTAAATATTGGGATGGATTTATGGGCTCGCCTTGTAACGTAAGGGCCATATATAAGGCTCTCAAATTGGGTATCCGTTGAGTTTAGGATTTAGGGGTAAAAGTGCGGGGTTATAATGAGCGGGTTCAATTCAATAGTCCAATAATAACTATGCGCTGAATCGGACAGCTATTAAGGAACCCCTCATTATAAGTCCTTACTTTTACCCGTTATTATAGCCTTCTTGTTTTATTAATTGGATAGCTTCCAAGCCGTCTAGTCCAATAAAAAGGATCTTGACTTGCAAACTAGTAGTCTTAGACTATCCCAACTTGATTAGAGTAGGTACTTGGTTTGATTCAATGCATACGAATTCGTTACCGTATTTGATGTGAGTTTGATACTTACTTAAGGCAGAGTAGGTATCTAGTTTGATTCAATGCATACGAGTTCGGTACTGTATTTGATGCGAGTTTGATACTTACTTGCGGCTGGACCCATTATGAGGGGATTATCTCATTGTAAATACAACTTTGTAAACATAAATCATTTCCTATCTTCACCATGTATATATATATATATATTTCTTTTTCTTTTTGTGGGTATGAATAGATGAATTCATAGAAGCTAATGGTAGCAAAGAGAGCAAATCCCAACCAAAAAAGTAAAGACAACATAATTACACCTAACAACAACCTACTTGAACAGCAAAACAAAGGGAAGGAAACGAAACAAGGGCCCAACCCAAATCAACCAAGAACAGCACCCCCGTAACAAGACCAGCAACCAAAAGAAACCATGTCATCATCAGATAAGGCAATCTCCACTCAGCAGCCACAACAAGGTTAGAAGAAATAAACTTGAAAGCTACAGAGCAAAGCCTACTTCTCATCGGTGGAGATGATACACTGAAGAGATCATTTAAATATACGATACTAGATTGTTTGACAAGAGAACATTTCGCTTAATTAGAATATCAAGCCAGTACAAACACTAGCCAACTAACATAGGTTATTTGTAATCTAACAGTAAACTTCATAATCTTGAGTCCCAAGATGCAGTGGTAGGCTGGCCTTGCTCTTATATTTTCTCTTCTTGCCCATCAAAATACAAAAAAAATTAAAACAAGGGAAAGATGCCTTGGCACTTTTAACATAAAGTTGTTGGCGTGAACGCTTCATTATCATGAGCCCCACACCATCCTTTAGTACCTAAATTTTTCCATATCAATGAGTGACTTTTATCTAAATTTTAGGAAGAGCCATGTGCATGGTCTTCGATTGCCCATCATTTCAAAACTTTCATCTGACCACAAGAAGTTTCATTAATCTACTTACAACCTGAGGAGAAAATTAGCATAAACAAAGTCCTCTCACTTGGCCAAAAACCTCAAGAACTCATTCCACTTGCTGTTCTTTCGGCTTTGAAATCGAAATAAAAACAGAACAGTCAGGATTATAAACATAACAATTTAACATGGTTGTGGGACCACAACAATACTACTAAGTACTCTACTATATATGTCAGAGATTCTTACAGCTGAAATTCTACAACATCAGATTGTTAGTTCTTCATATTTCAGACAAGCTTATGCATCACAAATACTAAGCATTTTACAATCCGAAACGTTATAACATCGAAACAGGAAAGCTAGTTAAGTTTTTCAGCAGCAGATGGAGCACTTAACCAAACCATTTTCATTGCACTCGGGACATCTAATGTGCAGCTCATCATTCTCATCAAGATCACCGTCTTTGAAGACTCTGCGGCTGCCATTGCAGTTGAAGCACACCACAAAACGCATGTTGGCACAGCCGGTGCATGGGGAGTTAGACAGGTCTATTGGGATTCCTTTTAGGAGCTTCTTCAGCTTCCCTTGCTCATGAAGTCCTAATACTTCATCAGCTCCTCCAATGTATCTTCCCTTGATGAAAAGCCTTGGAGGGATCACTCTACCACCAAATATCCTCCACAACTCTTCCCTGAATCCCATGTGCATCGAAACGTCCCTCTCATGCACTGATACTTTGAAGCTTTCCAGCAAAAACCGGACAGCCTTGCATGCCTCAAACGTTTTTCTGATACCTGTCAAGCTTGTTGAGTAGAGAATGACAGAATTGCCTCCTCCTGGTGGACACTTCTCCTCAAAATCTAATAAAGATGGGTTTTCCTCCTCATCATCCTTTGCTTCATGAAAAATTTCATGCTCCATATCGATGTGAGACAAGACCATATCCCCCGAGCTATCATTGGAAGGCACTGTCTCTTCGGACTTCATGGAGGGTGGTATAACAATATTCTCCTTGTGGCCAACATTGAAATCCAATTCCATATCTTCATCTTTGAGCTCTTCTTCATCTTTGTGAACTCGCAGAGACAGTGTTTGATGGTTGTGATTGAAGAACTTTTCTGTGGGGTTCAGCTGAAAGAGCAGGCCATTTGTGAAAGTGCCAATTGTTGGGATGGACTTGAATTTCTTGAGAAATTTTCCTCTCACTCCTTTCATCTCTTTGCTTTGTTTAGTTCATGGAAGGGCATGTGATCACATTCAGATAAAGAGTGGGGGAGAAAGGAAGAGTGTATTTGAGTGAAACTGGCTGGTCAGGAGATTGGAGGTCCAAAGGAGGATGACATTTTCTCTTTTGGCTTCCAGTGGCTCTCCAAAGTGAAAACTGAGAAAAGTTGGGTGTTGGACGCTTTTTAGTGTTTAGGTGGGGACTGTTTCTTAGAGCTAATTGACCCATCACCAAATACCGTTCATGATTTAAGTGGTATGATTGTAATTAACTCCATCTCATAATTACAAGATCAAATGACTGAAATGTCCCCTTATGACCACTGAAATGCAGTGGTCATGCTTTATTTTTATTTTTTGGATACAAGCGATATTAGGAAATGAGAAATTGAACATAGGAACTCAGGTGTATGAGTATATGTTTCTAACCACTTGAGCTATAAATCCCTTACAATGTGGTTATGCTTTTCATATGTCATAGGGACGAGTTAATTCCGGGGAGACAATGAGGTGTGATACAATCTCAAGTGAGCAAAAAGCAGAGCTTTTTCTTTTTTCCTCTTTCTGTCAGCTGGGCTTTGGAACCCTCGATAACAACTAACGTGACTGAAATTTTTTGTACCCGCAATCACCACCCAGCCATCACGGCCGTCATGTTGCAAGATGAAATCAAAACTCAAAAGCTTCTACACTCAGCTCAAAACCCTCCAAAAATTGTGTTGTTATAGCAGTAAGCAGCAAGAATATCCTCAACCACACGGTAGTTTGCTTGCATAAAGCATGCGTTAATTGTGGGTGCATCAAATCTTGGGCACTATATCTTTCTATGCCGATTTTGTATGGGTAAGTTATAGCGTGGTGGTTCTATCATTTGATATCGGACAGGTAGTTGTTGGGGATGGGGTCTCTTGGGTTGGGATGCTACCTGCATAAAGCATAATCCATAGAGTCCACGCAGTTGGCAATGATGGGCCACCGTGACTGGCGGCTTGCAATTCAGTTCTTTTTTTGGGATTGAAAGAAGAGTGAAGATCCGAACTTGAGACCTTAGACATCTATTAATGTTTGGCGGGAAAAAATACCACCAACGGGATCATTGATTCATGGTCATCAACTATATTTCATGTAGTGTATGAAACAGTTTCTTCTACACACAAATTATATATATACTAAAACTGAATCCACCAAATCACTGTTCCTAAACTGTTCCTCAGGAATAGTGAAATGATGGTTTTGCCTTCACTAAACCTTTTCTTCCGGCCAATTTTTGCCCCTTCCCCTTGGGATCTCTTCCGCTGCCACTGTTTCGTTCGCTCAGAGAAGGCCTCCATTTTCAATCAATTTCGAACCAGCCCAACTAGCTGGTTGAGGGGCAGCAATGGAAGTGTAGTCTATAATCAATTCATGGATGGAAGCACAAATTTCTGTTTGAAGTAAGGCTTACGCATTCTAGCGCTACACATGACTCGGTGTGAGCCAGCACTATGGGCTAAAGATTGCACGTGCCTTGCACCTGCTTGTTATTTGATTTAACAATTTTATTGTTCTTTATGGCTTTTCCTGGCCGAGCCAAAAATTTCTCGTCATCCTAGGATCACACTTTATAGCATGAAATATAACAATATCTCATATTTAAATTCCTGTTCCATAACTTCCAATAGTCTTAACAAGTAGATGGAATGACAATAATTTACACATCACAACGTACCAGCAAATTTGAAGTATAAGTATGGACCTGGATAATTCTTCTTACATGCTAAACAATGTAGTTTCGATAGATATACCAAAATACCAACATTTGATGCACTTAACTATCAGCCACGGATGAATCAGATGATGCAAACCCGATGTCAAAATCAAAGGCAATGCATGTCAGTTCATGTTTGTTTCCGTCGTACAACCTCATTTTGAGAGAGTATGAACCCTGCATGTCCCAAACTTGGTCAGAATAGAAGACGTAGCAGAAGAACACAAATATAAACATCACAAAAGAAAACTGCTGATAAGAGGGAGGACATAATGACAGTGTGGCAATTATAATGGGGACAGGGTAATTCCAAAAGCAATTTGAGAATCGAATAGGAAACAAATCAAACACAACACAGCAGCAATTTGAATAATGACGCGGAATGACGTATAATCCAAATGCAGATTATTAGAGTATTCAAAAGTTGAAGTTTTACCACGAGCTAAACAAGAGGGATGATCCTAGTAATTTTTTAATCATAGGAATGTCTAATATATGGAGCTTGAGATTCAATAGAATTCAAATCTCAAATTTCATATGCAACATTCTATTAACAGATCTACGATAAGTAAGCAAAACCTGAAAAAAAAAAAATTGGTCGAAAGCGAAACCTAAATTTAATATCTCCAAATACAGACTGAAAATAGCAAATAGCAGCAAAAGGCAAAGCACTTGGTTTCAGAAAAAGCACACTTCTTAGACAATTTAAGAAGATGACTATTACATGCTACTAATTACAGACTAACTGCAAGCAATGAGTTCACCTACAGCTCATAGAATTGGTGCAAGGAAATTTTGTTTGTTGAAGAATATACCAATAAGTCATTTAGCTTCGCTATAAAGAAGTAGGTGCAATGCTGGACATGCAGAGAAAGGGGGAAAAGATATTGTAATGCTAGAAGCCTAGAAGAAGAACAAGATTTTTTATCACAGCAGTGATGATCGATAACCTTGCTTGGTTTTATGTCCTCTTCGCACTACACAGAATACGCACGAAGAAGAAGATTGGAAAACAGCAGCACTTTTCAAACACGCATTCAATAAAGTGATCCATTGTGCACCATGGTTATGGGCAGTGAAATTGCACCAATGTGATTACTTCGAATAATGCATTCGGCTGTCTTCATTCACTTTCTAATGTGGCTATCTAACAGTTAATATAAACTATTACATTGTATTCACAAAATGTGGGCGGGATCACCTTAAATTTGTATTGGATTATTTGGAAACTAAAAATTAAACTCAGTGCCTTATTCAAGTTTGTAGAGACAACTCACTAGAAACACTGAAAAACTTAAACCATACAAGTTTATTAGGCAAGGACTTACAGGTGGAGTAAATCCAGGCAATTCTTGTGAGTGAGCAATCACGAAATCACCAGTTGAAACAGGGCAAGATGTTTCTGAGCAAAGGTCATGAGTCTCACTGTGGATGTGCCAACCAAAGTATGAAACCTCAATCACCAATTTTCCTCCAGAGATTGATTCACCTGTTAGCAGAACATATAGAACTCCAGTCAAAACTAAACTCCCCAAGCACTTCGAATGATATTGGATTATCCGAGTGGTTTTTGTGTTTATCTAAAATTACATGAAAAAGAGAGAGTCACTCAAAAAGTTAAATGTTGGACTGAAGTAGAACCTGTAGTTGCAGAAATGCTGAAGCTGGCAGGCTTGCCTCTCGCCACAGGGTAAGGAATTATCTCGACTGCCTTGACCTTGACATCATAGTCAGCCTTCTTATCTGAACATATTCCAAAAACCCGCTTAAGTTTCATTGAACCAAAAGCAGTGCAACAAGCAACAAAGAAACCATAATAAAATACGACACTGAAACACCATTTGTTTGAATACATGCATATATCCGATACCAAAATTTCCTAAAGAGAAACAACATTCAGATTTTTTTTTTCTTGTCTTGGAAAATAAATACTTCGAAAATTGCAAAATTCAACTTTGACTACGCAATATCAAAGATTTCTTCATGTAGTGTTTGTGTCAAAATAAACAGAGCCCAAATCGCATTTGACTTCAAACAATCAGTTGAAATACGGTAAAAAGTGGAAAAGTAATGATTTTCTCGGGAATCAAACAGATAATTAAAAGCTTAATCTGCAAGCAAAGTATCATACTTTAATAAATTTTATGAAAGGAAAAGAGCCAAGGATTAGAGAGACGAACCGCAGTAGTTAACATCTTTGGCTTGGGTGAGAGGTAGAACGAGACATAGAGATACAAGAAGGGAAGCGATGAGCTTGAACTGAGCCATATCTTCACGGATTGCTTTCCTCGATTCAAATATAAACAATATTATCCGAAAAAAACCTGCGAGAAATTTAGGGTTTATAAAAACCAGAAGACAGAGAGACAGAGAGAAAGACAGGTTTTTTGTTCTGTGAGAGAAAGGAAGGAAGGTAGATGAGAAGAAGAAGTCTGAAGATGAGCGACGACTAATCGGTTGGAGACAGAGGAACGGTAGGTGGAACAAAGTAAAGACTTTTCTTATTTATGGGTTTCTCCGCTGGCACCGACTTATTTAAAAATTTCCATAATTTACTTTACTAATTTACTATTGACGTAAGTAAATAATAAAACAAAACAAATTTACCTTTATATAATGAGGCCCGGCCCTGGGATGTTTGTGGGCAGTGTGCCAGTCCCACTGTAGTACATGGCCTTCAAAATCGTAAGAGCGGCGCAATATATAATAGTTTCATTCAAGGTTTACTTTGGAGTAATTTTGAATAGGTCAACAATCACTTCTATAAATAATCACTTAATAAGCTCGTTTGTGACTGATTCTCTAGAAATTACTTATGCTCATAAATGCTTCTAACAAAAACCCTTTTTTAGTAAGCACTTGGAAGTGCTTCCAGAACCCACAACCCTTCTTACCTTAACGTACCTTTGCACATAAAGCAAATCGCCTCCAAGATTCGAATATGTCCACGACGTTTGAATTGTAGCCACACCAACAATTCGACGCCTCTTTCTCCATTCTAGGATTCGAACTTTCTTCTTGATCTTCTTCTTCATAACGTTATGTGAAATTTTTTGAATCAAATTGATGTTGGGTTAAAGGGGGCAACAACTTGGAGGCCTTGGAATGCATTCCAACGATGAGATAGTTTTCTCTTTTCAAAAATTCCCTTCACGCGGACTAGTTGGATTAAGCAGTCAATATCTGTGGTGGGCTTCGTAGTTGCCACATCATCATTTAATATCTGACTAGAGGGTCAATCTAACAAACAATGTGAATTGGTTAGATTCCTAAACGTTGGGTATCAAATTGATAAAATTGAAACCTCAAGACCCATTTCGATATTGCACCTAAACTTCTAGGAACTAAAATGTCACTTGTCTGATTATAAGATATGTAATTATCCATCGGTTCAGCAACTGAAATTGTTTCTAAAAAAATTAAAACTTAATTAAGCGAATAAGTAGTGTACATAATTTACCCAAATCACAGTAAATTTAAACATCATAGCTGGTATTGACTATGAAACTATGATCTAGAAAATAATAAAAGTTTGTTCTTTTTTTTTTGGACGAAATAAAAGTTTGTTCTTTGTTTTGGTATTAATGTACAATTTCAAGTCTTCAATCTTGCTGGCGAACTGTTAACAATGTAAAGATTTGAAAGTAACTGCCTATCAATTGGTCATTAGGCGAGCTGAAAGTATTGGGCTTTGAAATTAGGAAATGTAATTTTAAGGCCTTATTCGTTTTGAGACTTCCAATGAAATCTCTTTGGTCTCAAGCCGCCGCTTCCTCCATCTTCTGAACCCAAGCTAAACCCTAGTCTTCCGACGACGACGACAACGACAGCGGTGATCTATCTTAAAGCGGTAAGCCCCAGTCGCTTACTCTCACACTCAAACATGTATATGTAGGAATTTTAATGCTCACCAAGATTCATTTCAGATTTTGGTTTTCACCTTTCAATTTATTTTCACGCCACTATCTTTCTCTCCTCTCGCGACGCCTCCTCCCTCCTCTCTCTCTCTCTCTCTCTCTGGTTTTCCATCGGCATGAAAACTTCTGAAATTTCTGTAGTTTTGATGTTATTTCTTTGTTTTTGACCGTTTTAATTCGTTGATGTTTCCGATTTTGGGGTTTTGGACTGTTTGAATTTGATTCATGTCATTCACCTTTCTGTTTTTTCGTCTGGGTTTATTTTTGGGTATGTTTGATAGTCCTGTTTTATTGAAAATTCAATGGATGAAGGAAATTATTATGGAAATGAAAAAACCCTTTGACACACACGCAGTAATTTGGACTGTGTTGTATTGTGAGACTGCTGCTGCCATCTTTCCTGCAACTCAGCCTTGTGATAAAAACATATCCATTTTTCTCGTATTGTGAGCTTGGTATTCTCATGTTGATGTATGGTTATATGTAGTATAGTTTTGTTTCCAGTTGTTTCTCATTGCATTGGTGGTTGTAGTATTGTTTCCTTTATTCCTAAGTGTGGGCTACTCATATCGAATAGTGTGGATGTAAAATGTTTATGAGTTATTTTTATTTTTATTTTTTTCATAACCTATATATAGTTGCTTTGGAGCATAGGTTATGATAAATAGGCCTGAATTTGTGTGAGATCCATAAAATTGTTAATTCTTCTGTTTCCAGAATGCTTATTGGGTGGGTGTTTTCTGCAGCATTTACTTAAATGGAAGCCAAATTTTTTCGCTTTCTTAAGATTGTGGGTGTGGGCTACAAAGCCAGGGCTGAAGCTGAAGGACGCCTGTTGTTTCTGAAATTGGGTTACAGTCATGAGGTTGAGTTGACCGTTCCTCCTGCTGTTCGTGTTTTCTGCTTCAAGAACAATGTCGTTTGCTGCACTGGAATTGATAAAGATAGGGTGCACCAGTTTGCTGCTTCCGTGCGTAGTTGTAAGCCACCTGAAGTTTACAAAGGCAAGGGTATAATGTACGTTGATGAAGTTATAAAGAAGAAGCAAGGAAAGAAGTCTAAGTGATTGGAAATCTCAAAGCTTATACATGGCTGGAAGTTGGTAATCTTTCTTTTTCGCGTTCTGGTTGTAATCAGAAAATAACAGTAGTCTGGGGTTTTCTTTCAAACTATTGTCTTTTTAATATAGGTTTCTTAGTTGATCCCTTATCCTCATTTAGGTTTCGTAGTCTGTACTTTTGGGGCTTTCCTGAATGGACTATGGAGTTCAGGTTTCTCCTACTTCGGAACCATAGTGGAGATGAAGTTAACCTCAGAACACATTAAATTTCAGATGTTAAACCGAAGGATTCACTGATGATTATTCTTGGACAGGACTAGCCTATGATTTAAGAATCATGGCTTTAAAATTGCATGTCTACTGTAATTGTTGCTCAACTGGTAAGGAATGAGGTGGGTGATGGTCTAAATTTTCTTATTTCTACTGAGGGACAATAATAATTGTTGTAAGGTGTACATGTACACGTTCTGAAAATATTGAAATTACAATTTCTGTTATAAATTTGCATCACAACTCTGATCATTTGTCGAACAGCGACTCATTGACTAAATATAAGTCCGTTGTGTACAAGGACACACCACATGTCCTTATTTAAATGGAAAATTTGCTTGAAACTCTGGTGGTTCCATGTAGCTAGAATCAATACTTGGATAATTGTTTGAGTACTATTTTGTATATTTGGAAGTTGATGAATATAGACTTGGTATGATTCAAAAATATTTGAAATTTTGTTTTGGCCATTTTCGGTTTTATTATGTTTATTTGGGGTTTTATATCCTCATTTGTTCCTGGGAGTTGGGTGATTTTGGATTCTGGGTATTTCGGTCTTTAAGTTTTCATTGAAAATGGTAATGGTGTGTCATGTGTTTTGGTTTTGGGTGATAGACTGGTAGAGTTTGTGTTATGGTGAAATTTGAAGAATCTGAACAATAATTAGGTATGGGTTTGGCTCCGTTAACTTGAAAAAAAAGTTTAATCCGCTAACATATCTAAGCAGTGACTGAGATTATAATTTTTTTAACTAATTCTTAATACAAATCCTTATTTGGGAAGGTTCCATAAAGTATTTTGTATTACTTTTTGATGCTTGAGCATTTTGTTTGTGTTCAAATTCGAAGGATGACATCTAATTTATAAAACAATAAAAATTAAAGATTCAATGAATAAAAGTAGAGATTTTTGTTGAACTTCCCTGTTTGTGATCAATGAGCTATACACATGAGATGTTGTTTCTTATTTCATTACCCTTTTCAACCCCATTGTTTCTCATTGCCTAACCCTTTTTGTCCCCAATTTTTCTTAAGGGAAATTCTTGGTTCCGCACATGCAAGGACGCATTCCACTTTACAAGCAACTGACAATCTGACATGTGCACATAAACTTTTATTGACGAGTCAATTTTGTATGTGTTAGATTTTTTTTTTTCCTTTCAAAATTTGGATAAATTCAAGAAAATTAATAGCTAAAATTTCTTAACTCATATAAATCACATGACCAGGGGTTTTGGGCAGAGGAGATCGAAGGCACAACTATGTGTCCATTGGCTTTGCATAAGATCAAACCCAAACTGAACACAACGTAGGATCCTAATTACATTAGACGAAAGTTCCATTGGACTAAATCTCAAGCAAGGTAAGATGCAAACTAAAAGTTACACATCTCCCACGCTAAATAGACTTAGGCCAGTTTGGGATTGCCTGTCACTTTTTAAAAAAGTTGCTTCTGCGGTACTTTGAAAATAATTAGCTGTAAAGTAAAGCAGCTCAATGTTTGGTAAACAATATTTTTAAAGTGCTGTTAGTACAAAAAGCAGTGTAAAAAGCGTTTGGTAAATTTTAATATAAAATTGTTGTGACTATGAATAATGACTAAAATAGATATGATGTTAAAAGTGTTATATACTAATCATGTGGTGATAGTTGTAGTGATGGAGCGGAGGTGGTGGTGGTGATGAAGGTGGAGTTGGTGGTGGTGGGGATGGCGGTTGTGGAGGTGGTGGTGGATGAGGTGGTGGTGGCGGAGGATGAGGAGGAGGAGGATGTGGTGGTCTTGATGTTGGTTGTGGAGGTGGTGGTTGATTTTGAGGTTTTGGAGGAGGTGGTGGTTGTGGTGGTGGTGGTGGACGATGAGGAGGAAGAGGATGTGGTGGTGGTGGTTGTGGAGGTAGTGAATGTGGTGGTGCAAGTGGTGGAGTTGGATGTGGAAGTGGAGGTGGTGCATTTTTTAAAATGAATGATGGTATTTTAGGAATTAAAAAAATTCATTAAATGTTCACTCTGCTCTCCTTTGAAAGAGCTTTGAAAAGCAACCCAGAGCCCTTTTAAAAGCTGCTGTCAAAAAGCCATTGCTTTTAAATAATCGGGATATTTTCTTTTTACCAAACACCTTAAACTGCTTAACTTTAAAGTGAAGCATGTTTTTGGCGAAAAAAGCAATCCCAAACGGGACTTTAACATAGTAAACAGACAGAACCAAAAAAAACATCCCCTGTTAAATACACATATTCTTTTAAAAAATATATATACATTTATCTTTTTTAAAGAAAAAAGAAAAGGATAAATTCCTACTTGTGGTCGAGTTCAAGAATCTTTGTTGTCATAAGCAGCAATCAAAGTGACTTCTTTAAACTCCAATATTCTTTCTCTTTTGGGCTAGCGTGTGTGTGAACTTCTTTGTAGAAGAACAACTTGAACAAAATTATTATAAAAATTCAAAATCCCATTACCTATAAAAGCAAGAAAGCATCAGGGATATTTTATTGAGAGAGTGAGCTTCCTTCCTTTCTGTCTCTCTTTCTTGTTGCTATAACAGCTACTTCTACATTTCTCTCTCTTTCAGAGCCATTGATTTGCTTATCCGTGCAGAATTCGCAGTTCATCATTTCCTCTTTTCTTTTTTCTTTTTTAATTTATATTTTATACAAACAATACTGCGGAAACAATACTGCGGAGGGTGGATTATAACACAGGATCTCGGTGACAAGGATAACTGCTGTTAACCACTTGAGCTACAAGTCTTTTGCAATTCCCAATTCATCCTTAATTTAGTTAACGTACAGAAAACTCTACACGTACATATTTCATTTGTTTTTAATTTTGTGATTGGTTAATGAACGACCTGACCAACTTATTAGTGATAGAAAGAGAGATGGCTGAGCAGCAAATTCAACATTTCAGTCACAAGCATCCATTGATATTCAAGAAGGAGCAGAACGACAGTCACTTGGTTTTTTTCTCAGCGTGCGAGGACCCAGTGCTTGGCTCAAGCTACACTTGCAACCAATGCAGCCCTGCCTTCATTCTCCATAAATCTTGTGCAGATGAACTAACTCCTGAGATACACAACCCGATCCACTCCAAACACCCACTTAGTCTCCTCCCACCCAAAGATGACAACTTCTGTAATGACTGTGACCAACCGTGCAGGGGCTTCATCTACGATTGTCTTGACTGTGATTTCGGAATAGACCTCAAATGCGCTTCAAAGTGGAAAAACTACAGTCATGACCACAAATTCACCATCCTGAAGAACCGTAGTATTAAATTCACTTGTGATGTCTGTGGCAAAAATGGCACCGTCGACTTATACCTCTGTGGCATCTGCCAGCTCATGGTGCATAAGGAATGCTCTTGGCTACCACGCCATGTCCAAATTGGAGACCACAATCACAGACTCAAGCTCACCTGGCGCTTTGAAGACATTTACTCCAAAAAGCAAAGTTTCTGCTCCCTTTGCTCTAGATCCATGGACCAAAGCCGCGCTGTTTATTATTGTCATGAATGTTGCAGATATGTTGCCCACAATACATGCGCCATAAAAAATGCTCAAATCACCGACGCCACCAAGGAGCCCACTCCCGACGACGACCCCCAACATAAGAACAACCAAACAAAATCAGAACCAGCTGCGCAGATCAGCCATTTTAGTCATCAACATCACTTAACCCTCATCACTGATCATCATGAGGTAGATAAAGATAAAGATAATGATCACCTTGATGATAGAATAAATACTTGTAATGGTTGCATGCGGCCCATCACTACTACAGATGCCTTTTATAGCTGTGCAGGACAAGAAGAGTCTTCATGTCATTTCTTTCTCCACTTAATTTGTGCCCAATTCGATCCAAAGAGGCATTTTTCACTTCACAGGCACGAGCTCACACTCCTTCCGAGGGCTCCTTCTATTGATGGCGTTTTTAGGTGTTACATTTGCAATACTTTTAGCCAAGGCTTCGGATACTACTGTGATAATAAGGGCTGTGACGTCTACTTTATCAAGGAGGAAGGCTTCTACCTTGACCTTCACTGCAGTATTCTTTGGGAATATAATAAGTCTCTTAAACATGAGGCACATCCTCTGTTGAAGTTTTGGATCTGCCCGTTGGGTCCCACTCTAACAACATCGAATACTGTCCCCACTTTACCACCTGCCCAATCCGTCAGGTGTGAGGTTTTACCACAAAAGGCCTCGATATTAGTTAGAGTGAGGTAATTCTATTTAAACCCATTTCATTTCTTTCACCCAACCAATGTGGGATTCCAACACTCCCCCTCACGTGTAACCTCTTCTTCTGAACGCATTGGTTGGTTCAGTTGTAATGTTTACGCATGCAACTTCAACCTTTGTATTCCATGTGTTAAATTACCTCCCACAGCCCGGCACAGATACGACGATCACCATCTCAAGCTCACCTATAGTGTTACAGACATGCTAGCTGAACATTATTGTGAAATATGCGAAGGACAACGAAATCCGAAACATTGGTTCTACTCCTGCTCAGATTGTGACTTTCATTGCCATCCTCATTGCATTCTAGGGAGGTATCCGCAAGTCAAGTTAGGGGGAGCTTATAAGCACGACACTCACTCACACCCTGTTACTCTTGTTGATAAGGAAAAGAGTGTCATTCCTTCTGATAAAAGGGTGCGCATTCTTGATTGTCAAGCATGTGGGGAACCATGTGAAGGGTTGGTCTGGGAATGTTCCGAGTGTAATGCCAATATCCACCGAAAAGGTTACTGTATATCCACTAAAGAAGACAAAAGTGTCTCTCAGAGAGAGATGGCTGAGCAGCAAATTCTACATGACGAGCATTTATTGATGTTCAAGGAAGAGTAGAGGAAGGATGGTTCCTTGGTTTTTGGCTTAGCGTGTGAGGACCCAGTGCTTGGCCCAAGCTACACTTGCAAACAGTGTCCTCTTTTTCTTTTTTTTTTTTTTTTTGTGTGTATGTGCGCGCGCCCACAAACAATGTCTATTTGAATATATTTTATGTTTGTTTGGTGTGTACACTATCTCGGCCATCTCTCTGTCTTAAGTTTGACTCAGGTAAGAAGTACATGCATGTAACTAATGGTGGTCTCACACGAACGATTCTACACACTTACAACACAAAAACCTCTGATCTCGTTTCTCATAGTAATTATGGAAAATTGGTAAAAGAGGTATTGAGGTCATTTTCGCTAACTCTTTAATAAAAGGGAGAAGGTGAATTTGACCCCAAAAAAAAAAAAAAAAAAGGAACGCATGGGAGCTGCAAAAATGTCCTCTCCGACCAAAAATCGAACGAAATGACTAAATTTCTTGGAAATCGGTGTGGTGTTTGCCAAAGAGGTTCTATTGCCCAAGTTAGACTATGAGAAATACAGGAATTCAAGTTATGTGGCTTCAAACTCATGTAACTCAAATAATTGAAGGCTTTTTGGATATATTATATATGTGTCTTGTCTTATTATAAACTGTCAATTATTATGAATATATAATCTATTTATGGTAAATTTCGAAATAACTAATGTTAGAAAAGAAATACGTGCTAACAGGTTTCGCAAGTTAAGTTCGAATGTCATTTGAGGCTATTAATTGGATTCAAACGACTCTAATGTTTTGTTAGGTGAAGTTAATGTCTCTAGTTTGATTCTACATGATTTCAAGTTAATTGGACTGATAAAGAAATTGTGATAATTTTTCAAGTGAACGTCGTTGATGGAACCATGTTTGGCAGATTTGTAGTTGATTTTGCGGACTATATTAATTATACTAGAAAAAAAATGTTAAACATGGATATCTTCTTGTATGCACAATCTTGATCACCACCTCTTCGCCTCAAGCCATCAGCATATCAACTAATGAATTCCAAGTCACTAGTGAATGCCAAAGGTATGGTTAGCAACTAGACAAAGACTAAACAAAAGCTTTGGGCTGCGACATGTCTCCTAAAATTTCAGTTCTATATTGCATAAGAATATAGGGTCATTTACTCAAATGGTCCTCAAATTTATACTCGATTTACGTTTTGGTCTTTAAATTAAATTATTCGTTTAAATGGTTCATCAACTCTATTATTCGGTCCCTTGGTCCTACCGTTACATTATGTCAATATGAGGGCAAATTGATCATTTCGTACGTCATAAATAAAGGCTTATTATTGCAAAACGTCCCTAAGGTTTACGAAACTATCAGATTGCATCTTTAATATATTTTTGTGTCAATCGTGGTCCTCAAGGTTAGTATGTGTGATCACAAATGGTCCCCGTTAGGTTCCGTCAAAAACTCTATTAGTTTGCTGACGTGGCATATATATATAGGGTAAATTACTTAAATGGTCATCAAATTTGTACCCGATTTACATTTTGGTCTATAAACTAAATTATTCATTCAAATGGTCCCCCAACTCTTCATTAATCGACGCTTTGGTCATATCGTTACATTTTCTGTTAAATTTAGTCATGTGAGCAGTACATGCTACATTTTTGGGGGTAAATAAGACTTTTGACCTATGTATCACCCCTTTATCACCACTGTATCACCTATGTATCACCACTTTATCACCTATGTATCACCACTTTATCACCTATTTGGGGAACATAGGATGGTTATGAACCGTTTTACTCTTACATTTGACAACAAAATTAACATAATGTAACGTTAGGATCAATGAAGTGATTAATATAGAGTTGATGAATCATTTGAACGAATAATTTAGTTGATGGACCAAAATGTAAATCGGGTATAAGTTTGAGGACCATTTGAGTAATTTACCCTATATATAACACAAAACATCCCTGAGGTTCACACATCTATCACAAATGGTCCCTGCGAAATTTTTTAATTTTTTAATTTAAAATTCATAAAATTTTGGTTTTCTTTTTTATATTATTTAAAAATATATATTGTATTTTAAATACATATGACACTATATTTTTGAAGACGTGGGCTCCACATATATGCCACATCAACAAACTAATGAATTTTTTTTAAAAATAATTTAAATTTCATAAAATTTAAAAATGAAGAAAACCATTTATAGAATGATTGGGTAAATTACTAAAACGTTTTCAAACATATATCTGATTTACATTTTGGTCCCTCAATTAAATTATTTGTTCAAATGGTCTATCAACTCTATATTAATCGCTCCATTGATCCTACTGTTAAATTATGTTAATGTTGCCGTCAAATGTAAGGGTAAAACCGTCCATAATTGTCCTATGTTCCCCAAATAGGTGATAAAGTGGTGATACATAGGTGATAAAGTGGTGATAAAAGGGTGATACATAGGTCAAAAGTCTTATTTACCCCCACAAATGTAGCATGTGCTGCTTACATGACTAAATTTAACAGAAAATGTAACGGTAGGACCAAAGCGATGATTAATAAAGAGTTGGTGGACCATTTGAACGAATAATTTAGTTTAGAGACCAAAATGTAAATCAGGTACAAATTTGAGGACCATTTGAGTAATTTACCCTAGAAGGATTTTAACCTTGAGGACCATTTATGAACCCTAAATCCTTGGTTTTTTTATTTTTTAATTTTATGAATTTTAAATTATTTTTTAAAAACTCCATTAGTTTGTTGATGTGGCATATATGTGGAGCCCACATTTACAATAATATAGTGTCATGTGTATTTAAAATACAATATATATTTTTAAATAATTTAAAATTCATAAGATTTAAAAAAGAAAACCAAACTTTTATGAATTTTGAATTTAAAAAATTAAAAAAATTTACAGGGACCATTTGTGGTTGGTGCATGAACGAACCTTAGGGATGTTTTGTGATATATGCCACGTCAGCAAACCAACGGAGTTTTTGGCGGAACCTAACGACAAGGACCATTTGTGATCACACATACTAACCTTGAGGACCACGAATGACACAAAAAAACATTAAGGATGCAATATGATAGTTTCGTAAACCTTAGGGACATTTTGTGATATTAAGCCATAAATAAATAAAAAGCTCTCTCTCTCTCTCTCTAAGGATGCAATATGATAGTTTCGTAAACCTTAGGGACATTTTGTGATATTAAGCCATAAATAAATAAAAAGCTCTCTCTCTCTCTCTCTCTCTCTCTCTCTCTCTCCCACCACCCTCAAGCTCCAACCCCCAAACCCATCCCACAACCACCCTCCACCCCAGGCCCCATGAACCCGAAACTCCAGCTCCTCCCCACCCTCCACCCGAGCCATCAACTACAGAAAAAGAGAAAAAAAAATCTTCCATAGACCCCCTCTCACAACAAACCCAGGACCCCAAATCAACAACCACCCATACCCTCTCCCCCTCCCCTTGATTTCCCTTCGTTATGGACCATTTGAACAAATAATTTAGTTTAGGAACCAAAATGTAAATCGGGTACAAATTTGAGGACCATTTGAGTAAATAACCCTAAGGCCCTGTTTGGATCATGGGAAGGGAAACTTGGGGATGAGTAATCAATTGCTTTCCCATGTTTGGTAAGTCAAACATGGGAAATCGTTGCCTGGCACATGAGAAAGTAGGGGGGAAAGTGAAGCCATCCTCCCTCCTTGGGTTTTACTTTCCATTATGACTAATTTATCCTTACTAATAATTTATAATTACAGTTTTATCCAACAACTATTGGTATTCATGTTTTATTTTTTAATTCATAACATATTTTTAATAGGGTTAAAATTGGGAAACTAAACAAAATTAGCTTTTCATTCCTACTCAAAACAAACATGGGAAATGAAATAAAATAATATTTCCAGGTTACTTTCCCGGCATTACCAAACATGAGAAATGAATCACCATTTCCCATCCCTTACGAAATGCATTTCCCATCAAATCCGTTCGTGAACCAAACGGGGCCTAAGAATATATTACTAAAAGAAACTGATGTCAAATCCCACAAACTCTATATAACTGAGGTGTGTATCATCTCTAGCAAGGCTCGGATATAAGTTCCCGACATCCTCTGAGGCGTCGGTCATTTGCGCCATTTTGGTGGTTATGAATGAAGAAAAAAAAAGTAAAACCCATGAATTCTAAAACGGATTGGACGAAGAAACACACTCGGAGAAAAGAAGGCTGTCAAAAGCGAAACTCATTATTTCACCCTGATTTTGATTCTGCAAGCTATATGGCACACAATGTGGCGCATTTAACGTGTGCTATCATATGCCATTCAATTATACTAGCTGCAAACACTACACATACAAAAGCAAAAGGAAATGATACAACAGTGCTAAACTTTAGTATTTAACATGTTTGTAATCCAAGACACTGGTTTTGACTAGACTGAGGGCCGTCCCTGACATTTTGAGGGCCCTGTGCAAAACATAAATTGGGGCCTCACATAATTTAATACGAAAATACTATATAAGAAAATTATCAATCACAAATGAAAGAGTAGTCGCACACAAATGTCATTAACAAATTAGATTATATTGCATTAAACACAAAAGCAACAACAAAAACATACCTGACTATCCAAAAATCATTCACATTGTATTTGCTGTCTTTATTTGAAGAATTAAAACTATTACGAGAGCTTTTTCCCCAAAAGAAAAAAAAAACACAGCCAATACAATACTAATGTCTGAAAATTGATCTTCTTGAATTTTTAGAAGAGAAATCATCAATCAAATGTTCATAATCAAGTTTTTCTAGAAGTTCACTTTCAATTGAAATCAAAGCTAGTCCGTTTAATCTTTCTTGCGACATAGATGATCGCAAGTATGATTTTAACAATTTTAATTTTGAAAAACTTCTTTCTGAGATGCAACAGGAACAGGAATAGTCAATAGGATTCTATGCATTTGGAAAACAATTTAATCTTTTCAAGAAATTTAATATTGCAGGAGCTGTGATATTTTCTTTTGGTAAAAGCTCCCGTAAAACTTTCAACTCAACAAATAAATCCTCCCCATCGACATCAGAAAACTTGTCATTTTTCAAAATGCTTTCCAAATGACTGCAACAATTCTTCAAATCGCAATCATCCAATGAATTTAACTTCTCTGAAGTAAACAAAAACCCAAAAATATTCTCATACTCTTGATATTGTTGAAACCTTCTCCGTAAAGAACCAATAGCTTGATCCACTAAATACAAGAAATAATCAATTCTAAACTTTTCTTCAGCTGATTCAGGAACTGATTGGGATGGCTCACAAGTATTCTCATCAAAATGTTTTTTTCTACGAATTTTTCTCTTCTCAGGAAACACCGGGTCAATTCCCATGTCAGTAGCAATTTCTTTAGCAGTACACATAGCTTCTATGAACCCATTTTCTCTATACTTTTCAAAAAATGTAATCAACCCTTTCACTTTATCAATAGCAACATCAATAAGCATGTCTTCAGATTGTAAGTTTTTGCTAACTACATTGACAGCACCTAATATATCATACCAAATTACCATCCCCAATAAGAACTCAAAATTTCCAAGTTCATATGTTGCCAAAGAATTAGCTTCACTTGTTATTTTGGAGTCACTGTCACTTTCTGCTAACTGAAGTAACGCTTCTCTTAAATCTGGAGCTTGGAATCTTATTGCTCTTACACTTTCAATACGACTTTCCCATCGTGTAACTGACAATGATTTCAGAGTTAAGTGTTTAACATTATCTTTCAATATCTTCCACCGCTTTGTAGAATTAGCAAACAATGTATAAATACGTTGTATGACTCCAAAAAAATCTTTTGCTTTTCCACAAGAGTTTGCAATATCACAAAGTGTTAAGTTAAGACTATGACAACCACAAGGTGTGTACAATGCTCTAGGATTTACATCCAAAAGTCTTCTTTGGACACCTTGGTATTTCCCACTCATATTTGATCCATTGTCATAGCCTTGTCCTCTCACATTATCAATATCAAGCTTAAGTTTTTGCAACACCGTTTGCAACTCTTCAAAAAGTCCTTGTCCTGTTGTATCATTCACAATCAAAAATTCCAAAAAGAATTCTTCAACCTTTATTGGATTAGTAGAGACGTCCACACATCTTACTATCAAGCTCATTTGTTCTTGGTTGCTAGCATCTGGAGTACAATCCAGAATCACAGAAAAATATTTAGCTTCTTCAATCTTTTTAATGATTGCACTTTTGAGTTCAGAAGCTAACAAAAGTATCAATTCATTTTGAATCTTATGACTAAGATAATGATAATGAGTCTCTTTATCATCCATACGTCGAAGATGCTCCTTCATAATTGGATCCCACTCCGCAATCATTTCCACTTGGCCCATAAAATTTCCATTGTTAATATCATGGATCTTCTCATTACTTCCACGAAAAGCCAAACTATATTTTCCAAGATATTTCACAATTGAAATTAATCTTTTTAATAGGTTCCTCCAATGCTCTTTCTCTTTCTTGATTCGGTTTTGAACAACTCCATCAATTGTTTTATTTTTCTGCAATCTAATACGAAAATCAATCCAAGTGCTCATATGATTGATATGTTCAATACTTGTCTCATGCTCTTTAAGTCTGCCACTAAGATGTATCCAATCTTTAGATCCCTCATTTGCTAACTGACTTTTTTGTGGCCCTTTTTTAAATAACTTACAACAAAAACAAAATACTTTGTTAAGATCCTTTGAATACACTAGCCAATCTCTATCATGTTGCTCTCCATTTGGCAAATGACGAGTGTAAAATGTTGAAGAGAAACGTCTATGTAAATGATCTTTAGGACCTTTTCCTATTAATAGCTCTCTTACAGGACCTTTTTCCACTAATAGGTCACGGAATTTGGGATCAATATTATCCCAATTTCTTGGATCATAAATATCCAATGGAATGGACTGGCTTGGTTCTTCATTGAATAAATCAGTGACGTTCTCATTGTTATCATTTTGTATGTCTAGATCTTCAACATCTTCACTCTGATCATCAATATCAGCATTTTCATTATCATCATTCTCATTCTGCTCAGCATTACCCACACATTCATCCATATTGTTTTCAATATCTTGCAATTTCTCAACATCATCTTGTTGTTGTTCATTGGAAATATGTTCATCAATTGTAGCATGTGATTCTTTAACAATGAATCTATCAAGAGCTCCTCTTTGAGATTGAGTCAATTCCTCGATTTTTCTTTTTCTAAGTCTTTTTGTATATCCAGAAACGTATTTTCTAGTAGGTGGCATGTTTAGATTACAAAGAAAAATTCCAAAACCCTATAACCTGGAAGAAAACCCCAGCAAGAAATAGATAAATATTTCTACAAACTATATTCTCATATAACCAATCATCAACATGATAATAATTTAATAAAATAAGTCATGTAATATATAGAATAGATTGAAATTCAGATACATACCTGAATTTGAATTGAGATTTGAATCTGAATATTTGATTTTGAGTGGTCTTTATGAATTTAGGAATTAGGGTTCTCTCTTTTTGGTGTTGAAATTCCTGAAATTGAAAGAATAACAAAAATTGTCAGAGAATTGAAAAAAGAACCAAAGAGAGATTGATGAATGATGATGATTACTTACCAGAAAATCAGACTTTCAGAGAAAGAAAAAGCTATGAAGTTTTTCTTGTTTTGTTTTGAACGAAGAAAGACTTTCCTGGAGTTGAGAGGAGAAACCTTTTTTAATTTTTCGGGGGGATATATAAACTCCCGTAGTTGAGTTCGATATTTCCTATGAAAGGCCTTCGATGTTTCCTGTTGTTAATTAAAAGGCTTTCTGTTTTTATTTTTATAATGCAAAAATAATATAAAAAAAGGCTAATAGATTGACTTCAACAGGAATCGAACGCTGGCCCTTCTGTAGTTGAGTTCGATATTTCCTATGAAAGGCCTTCAATGTTTCCTGTTGTTAATTAAAAGGCTTTCTGTTTTTATTTTTATAATGCAAAAATAATATAAAAAAAGGCTAATAGATTGACTTCAGCAGGAATCGAACGCTGGCCCTTCTGTTATATGGACATGCACTCCATCCAACCTCGCCAGACATGCTCTTGTGCAAATGCATAGCACTCCATACTATATATACAATTCTTATAATATATATATATAAAGAAATTTTTTTTCCGGGGCCCTTAAAAATGGGAGGCCCTGTGCGGTGGCGCCACTTGCACCACCCCAGGGCCGCCCCCTGACTAGACTCCTACCCGAAGGGCATTTCATTGTTTGTCCTTCTAAGCACTTCAACAGCCACAATGTATACCCTTCTCGTGGGATAATAGTAGTGTTTCCGGTTGCACTAAACCATCTAAAGGGTTCTTCACAATAACCAAGGGAATGTAGAGACCAATTTCATTCTGGCACTTAACCCAATCTATTCCTCAAATAGGAACCAAAAAGGGGATGCATATAGATTTCTGTTTTGAAAATGTTTGTTTTCCATATTTGTCAGAACATCAGGAGAATGATTATCAATCACGCTTCCCTATATATTTTAATCATTCAGCCATGTAAATGAAATCCATGACTCTAGCACTGGCTACTTTGAACTCACCTGGTTTTCCCTTGTTGAGTATTTGAGTCTCTCCTCAATTATCATCTGCTAGAAGAGCCAACACCAAACACGTCTGTTCACATGTTCATAAGAAGTAATTAGTCTCTGATCTAATCCATTTTCTGTTAGAGAATTCAAGATTATACCATGGAAACCAACTACAAGGGCCATATCTTTAGCTCACATGTTCAAGTAATGCGCAACAAAATCCAGTGAACACTTGTAATCCATTGTGAAGGCCATCATCTCTATTCAAGACTTCAGGTCTATGAGTCTATTTCCACGTATAAAAGCCTTCAGTTTCATTTTGTGAGCTGCCTGAATCGAAGCACCAGTGTATTCTGCTGGTGGAATTTGAAGAATTTGAAAGCATGTATACTCCTCCCTCCCCAAATCTATTTTCCTTTTCAGGAAAGAGAAATGAAGAATGAAAAATGAAGGCAACCTCATCTAAGTTCAAGTAAAATGAAGGCTGTCAGAGAAATTTTTTGTAGGGCTAACGAAAATGTCTGTGGCTAGTAACAGAAGCAAATAGCATGGCACAAGCGAATATTTCAAAACCTCACACAATCAAAATCATCCGTTCGCAAAGAAAGAAGTTAGAATTTATAGAAATCTAAAACATATAATGAAGGCAATTTAAGGAATGATAGGTGAACCAACGAAGCCTTTCTCCATTGATGGCAAATAAGGTGTGGAACTATCACAACAGCAAAACTGAACTCATTTGCACTGAACACCAGCTTCAGCAGCTCAGTGAGCTATATATATGAGATGTTGTTTCTTATGCCATTACCCTTTTCAATCTCATTGTTTCTCATCGCGTAACCCTTTTCGTCCCTAATTTTTCTCAAGGAAAAATCTTGGTTCCGCACATTCAAGACACTTTACAAACAACTAGGGGTGGCCCTGGGATGGTGCAAGTGGCGCAACTGCACAGGGCCTCTGATTTTTGAGGCCTCTGAATTTTTTTTACTTTATATTATAAAAACTGTATATATACTACAGCGTGCAACACGTTGACACATAAAAAATAAAGGGGAAAGATTTCATGCTTTCTTCTTTCTCTTTTTTTTTTGGTTGAATCCTTGTCATGGCAAATTTTTAACTGACAATCTGACATGTGAACATAAGCTTTTATTGAAGAGATTATGATTGTGATTTAAGGGTGAATGACTTTTACCATTAAGCATTAAGGCTTCGGTTATGATTTTGAACTTGGACTTGGAATTATGATTGTGAACAAAACTTTACAAGAATTTATTTTTTTGAGCAAGCTGGTTTTGATTTTGAACTTGGAATTTTTGTTTCCTTTTCAAAAACTGGATAAATTCAAGAAAATTAATAGCTAATTCCTAATTGGTTGATTTCATAAAATTTCTCAACTCATTTAAATCACATGACCAGGGGTTTTGGGCAGAGGCCTACACATAGCCCATCTACAGCTGGGCCAGGCTCATATAATGAAGGAAACATTTTTGGGCACAAAATAAATAAAGAAACTATGGCAATGTTTGAATCTTCCGTGATTTAAATACCCCTAAAACCACTGAAAAACCAGAGTCCTCACCTGTAGCTTATTCACTCCGCGCTTCGAGTCTTCCTCTCATACACGCCATCCTCGCTCGCCATTTCTCCCATTCAACCCATCATCCCATTTCTCCCATCTTCAGGTATAACTCTCTCTCTTGATGGTACGTTTCAGTTGCTCCCAGTCTTTTTTTGTTTTGAAAAAAAAAATTATTTAGACATTTGATTGTTTTTCCTGGTTTCGTTTTTTATTTTAGAATCAAAGCGCTCTCTCTGTACGTCGTACGTGTCTTAGTTTTTATTCAAGTTAAGGTTTTGCCCTCAGTTCAAGTTTCGTTATTTTCTTTGGCGGGCTAGCGTTCTGTGGGTTTTCAATGTGGTTTTCAGTTTTGTATTTTTCGGGTTCTATATGATTGTTTTTATGGGTTTTTTAGATGATTCTGATGACTTTATGATCTGGGTTTGACTTTAAAACAAAAAATATTTTATTTTAATTTTTATAAATGGGCATCATTCATATATAATTTGTGTGCAGGGATATTTAAAAAGTGATTACCAATTAGGGTTTTGAGGTTTCGCATATCAATTTTGATGGGTTGGTTTGTCTTGAAAGCTTTTATATACGAAAAAAGTTGTTCTGATATGCTGTCTCTCATGTGCTGTGTTGTTTAGTTTTCTGTTATTTTTCCTTCAGTTTTCTGCTGCTTATTCTGAGCGTGTGTCTAATAATGTTGGAGAACAGGGTCTTCATTGCGCATCCAAATGTCTTTTGATCTCAACAACAAACATTCATCAATTATTGGACAATTTTATTTTATGAACCGAGGGAGGCTGTGGTGTTCGCGCAGAATCTTGTTCCGGCACTGGACTTGACCTAGTTATTTTTTGGGAGGGGCATTGTTTATAATTGTGTTCTTTTTGTAACCTCTGCTTACTTGCTGTTTACTTTTAAGAGACATTATTTTCTTTGCATATTGTGAGGAATTTCAACATTGGGGATATAAGGCTATTGTTAGATAGTTGAGACTTTACATTTGGATTTTGTGATGAGGAAAGCACCGTTGCCTCCTGGTTTCCGGTTTTCTCCAACTGATGTAGAACTTGTACAATATTATTTGAAGAGGAAGGTAATGGGGAAAAGGCTCCATTTTAACTTCATTGCAGAGGTCGACATTCACAAGTATGCTCCTTGGGATCTTCCAGGTATTTGTCATTCTAATTTCTCTTCTTTGTTTTCTTGACTGTCATTGACCTTGTCATTCTAATTAACCTTGGTTTTCCTTCTTTGTCTCATGTAGTTTCTGATTGTGTTGTGCTTTTTATTTTCAGAAAAATCTTGTTGGCAAGGTGATCTAAAATGGTACTTCTTTTGTCCGACATCAAGGAAGTATGCAACTGGGGCTAGAGTGAAACGTGCCAACGAATGCGGTTACTGGAAGGCCACGGGAAAGGATAGATCTGTTCTTTACAATGGTGAAGTTTCCGGGTGGATAAAAACATTGATCTTTCATACAGGTCGAGCTCCAAAAGGAGAAAGAACAGATTGGGTTATGCATGAGTATAGGCTTGAAGCTAAGAACCTGGCTGATAGTGATGTGCTCCAGGTAAATGACACTCTTCCTCTCACTATTTTGTATTCTTCTTTGGTTTTAATAAAATTAGTCCGACACTCTGAAACGATTTAGTATTGTACACTCCTTTTGTAAAGCTTGTTATTCTTTAATGTTTCATATGATTAGAATTTTTTCATGCTGCTGAATTGGACTGATAATGTTAGTAGCTTTTCATGGCTAGTGGGTTTATGTTGATTAAGTTTTGTAGCTTTTTGATGTTGCAGGACTCGTATGTGATCTGTATGATTTTCCAAAAAGATGGGCCAGGGCCGAGAAATGGTGCAGAATATGGTGCACCCTTTAAAGAGGAAGAATGGACTGATGATGAGGCTGAAATTTGTTCAGAAGCAGTCCCACATGCAAACATGCCTGAGCCAAACCTTGTGGTACCGAGCAACTATAATAGTTCCATCATCACTAGCACACATAGGTCCTTCATCTGAATCGTGCATATCAGATGCTTTACCACCTTCTTGCAATGTTCTCCAATTGGTTTCCAGTAATCAAGTTACAATGGAGAAGCCTCATGTTTCCAATGATGATATCCTGTCAATGTTGAATTGCTTTACTGAAGGAAGCACTTCCTTAATGAAAGAAAATAACAAAAATGAGGTGTGTAATTTCTTCCTTCTCTTTTTACTATGTAGTATATATCATTCCTGATCATAGCAAAGTGGAAATGCATCATAATCTAATTTATCATTTTCTTAGTGGTGGAATCGATATAGGTTTATGTTGTGACACTTTGCTCATGCCATAGCTTTCCAATGCATATGTGCTAATGCGTCACAATAGAGTTGGGTTAAATTTCGGTGAACATAAGTAATTTGCATTTTACTTTTGTCATTGATGTCATCCAGGTTGTAATTACCCTTTTTTTTTTCCTGATTAGGGTCTTGGCTCTGCAACTTCAGTGCATCTGTACTTTGCCTTATTTCCTCTCTCTCTCTCTCTCTCTCTCTCTCTCTCTCTCTCTCTCTTTATTTCTCTTGGTCTCCTTCATCAACCTAATTGGTTCCTTATTCTTATTTCATACTGCTTTCGCAGCTGTTTGGTGCTTCTCTTACTGTTATTTTTTGTTTTTACTTTTCAATTGATGGAGGGTAAATTTTCCTACTCTTTATTCATGAAGAAATGGTATGTTATTATCCTCTGCTGATGAGGAGATCTCTCCCCTTGTTTTTCCATTAAGTAATGATCTTTTGCTGCCTATATTTGCCTATAGCTATAATGATATTCTGTGGAAGCTGGGACTATGGACTCAGTGTTAATAATTATAGTGCAAATGTTATTTCTTGAAGCTAGAGTTTTAAACTAGATGGCATAACTTGAGAAGTTGATGGTATTGAATTTTAATTTTGAAAATATCATTTTATGCTGGATCCTTTTGGATGTTCTTATATTCACTTATAAGAACATTAGTACACATAAATTACGGAAGTAATAGAAATATATTACTTCCGTAAGTACATTAGTACACATAAATTATCTTGCAAATGTTCTTTAAACTTCTAAGGTATGCTAATGTAAAAGTTCTTCACTGTTTGTAGGAGCTTGGTAATGCCATGCCTTCGGGAAATGCTAATGCTACACCTCATGTCAATAGTGATGATATTTATGAAGATTTAGGAGACTTGGGCAAGCTGGCTACAGTGAGTGAAGATGGTTATAATTTCTCCGCTGTGCATAATTCAATATGTGCTCCGGCTCAAATGCTGCTAGGTGACAATGAGCAATTCTTGGAGCTGGATGATCTCGGTAGATCCATTGAATTGCCATGATTCGACATATACTCAGCCTCTGTTCAGTCAGCCTTATACTCAGCCTCTGTTCCGAAATTATTATTGCTGGCTTTCAGAAGCTCATCTTACCAGACACATAACGTTGACTTAATCGTTGCACATTCTTTTTCATTGTTTGAAACGGAACAGTTTAAAAATGGTGGTACCATATTGTATTACAATGCATTTGTCATTTTATGTCTATAATCTTTTACGAGGGTTTACGCTTAAACTAGGCTTGTGTTGTGTACTTGCGCAGTGATTTGTTTTTGGGGGTCGATATCGTTTGAGGTTGTGACTTGGCTTATGTCCACTCCCAAGTGGTTTTAGAGTAATTTTATAGAGAAGAGACTCTCCAGAAACGCGATTATTAAACACTAGCGTCCAGGTATCGTGGACTTGGACCACGATCCTGGTCCTGGACAAGCATTCGCTCAACATTAGGCCTAGAACTCGATCTTGGACCTTGAGTCCTTATCGTTATCACTTACCCTAGGCTAGAAACTCGAGCGGACCTAACCTTGAGATTCAGATTCCAAGAGCGTTGAGCCCAAACCCAAATAATAGATTGATAGTTCATTACTCGTTGATTTGCATTATTATTTTTTTCCTTTTTCAGCCATTAGTTCCAGGAAAACATATTTTTCCGAAAAAAAATATAAAAAAGCGAAAAATAAACAGAAGTAGAAATTTCATTTTTGTGTTTTGGGCTTTGCCCTGTATCGCAGGCAGTCGAAAGCGACGCTACTCTTGTCAGAGAGGGACCACAGAGCCTGCGCTGGGCTCTCACAATGGCCTCAGTAAGCTTGTCCAGGTAACCCCATAGAGACTAACTTGTACCTGGTATTGGCAGGCATGTTTTGTATTTGCAGGCATGCTTTATTGTTTTCTTGCTTCTAACTCGTTTAACTTGTTTGTGGGTATTGATGCTTATTTTCTTGGTTGGTTCCAAATATTGTCACTTCCAAGATCAGTGTTTTATTGCAATTTCGATCGCTTTCCGTAGCTATGAATTGTACAGTAAATAAATTTGTACCCAAAGAAAAAAAAAAAAGTAGTTGCATGCTCAATATATGTAGTGATTCATGGCTTCATAGTTCATGCTTGGATTTCTAAGGTTGAATTAAACATTTGAGCTATAAACCCTTTTCGTGTAGTTGGTTGGCAGTGTTATACGATTTGCAAAGTCAGTTTGTTGTTGTTGTTGTTGGGTTAGTAGAGGGTATGTTTTCGGTTTCCTTTCAGAAGAAAAAGATCCATGAGTTTGAAATTTGTAGATGGTAGCTGTGGTGGAACTTGGGATCTACTTTCAACTTTCAAGTTGAGATTTGGAATGGTTAATGGTTAATTGTCCTAGCCACTAGTCAGTAGACAGTGAACATGAATGCCACATTATATTAGAATAGGAAGCAATGTTTCCAGTTGACCAGGGAACACAAAGGCACCCACACCATACAAAAATAATTCATGCATGAGGTGATGCAAGGTCTCTTACACCACGACATTGACAGACACGACAATACTATGTTGTTATCAATGTGCCAAAATTGAAATCCAAACCCATGTATTCAGAAAAGGAAAGACGAGATTTTTCATGTGGATGATATGCATGATAATTGCGCCTACAAATTTGATCATTAATCAGCAAAGGTAGCTGGTAAATGGAGCCCATGGACACAGACAAGTAGTCTCTAGTCATTTTCCTTTACTGAACCATGTGAATTGGATTCTAAGTTGTGCATTGATATAGGCTTAGATGCCCTTTACCTGCTGGCTTTGAGTTTGAGGAGGTTTCAGATGTGCTCAAGATATGTTCACCTATCTGGTTGCATAAGAAACGGAAACACAAGTAGGACGTGTAAATTTTTGAGAGAGACAGAGAGGTAGGTAAAGTTTTGATATTCCAGAAATGATTAGCTAGAATAAACAATGAGGACACCGTATATGTGATTCTGCATGTGTTGAGGCCGATTTTTAGTTATTTGAAGAACTGGTAATGTCATGGGTTGTCCTAACACTAGAATACACCCTTCTTGTTCTTTGATGAAGTGGAATGGAGTTTATGTGGTAAGGGGTGGGAGCAAAGCAAGTACGGTGCATTCATACAGCATCTGCTGTGGTGCTATTATAAATGAATTAAGTTGGCAGAATCCGCTAGAATTTATTTATGGTAGGTATCTGTATTTGTAGTACTTTATTATTATTATTATTATTTCAGAAGGAGGTGGGGGGGGGGGGGGGGGGGGGGGGGGGGGGGGGGGGGGGGGGGGGGGGGGGGTTGTTTCAGATTTATTGCCCATGTATCAAGTTAAACCCTTGTTGAGGGAGGACCTAAACATTGCTATTGTTAGATAGATTTTAAAAAAATTTCTGCACTTATAAGGAATCAATGTAATATGATTTTCTTCTGCAAAATTAGGGGGTACTTCCAAGTAATAGTTCAAAAAAATTTATATGTAAATTGTTGGACTAATACAATTCCGCTTTTATTTGGCTTATAATTTGAATTACTCTCTTTTCTTGTTTGGTAAGTACATCACATGTAGAGGAACGCTTCTTTGATATTACTTCAGTTCGTTTTTCACGATCTGTTTTCCATCTTGTCTTATTGGTGCTTGAGAGGCTATTTGGAAGAGAGAGATGGGGGTGAAGGTGAGGGATTGTGGCAAGCTGTTCAATTTTTTGTAGAACTTGTTAGAAGCTCTAAAGAAATATGGAGGAGCAAAAGGCATATAATAAAGAGAACTTCTGCACGTTAAAGTGGCCGACGATGGTCTTGTTTCAATGAAGCTCTGGAGGTTGGTTTTCAGGATGGACAGAGAAATCATGTATTCCCATTTCCATCAACAAGAGAAGGAAAGGAAATTGATGGGTTTCTTTATGAGGGATTTAATAATATAGGAATTTGTCTGTCCACTTAAATAGGTTTTGCAACAAGAGCATGCCTCTTTCTTATTTTTCTGAATAGAGTTGCTATAAGGCTCACCAGAAAGGTCTTTGCATCTTGGAGGATAAGGTTCTGTTGTCGGAAGGAATGTCACTGGCCCCATCAATTTCAGTAGTTGTACTATTAAAGGCTTTAACAAGGGTGACCTGTATTAGTAAATGACATACCTAGTAGTTTCTTTTATGATATTCATTCAGGCTGGTAAGATTTAGGTACAGATCTGCTTAGATATTAAATTGAGTCATATTTGTACTTACTGGACCTTCCTAATCAGGTTTAATCTGCAAATGTTGAATTCTGTGGATGATTAAATAATAAACTGCCTTGTGTTCATTGATATTTCATCCCAAGTGGATTGCAGGATTCTTCAGTGGAGGTTTTATTTATTTATTTTTAAAGCTTCTTTAAATTGTCATTGCCCCATTTGATTCATCTTCTTATATGTCTAACCTAATAGTAATTGACACCTACTACTAGCTTAACCCTCTGCAATGTGTACCTTGCAGGCTTGCACATGTGTTAGAATTTTGTAGCAGTTTCTGTTCCTGCCACAGGAAACCATGCTTTTAAATAATGTATAAATCCCAAAATTATTATGAATTCTTACAACCAGATCTCAAGCTACAAAAAAGAAAGAATTGAAGAAAGTTTCACTATGGAAGAGCTCCATCAACATTTGGGAGAACTTCGATGATATATGCTAATGACTTTTCTAGATACAAATAATGCAAAAACACCCCAAAATCAAATCCATGCTCCCTTCACTCTATCCGTTCCATCAGTCTCGCCTGCTTGCCAATGGAACCACCTCTGCCAGAGGAGTCGACAGAGGTGTTGGGATTGGAGATGTTCTGCAGACGGGACAGGTAGGATGCAGCCGCAGCCACGGATCAACACACTTGAGGTGGAAGAGGTGTTTACAATCCGGCAGTAGACGGAGTGTATCGGTGCCCTTGTAATCAGCAAGACATATGGAGCAGCAGGAGGCAGTGGAGTCTGTCTTTTGGAGCTTGGCCTCGGAGTAAAGCATCTTCGGGTAGCTCTCAATGGTGCTGTCATCAAGTCCTATATCAACAACAAAGTTTTGCAGGTGAGGTGGATCAAGGGTGTTGTTGTTCCTGTGTGTCGCCGGGGCAGGCGGCTGCTGAGTTCTGGTGCAGAAGTAGGAAGCAAGGGTGATGGTTGTGATGAGCAGGAGGATGCCAACTGAGACACCAATGCCATAACCAAAGCCACCAATGTTGCTGGAACCAAGGAAGCCACCAGAGTCACTTGTGTTGTTCATGATCTCTCACCTCCTTGAGAAAGAAAAGCCAAGCAGGTGGGATTGTGATGGAAGAAGAAGTTGCATATGATAGAAGTTGTTTTGGTTTGGTCAGCCATGGCTCAATGACAAAAGGATTGGTTATTTGGGGAATTCAAGTTTTGTGAAGTCAACTGCTGGATGAGGTGGAGAGAGAGAGTATTGGTGGAGTTTTAATTAAGGGAAGATGCAGTTGGTCCTAAGTGAGAGAGAGAGAGAGAGAGAGAGAGAGAGATAAACATGTGATTACATTATGGTTTTTCTGTACGTTTGATTATGTGTTATGTGCCTGCAAGTTTTTGAAGGTCAACGTTTCTAGTTTTACCTGTTGTCTCTTATGGGTAACGTCTTTCTTTCAAGTAAGCATCTGTATTTCCTACATAATTAATTATATCTCTTATCTCTATCAACTCACAACAAATCATCATCTGTATATGTGATGTATTTAATTTTCTATCTGTATAGGCGTGTAACGCACGTTCCATGCATTGCAAGGTTAGTTGGTGTTTACTGCTAATATATTTTTAGGTTGATTTTATGTGGCCACAAGAAGGTGATCATAAACAGCTATGTAGCCTCTATAGGTAACGCATTTTCTTTTTCTGTACCTGCCAAAATATGAATTGGAAGTTAGCACTTGTTTACTTGTTTTTATTGGTATGTGCCTTATCATTTAACAAAAACAAATTATTTGGGCTCACCATGCGTTGTGGTTGGCCCTCTTCAATGGATGCAACTGTTTGTTTTTTTTTAAATTTCATTTTTGGTACAAGATGCAATTGGTTCTTTATATATATGGGTGGTAGCCAAAATCAGTGATTTCGAATCATTCCCCTACTTTTTTTGGGTGCTTTTCTTTGTACCTATTATGAATTATGAAATTGGACGTGGGTTCATTGAAAGGCAGGCCGGAGCTACCACATTAGTTTCACGAAAGATACTTCGAAGGAAAATTACAAAACCAAATACAAGTATGTGATATACGTAGGTTTTTTTTTTTGGTCGAAGGATGAAATTTCATTACAAAAAACTTACCCAAAAAGGTGATATACGTAGGTTAGTACCTATTGAAATAGGGAAATCCGAAAAATTACCCAAACTATGTGAAACCCGTCGAGAAAAAGAAACAATCAATAAACAACTATAAGCATCTAAAGGAAGCAACCCATGAAGTTCTATAAACAACATTCAAAAGAAATGTACCGAGTCAAATGAGCTGTAACTTTATGTTTAAAGTAAATGTGTCTCGGTCATATATTATACCAAACATAATTTCTCTAAAAAGCTATAGATTATTTGACAAATTTATAATTTCAAATACCTAAGACCAAAAAGGCATAAAACAAGAAAATTAGATACTTTTTTGGACATTACTTGCCGTCTTTCTTGGAAGGAGACATACTTCTTTCCAGCAAATTATAGATTTAACTAGGGGTGAGTGCGGTCGGATTAGAATTTCCGGTTTAAGTAAAAAAAATTTCAAAAACTGGCTGGTTTGGTTCCCTTTTACCCTTCGGTTTTAACCGGTTTATTAATTTATTATTAATTTTATTAAAAATTTATAATAAATAACTTATTCTTTTGGCTTAAAAATTAACAAATAATCCAATTCATACATTTAGAAATTTTTTGAAGTTGAACTTGGAAAAATAGTGATTATAACATTTAAAATATGAGATTATATTTTAAAAATTTGTAAAAAAAAAAAATATGACCGGTCCAAATTCTGTTGCGATGTAGTGTAAAACCGAAATTTAAAACGGTTGGAATTGGTTCTTCTACTTGATCCAGTTTGTTGACTTTTTTGGTCAACCGGTTTTTTTTCCGGTTTTTTTTCACCGATTCGGTTTGGTTCGGTGTTTCGGTTTTTTCCAGATGCCCACCCCTATATTTAACACGTATAAAAAGATATTTCATTAAAAATACAAAAAATAAAATTATGTATACATGTTAAAATGTGATTGTAAGTTCCTATTTACAAGAGAAGGACACAAATATTTTGCCTTTTTTTGTTGATTGAATATCCACTTAACCTTTTATTTTGATCAAAAGCAATTGATGTATTGAACAAAAAAAAAGGCAATTGATGTTTCATGTTCATGTTCAAGGTGGGCTGTAGCAAAAAATTCTTTATTTTGGAGGCCCAATTTAGAAGTGTAATCTAATCCCAATCATCAAACAGATCCAACGGTTGCTATTCAATCTCAGTTTCCTCCTACCGCTGGATCTCACGTCTCCAACTCCGGGACCTCTCAAGCTCAACTCAACAAACAAGTCATCTTCTCTGTCCTCCAAAATTCCCAATCGCCGAATCAACCATGGCGGTTGTTGGCCCTTGGACGACGACGAGCTTGATCATCGCGATAATGATGATGACCACGACAGTGCGTTTAATCGACTGCAGCAACAACAACCACGTGTACTCTCCGTGCGCGGACACGAAGGTGGAGAGGTCCGACGGGTTCACCTTCGGGATTGCCTTCGCATCCAGGGACTCCTTCTTCCGAAACGGCAGCGTTCAGCTGTCTCCCTGCGACTCCAGACTCTCTCTCTCCAACGGCAATTCCCAGATCTCCGTTTTCCGGCCCAAGGTTGACGAGATCTCTCTCCTCTCCGTCAACTCCACCTCCTTTACTGCGGTTCGTTCTCTCTCCCCTTATTTCTTTCTCTTTTCTAATTTTTTTTTTCTTCTCAATTGTTGGTTTTAGTAAGATGGAAATTGCAATTTTATATTTATTTTGCTTTAGAAGTTTGCAACATTAGACGAAATTGAAACTTGAACACCTTCCCAGTATCAAATTTAGATTAAAGTTTCAAACTTTACTTAAAAAATTTCTGGTTTTTTATTAGATGTGTTTGAGTTTTGGCATGTTTCGAATTCAATCCAATTGATTATATTTTTTGGGTTTTTGAATACTACCAGGATTCTTATGGGTATATGGTTGCATTTGCTGGGAGAAAATATGCTGCAAGGTCCATTCCTGCTTTTGTTGCCAATGCTACCTACACTGTCACCAGCTTTACCCTTGTAAGTAAATACACTCGAATTCGAATTGAACTTGGAACTGGAATTGGAATTTTTTTTCTAGTCATTGTGATTCTTGGTTTAAGGCTATATGGTTGAAGTGAGTGAGATTTGTGTTATGCAGGTGCTTGAGTTCAACAAGGGGAGGCTGCAGAACCTGTATTGGAAAAGGGATGGGTGCTCCAAATGTTCAGGGAACACCGGCCTTGTTTGCCTCAACAATCAGGACTGTGCATTCAAGACCTCCAGCTGCAAAACCCATGGAGGCTCTGTGGACTGCAGCCTTGGGATCCAATTGGCATTTTCCGGCACAGACAAGCACCTTTCAGTGCTTAACTCATGGTATGAAGTGGAAAACCTCAGGCAGTACTCACTCTATGGTCTTTATTCAAATTTGAAGGGCTCTCTCACTAGCCAGTACAACAAGATTTTCTGATGTAGACTTTTGTGCTAAGTGTGTTGTAATTTTCTTACTACATAGATCCACCCCAGTAGGTTTCATCTTTTACTTATCGGTGTTTCAGATTCAGACAAATATTTGTTGTAAATTTATTAACTTTGAGGATCATTTTGTGATTGCTGAAAAGAGATAGCAATGTTATTACATGTGTGTTCTGCCTGTTTGTGACACCCAACTTTGTAGTTGGCTGGTTTGGAAAGTGTATTAATGGTTCAATTTGCAAAATTACTTCTTCAGAATTGGCGAAATTAGTATTAATCGCTCGTTTTATGTACTAAACCATAAAATGCTTGATATTGCATAAAATAAAATTCTAATATAAGAATATGTTATTGCACTCGAAGAATAACACAACTTTGCTTGCTCTTCTTCGCTTGCCCACCTGGAGAAACAACTTAGTTAAGCACCACGCATTTTAGGGTATGCCCAAAATCCGACTCAGTTGTTTTGTCAGTTAAGCACCTAGTAGTTTAGGGAATGACCAAAAACCAACTCAGTTGAATTACAAATATTTTAGAACAATAAGAATCAGTTCATTGACTGATTTTAGTTTCTCCCAATATCTCAATTTTTGAAGTTGCAAATTTGTTGAAACATGCTTTTAGGTTTATGAAAAAATCCTTACTTATCTAATAGATATCTCATCATTTTTTTATTGACACAAGATATCTCATCTTAAAACTGTGATACCTATGTATATATGGTTTTCACATGACTGGGATCACATATGTTCTGTATGAAAAAAATTGTGTTTGTATGAGATTAATGATCAATGAATCAATTATAAATGGAAAAAATATATAATTGTGACATTAACCATAAAGATGGCACACCTGTCCTGTCATAATGATCTTAGAGCATCTCCTAGTAATAGCAAATTAAAATTTGTTAACCTATTTGGCAATTTGAAAAGTCTTATTTGCTATATTAATAATTTATGCTCCAACAAACTCTTCAATTAAATTATTGCAATGTTATGGAAAATAATGAAAAATATGAAAACATGTAAAATATCTATGTATTTATTATTTGAAAAGAAAAAATATATATATATATATATATTTTTAACATTTTCAAGGTAGATTTTGTTTTTTCAAAGCAAAATTAAATGTTTTGAAGAGCCAAGGTCAATTTACCAGTCCTGAAAGAGAGAAAAAGAGGTTGCAGCTTTGATGATTGAGTTTGACAAGGCTGTTGGAGAGAGTTTTGATGATGTGGCTCAACTATTTTAGCATTCCAAAGTTGTTGAAGAGACTATTAGAGATGCTCTTATTTTCGAATTGCGAGAGGCCTAAAGTATGGGCATGGAAGGACAAAGAGTAACAACGAGCTAAGCACCCACCTCGATTTCTTTTTGTTGTATGGTTTTGTAAAGAGTATCAGTTGTAAATAGAGGTGCAAGTGGAAATTCCTATTCAGATCCGAAAATTTCCAAATTTGGCAAGTCCAAATCAATTCCAACATATGAAAGTTCCGAAATCCGAAACTCAAAAAAAAAGAAAAAAAGATTAGAATTGGAATGTATTTCAAGATTCTGAAACTTCCGAATTCCAAAATATATTGAGGGTTCAAACTTAGACTACACATAATGACTAGTTTTATATTGAATTTGATATGACTTAATGACCAAATAGACATAGACAATCTATTTCATAACGGATAACAACATATAAATGATAGCATATAATAGTTTTTCCAGCTTTTTCCGTATATTTTTCAATTTCGAGCCAAATTTAACCTTTCAAATCGTTAGACGTGTTTAGAATTTTCAATGAGTTTACGAAAACTTTGCAAAAAAATTCCAAAATATGTAAGTTTCAAAATTTTCCAATAATTCCAAAAAATCCAAGTTTTCTGAATTGGAATGGATGTTAAAATTTCGAAATTCTTTGGAAAAGAATTTACATTCTGAATCTTTTTGGAATGGAATTGAAATCCCCTGATTCCTATTTGAAATCCGTTAGAAAATCAGCCCTAGTTGTAAAAGACTTGTAGCTAAGATGATTAAGAACATTTACTCAAATCGCAACAGTTTGAGTTCGATATCCTTCCTTAAGAAGACAAATTGTAGACTTAAATACAAAAATGGTCCTTGTGTTTTACAATGTTGGCCAATTTAGTCCTTGTGTTTTCAATCTGGCCAATTTGATCCTTGTGTTTAGAACTGTTAGCCAATGTTGCCCATTCCGTTAATTTTCTGTTAGAATAATTAAAAACTATTGAAATATTAATAAAAAAACATAAATATTTTAATACAACATGTCATCTAATAGCCCGTCAAATTATGTCATTCAATAGTCCGTCAAATCATTAAAAAATATGTTTTTTCAAAAAAATTAAAGAAAAAGAGAACAAAAACAACGAAGGAAAAAGAAAAAGAAAATCCTAGCCACAGACCCCACAGACCCCCTCCCCCCTTATTTTTGTTCCACCTCTGAACCCAGCCTGCCCCCAGGGGGTTTCTTCTCCTCCCATTCCCCATGACCACTACCTTCCACTCCCAAACAAATCCCCCACCTCCCCCTTATGTTTTTTTCAACCCTCGAACCCAGCCCACCCACTAGGGTTTTTTTTACCCCCCTCCCGAAAAAAAAACCTTCCTCCCCTTCTCCGTCCTCTCTCTCTCTCTCTCTCACTAATTTTCCCTCATATTTAACGGCAAATTGGATGAAATGTTGAGGGTGCAAATTGAAAGTAGCGTACAAGTTCAGGGCTAATTCGACAGTTAACCCAATAAATAAAAACATCATATCCAACAGCCACCACCATCAGTCTCTCTTCCTCCCTAACAACAACCCACCACGCCATGTTTGATCCCACCCACAATCACTGTATCTCTCCCTCAAAGAACAGCCCCTATGCTACACTCCTTCACCGACCATCCCCTCGCCCCTTGACCCATCCCCAACCACACTCCCAGATCTCCACCCCCCACCTTTCCATCTCTACCCCTTCGGCCGTGTGCCCTCCTCTCATCACCCCCTTTTCCACTTCTCCACTTGTTGGGCAAATCCTCCCATCCCCGACAACCCACCATTTTTTCTCTTAAGTTTTTTCTTTTCTCTAATGTTATGTTTTACTTTAATGAAATTTAATACCCTTAAGATTAATTCAACTATTTTTATTAATTTCAAATAGGTTTATAGGTTTTCAAAAAAAAGAAAAAAGTTTATCATGTTTATTTAACAACAAATTTAACGGAAAGGGCTATATTAGCTAACTATCCTAAACACATGGACTTAATTGGCCAAATTGAAAACACAGTGACTAAATTGACCAACGTGATAAAACTCAAAGACCATTTCGACATTTAACCCAAAATTGTATATAGTTCATTAATGGAACATAAGTTTGCACTAAGCCATAATTGAAACAACCGAAGACACCAAAATGCTAGATCTAAGACCGGAAATTAGCACACGATCGAGTTTTTCTTTTTATTTCATATATATATATATATAGTATAGGTTTTTTTTTTGTCGAAATTGCAATTCATTGCAAACCCCTAAAGGTAGGGGTGGGCATCAAAACTGGAATACTGATACCGTCCCGAAACCATGCCATTCCGTGTCAAACTCGTGCCAAACCGTTTGGTGTTGATGCTTAAACGGGATGAAACCGTGTCATCCCGTTCCTGTTTGGCATGACATCGGTATCAGATTTGTGATCCCGTTTGATGTCATACCGTACCGTACAGTAACTAATTAATATTAAATAATAAATATTAAAATATTATTTCCAACATTTGAAGCTTGGATGTGGTGAGGCCAGCGAGACCACGCTACTTTTTTTATTCTCTCCGCCAATTTTTTTTTATTTCTTCTCTCTTCTTTTTCTTCCCCCTTCTTTCCTTCTCTCTTTTCTCTCTGTTTCTCTCTTCTTATTTTTTTTCTTTAGCCTTATATGTTCCCCTTATTTGTTTCTCTATGTTTCTCTCTTCGATGAGCCTAAGCAATCAGCCCAGCGTCAAAATCAAAGCTTGGAAATCTTAGATCTTGGTGGTCGTAATCTACTTGGTTCTGGTGTGGATGGTGTGCATGTGGAGTCGCGGTCGTCATCGTCGTGGTGGGGAGGCCACTAGGAGCAAAGCCGGGGTTGCTGAGCCGGAGGAGAGACGAGACCCCAATCCTACCACCGCATTCTGCCTGCTTCATCCCCATCTTTGACCTTACCATTCATTCAAATGGGTTTCTTTCTAGAAAACAGATGAGAAGAAAAAGAAGAAATTAAAAAAGAGAAGAAACAAAATAAGAAGAGAGAAACACAGAGAAAAAGATCTTGGTTTCTTTTTAGCCTAAGGTGAACGGTATCAGTTTTGATACCGAACCATACCGGTCCCCACCGGGGCCGGTATGGTTTGAACGTGTTTTGAAAATCCCCCATCCCGTGTCATATCGTCCCGATTCTCCTATTCGGGATTGACACGGGATGACCTCCATCCCGTGTCATCCCGTACCGTGCCCACCCCTACCTAAAGGGGTAGAGAATAGTACAAACAGAGCCGAGCAAAAGCATTAGCCAGGAAACTAACAGAACAAGCAGGAACAAATCTAGCTAAAACCAGGTACAGTATAGCATGAAGATCATGTTCCCGAGCCAAAAACTAAACCGTCAAAAGCCAACAAAAAGGCATGTAGCCCACATAAAGGCATATCTCCCACAAAGAGGCATTACACCCACATTCAACATAAAGCCCACATTAAACATAACATACGTAAAATAAAACACCGTAAACCTAGCCGCCATAACCAAAGAGAATCTCCAAGCCGCCACCACCAGCAAAGAGAGATTCCACGATTGTAGATGGACAAACCACCAATCACCACCATGAAGAACCGAACACCTGTAGGTCAGCTAACCTGGAAGGAGGTGGTGCAAGCACCCGAGCTAGAGCTCTACACACCTTCCAACAAATACGCGTCAAAGAGCGTTCAAAATTTGCAGCTACAAACCAAGGATGAGGCTAGATCGATGAGGATGTGAAGGAATCTAGATGAGCCATGGATTTTGGGTCGATATGGAGTAGGATCTGCAGGGGTAAAGATGGTGGTGATAGGGGAAATCAAGCCCATGGTCTTCATCCCACCATATTGGAAAAAGGGGGAGAAGGAGAGAAGTTTGTTTCAAGGAGGAAGAATGAGGAAGAGGAAGAGAGGGGAGGGGAGGAGGGACAGACCACCTCCCTCCCAAGATGCGGCGCTGAAGAGGTTGGAGGTTTCTCTGCTAGGGTTAGAGAGAAACGACGCTAGTCCTGTTTGGTTTCAGCAATTGAAGGGTCTATATAGTTTAGGTAATAAAGTTGCTGAAATGATTTTTACTATTTATTTTGTGTGATTCAAAACGACGAGAGGGTAGAACTCATGCCCTCTGTGCTGTAAGATGCATGAAAAGTGATGAATTCAGAATATATATATATATGTATGTATAGAATAGGTAGTGAAGTTGCTAAAATGCTTTTTACTATTTATTTTGTGTGATTTAACATTCAGATCGATATTTACAAGATGAGAGACTTGCCCTTCCCATTTACGCCATCTCTTAATCACTTTCCTCATACTGCTATCAACAACAGTTTAAAAATCCTATTAGTTTGATGCTTACACACGTGTCCAATCAATATGGCATTCACATTAGAAGATGAAGTTTTGCAATAGTGGTTAAAAGCTTTTGGTTTCTTCTGATGTGTGAAAACACTCCAAGACCTTATTGTTGATGGATTATGTAACCAACACACACACAAGCCACCTGAGAATAAAGCAAGCACACACCCAAAGCAAAGCAAACACACAGAGAACACAAGAATTTATAATGGTCCATAAGTTCCCATAAGTTAACTAAGGTCCCATTGACTATGTCCCAAAAGTTTCACCACAATTGACGGTCGAATTATCATTGATCGTACGATCAGGACGACGATCAATAAACATAAACCTAGAATCATCGATCAGGAAGATACAAATGTGCAATTCTAGATATGCAAGTCCCTACACAATCCTAGAGGTACGGGGAACAACATACTCCAAAATGGGACCAATCTCAAGATCCGATAGTTCCCGATAAACGGTGCATAATAGGAGAAATTCCGATCGTTGATCAAACCGACGTGTTCAGAACGATGTGAATAGAATGATAGATAAAAGTGGGCCTTCACTAGGTGGCCCACACTCCAGGAGTATTGGCGCGAAACTTGAGTAGATTTTCAGTGATTGCAAAAATTTAAATCGGCAGTCTCTAACTATGCCAAAAGGTCAAGAAAGATGAGAAGAACAAACTTTATACATGCGTCGACGGTCGGATGTGGCTGGAAGTGGCAAGATTTAGAGGTTTTCTAACTAGAAAACCTTAGAATTTCTCTGTCGTCGATTGGGCTTTTTTGACAAGTTAAGAGGTTGGGGAGTATTTTTGGTGAAGGAAGCACGGATGGTTGGTGTTGGGGTCTTTTTCAGTTGGAAGGCTTGTCCGGGGCTTGCTGATTGTTGGACCGCCATAGATTGGTGAATCAAGCCTTTGTTGCCTTTTTTTTCTGTGTTGCCTTTTTTTCTGAGTTAGTGAGAACTAGGCCCAAAACATCTCAAAGGAGAACCAAGTCTCATGGAAGTACTCTATTGTTCTTCCAGCTAACGCTGTGTGCTTTGTGTTGACGTTTCTGGCAGCTATGAAAATGGGTGAAGATGATTTGCTGATATTGAACAGAGATTGTATGAGATTGACATGAGAGCTTGGAGTGTGGGAGCTAAAGACCCACAATTTTAGCAAATGAGAATACTTGTGCTTGGCTTGGTGTTGGATATGCTTGAGTTTGGGTGTTGAGAATTTGTTGTTTGAAGCTATGGCTATGATGATTTAAGAGTTTCAAGAGAAAGAGAATGGAAGGAAAAACTTGAGGCCTGAAGACTATGATGTTTATAGCTTGGAAGAGTATGAGGAGGAAGAAAAAGTTTGGAGTTATGTTTGGTGAGGCTTTATAGGGAAGATGAAGGATTTTAAGGATGAGAAAGTAGGAGATATGGTTTTGATGGCTGTTGGAAGCTTGTAGTAGCCAAGAGAATGGGTCGATGGTCGATGGGATGCTTGTAGCAGCCAAAGGATGAAGGTTGATGGCTGAGGAATAACTGTGATGGCTGTTGGAATGCTTGCAACAGCCGAAGGAAGGTGGTTTGATGGTTGCTGGGGTGCTTGCAACTCATAGAAGTAGTTTCTCATGATTGCTAAGAAGCTTGCAACAACCAAGAGAAGTTGGTTTTTGCCTAGGTAATACCTTCAATTTATAGAAGGTGAAGGCTCTCTTTGGTTTTCAATAGGTAAAAAGAAGTGTTGGAACCAACCTATTTTCAATGTTTAAAATGGAGCATTGGGACATTCTTATTTCTAACAAGTAAAGCTAGGCATTGGAAAATGATTATTTCCTATAGGTAAAAGGAAGTGTCGGAATTGGCTTGTTTCCAGGGGTAATAAGGAGTGCTTGAAGAATATCTCATTTGCTCACTCACATTGGAGAACTCAAAGTAATGGGCTTGGACTTTGGTGCTCCCAAGTAGCTAGCTCGAAGTCTCTATTATCCAAGAGCTTCCGTGGGCCTTGTAGACCTCCGTAACCTTCCATACCACAACCCCTCGTGCAAGCCCCATGAACCACATGACTTGGGTTCATGTCAGTTTGGTAGGTGATTGGCATAGGAAAATTGTGCTAGCATGGCATGGATTTATTTGGCATGTGCTTGGAATGCTTGGGCATGAGTTACAGTGGCTTGGGCTTTTGTGTTTAGTGACATATTAGATTTAAAGGAATAGGTTTTTGGCATGGCATGGATGCTACTAGAATTTGTATAAAAGCTTATGTACATATTCATTTTGTCGAATTAATTCCCAAAAATATTATTGGAATTAATACATGACCAAGTTATCCCTTATTTCGTACGTCATATTGTGCTTTAAATGGCTTCTCGTGACTTTTTGGACCTCAATAGCCAGAAACCGCCGATCGAAGCTCTACAATTCCGAATTATTCCGAGATTTTTTTGGTGTCAGATTTTGGGTGGATTGAGTAGAAGGGAAAGTGAGGAATCTTTTGTGGATGGTGGCACCAACTTGGGTGTCGGACAATGAAGAAATCAGTAGTGAAAGTGGCGGCACTGTGTACATTTATGAGAGAGAAAGGGAGAGGTCGTGAGGAAGAGAGAGAAGAGGAGAGAGAAATGGTTGGCGCCATTTGGGCCAGCTGGCGTTCCTTGTTAAAGAATATGACTCCCAAAATTACGGTTGTGTCACTACACTTCCGTTGACGTTAACTCCCTTGTAAAACTCCAATTACGTGTCTATGAACTCGTGAGAATTAGTTCTACGTAATGGAGTAAAGAAAATTTTAAAAACTAGTTTCGAACAAAAAGTGAACCCTAAACCACTTAGAAACCTTAAGGTAAAACCGTCCTTTCACTTTTAAATTTCGAAATTAATAAAAATATCGGGACAAGATGTTACACATAGCACAAGTGACCGGTCGTTTTCGGCACAATGCTCCAGACCTGTCTCGACATAACTACAATCGATCGTCTGGCCATACCAACCGATCGCCGGCTATGTTCCACCGTCCACGCGATCTTTCTCTCGATAAGAATGCGACCGGTTGTTCCGGAACGCCAACCGATCGGCTGCTAGCTTCTCAAGTTTTTCATCCATTGCCAATTAGGTTTGGGTTGAAATACTCAAATTCTAATATTTTATCAAAGCCCGCTATTCATTATAACGCCTAATCATCTCACGTGCTCCCACACCACCCAATAAAAATTGTTTGAAAAATTGAAACATTGCAATAGTTCTTATGAATGGGATGTTCACATTCTAATACTACCTTGCATGCAGGCTCGTCTCTTCCTATATTATCATACCTTATTAACTTTCACTTCCTATTTTCTTAACGATAAATGTTTTGTGAAACTATTGTGTTACTAGAATATCTTCATGTGGTGTTATTGATTCACAGACTATATATGAGTGGGGTGATGAGTTTGTACTCTTTAGTCAAAAATCAGACGAAGGTTTTATGTAACTTTATAGATTACCTAACATTCCTTAAAAACACATACAATTTAAATTAGTAGTACATATAGAATTGCCTACATTAGCAAGATGCAAAATTTATAATTTTCTTACCAAACAACATCCGAGAATCCCTAATTACAGATTTTTTTTACTCTCTATGAATGAACAATTTTAATGACCAATATCGTCTGCATCCTGTCTCTCCTTGACTTACCACCTTTGTCAACATCAAAATAATGACATTGAGTCTTAATCTTTCCTCTGCTTGAGCAATATATATATAGCCCTGTGTTGGTATAGTTTAGAGCACCACATAATTCAATCCTGGAGAGATTAGAGAGTTGCTTTACCATGGCTAGGATGAAGGTGAAGCTTGCATGGATAGAGAACAATAACGCTAGGAAGAAAAGGTTCCGAAAGAGGAAGGGAAGCTTGTTGAAGAAAGTTAGTGAAATAAGCACCTTATGTGATGCGGGCGCTTTCGCCATTGTCTATGCCCCAGACAGCGACGAGCCAGATGTGCGGCCTTCTCCCTCAGAGGTGAAAGAACTAATTGCAAAGTTCCAGAGCATCCCTGAAGCAGAACGGTCCAGGAAGATGACAGATCATGAGACTTACCTGAAGGAGACAATTGCCAAGCTAGAACAGCATCTAAGGAAGATCAAGAGGCAGAACTATGAGATGGAGATGAATGACATCATGCACGATATTTACAAAGGTATGCCAATGTATCTACTTGAAACTAGTAAAATAAGTGATCTGGCTTCTTTTTTAGAGGAGAAAATGAAGGGGATCTCAAAAATTATGGAGCGTCTGGAGAAAGATCTTCCACCAGCCAATGTCTCTTCTCAGGCGGAGCATGATGATGAGAATGTTGCTGGAAGGAGCAGCAGCAATGCAGCGGGAAGAATAACTGGAGGCATCAGACTGATGGGTTTTGATATGGAAGCAGCAGCGCTGGTGATAATGGAGGTGGTGAGGAGTGATAGAGGAAGTGCCTCATGGGGTAATTTGGAGGTAACAACTTTGAAATGTAGTTTGAAGAAATAAATAAACTGACAACCAAAACACATTGAAACATCAGAGAAAGCATATGCATTTGTATGTACTTCTCTAGTGTTGTTTGATCATTTGTTTGTTTGTCTCTGGTTGTTTTTTTATAGTTTTTGTTTTTGTCTCGTTGTGTTTGCTTCATGTATCCATTAATTTCTTAGGATCTAAATGAAGTAATATATTTCTTTCTAAATGAAGTAATATAACCTGTAAGGTCATCCCCAATGGGGGCCTTAGGGCTCAACCCCCTTGGGGCTCTATAATATAGAGTTCATGTGCTAAAAGGCATCTCTCAAATTAAAGAGATTTGGGGCCCTATATCATAAAGCCCAACCGGAGCTGTCTTTAAATTTGTGAACTTTGATAGAGCTCCTAGCGCCCAGGAGGGTCTCACATTTTGAAAAGATGCAGCATACATCAGGCTTTGTTTAATGTTTTTTTTATTCTAACGGCAACCAAATAAAAGACTTTGTCTACTCCTTTTGTTTTGTATTTTCTGTTTTCTTCTATTTTCGGTTTGATATTTCCTTCTCTCTTTTTTTTTTTTTTTTTTTTGCTTTTAATTTTTATAATTTACCTTTAGAATTACTGCTTCAATTTTTCTATGTTCCTTCTAATTTTTATTTTTTTTTATAATTATAAATGGGGTAGAAATGTTGTTTTTTGATTTTGTTTAAAATAATAATTTACCTTTAGAATTACAACTCCAAATTTTGATTTTTTTTTTGGGTAGAAATGTTCATTAAAAAAAGCAAACATAACATAAACATACAATAAAACAAACTAAGTTAATAACAACAAAAATTAACAAGTAAAACAAATTACATCATAAAAAAAAAAGATTCATATAGAGCCTCGAATGTAGTCCCCCATTGTGAGAAAGATACTTTTAGAGCCTAGAATATTCCAACGAATCTCTATCCACCATTTTTAGAGCCCCATTTAAAGACTATGATTGGGGATGAACTAACTCGCGTGAACAAGTCATAAAATATGTGTAATCTAGAACTCATATATTTGATTCAGCCCATAGTAGAAAAATAACAATTACCATATGTATATAACTACGGCATTGGGGGAGCCTGAGTGCGAAGACTAATTAAACGGTGTAATACATTAGAAAGGGAAATATTTTGTCCACCCAAGAGGATATAGGGAGATTAACTTTCCAATCTATGACATTAGTTGGTTCAATATAATTGGAACAATTGGATAATCATTTAAAAAAGCAACTCATTGGGAAATTATTTAGTCATTTGATTATTATTATAATTATTTTATGAGGGTGTATTCAATTAGAATTTTAATAGATTGTTTTGAAGCTTAAAAGTTCAACGGTATTCAATTAAGATTTTTAAGCAATGAATAAAAGACTGGTGGTATTCAATTAGAATTTTAAAATAGATTGTTTACCATGGAAACATTATAACATTATGTTCATCTATGTTTGATTTCAAATTTTCCAAGTTATTGTAGGAATATAATTAAATAGACTTAAAAATGAAAAGCTCAAATCATGAGAGATGGCATCGAGAGGTGAGGCTTTTGGTTTATGGAGATTGTGGCAAACAAGAAAACTCGTCCTAAGCTCTGGCATCACCTTATACTTCCATTCTTCTTTCCGAAATGCAGATTGTGGAACTATCTCACCGTGGAAGAGAGCCAGAGAGACTTGCCAGGGAGAATGCTGGAAGGATAGCCCCCTCCCCATTACACCAGCCCCTAAGCAGTTTTCTCCTTCTGCCATCAACATTTTAGTTTGAAAACCCCATCAGCATGAGGCTATTATATTAAATCCCAATAATATATATTTTTTTAAATTTCAGAAATCAAAGTGCTTTATTACCAAATGATTTATGATATAGATGAAAATGATACCTTTCTCAGCCTCTTCTTGAAATTAATTAGAAAGAAAACATTGTCCCATCGATCACCTCCCTCTCTCATCAACTAATGGGAAGAATTTCTTCTTGTCCGAGAGTGAGCCAAGCTTCTAAATGACCACTCCTTGTTTTTATGCACCACGGTATTGATATATATATATATATATATATATATATATATATATAAATATAAATAATAGAACAAGGGATTAGGCGAGATTAGCTCTTTAATATCGGTCATCAAATGCACAAACATCCACAATTCTCAAAGAGGGGACCAACACATTCCGGGAGCCCCCAACCCGTCCCCTTGATCATGATTTTATTAATAAGGGTATTGACTTGTTATTATCTTGCTTGATGTTCTCTTCATATATTTTCTTTTGTTTGTTTGTACTTTGGTTTTGTTTCATTTTTCTAGCTTCTTAACCTTGTTTTTGTGTGGGGTTTTAATTTCTGTAGGTTAAAGTTTCAAGCTTTTTGTTTAGAAATAAAAGAGTAATATATTCAATCATACAAATTATTATATTTATGCCATGCAAAGTTGGAACGAGCTAGATTACGAGAAGCGATGTAGCGGTGTTATGGTCAAAAAGTTGTTTATTTGAGAAAGGAAAATAGGCTTATCACATTTTTCATACCACGTTGTATACCACCTCTCTAATAGAGGTAGGCCCCATTGTATTGGTGGGCTCCACCTCTATTAGAGATGTGGTATACAATGTGGTATGAAAAATATGGTAAGCCTAGCATTATCCTTTTAGAAATTTATAGTAAGAGCCAAGGAAGGAATCGAAAATCTGGCCCCTCTCATCCCGTAGTCATACCTTATTAAGTTTCACTTCCTAATTTAACGATGAAAGGTTTGTATGGCTTTGTAGTTGATTGAACATTCCTTAAAGATACATGTCGCTTTCAAATTGTTCATGTGCATTTTTCAACACTTTCCATATAAATTAATGATAACCAATTCCCTCACATTTGCCAGATACAACATTAAATTCTCTTACCAAAAACCATTGTCCGATAATATTCAAGTACAGATTTGTTTCACTCCCAATGCATGAATCCTGCACCGACTTCTTTGATTTTTCCAATTTTTTCAAAGTCTAGATAAGGACATTGAGTCTTATCTCAGCTGTCCATGATATATTTAAATCCCTAGGGGGCACATAATTTAGAACACGATAGAGTTTGAGCCTAGAGAAGTAGCAAATAGCTTAATTACCAACCAGAAAGCAACACCAACCATGAATAATAACAAGCTGAAAACTGCATGGATAGAGGATGATAAGTCCAGGAAGGCCTGCTATAGAAAGAGGAAGATATGCTTGCTGAAGAAATTAAATGAGCTTACCATTTTATGTGACGTGTCTGCCTTTGTCATCATCTATTGCCCCGAAAAGGACGAGCTGGTTGTGTGGCCTTCCCGCCCGGTGGTCCAAGAACTGCTTGAAAAGTTCTTGAGGCTGCCACTAGCGGACCAATGCAGAAAGATGCTGGATCAAAAGGCTTACCTCAAGGAGAGGGCAACCAAAATCCAGGAGCAAATAAAGAAGGCAAAGAAAAAGAACCATGAGATGAAGATGAAAGACATCTTGCACAAAATTCAAGAAGGTAAGCCACTGAGTGAATTTGAAACTAGCGACCTAATTGATTTCGTTTTGTTTTTGGAGGAGAAGATGCTAGAGATCCAGGAACGGGTTGAGCTTTTGGAGCGGCATGTTCCACAAGGTGCTGGTGACAAAGAGAAGGGGAAGGGAATTGAGAACAATGCTGCAAATATCGCTCGAAATGAGAATATTTCTGGAGGCATCTGCAGCAGCAATAATATGGGAAGAAATGAAAAGAGTGGCTTTAGACTGATGGGTGTTGATATTAAAGTGGGGCATCTACTACACGAGGGAAATAATGGAGGCACTCAGAATTGATAGGGTTTGCCTCATGGGTTGTATGGAGGCGGCAACGTTGGTGATGTTGGGCTTCCTTATGAAAACCTAGAAAAATCGCTTCTTTCTTTGAACCACAGTTGATGTCCTTGATAGGATGAATAATAAAAAAACAATCACAACAAGATCAAATTAGATCTAGGGAACACCTGCATTGTACTTCTCTACTAGTCTTTGTTGTTTCCCATGTGGTTGTATTTGGTTGTGTTTCTTTAGTTTTTGTTCTTTGCCTAATCATATGTATCCATTTCTCATCTATAAATGGAGTATTAATATGTTTGCTTTTAATTCTATGTCATTGTCTTATTTGCTTTAGTTACAAGCACATGCAGTTATTTACGCGGGCATCCTTTGAGGTTTTTCATACTTTTAAAACTCTTTTAAGGTATAAAAATTACCTTAACACCTCATGGTTAGTCAGAATTCATAAATAACAAAAAGGCCTGCTAAGTTACTTTAATAAAGGATTAATGAAACCCATTAGAGACTTAATTGCTAAGCACATAATCTAAACCGCCTTGGAGTGGGTTCAAGGACACACTTTTTCCCAAAGATATAACAAATAAATTTCAACAACTTTTTCATAGATTTCAACTTAGATTTCTAAGATATGTCATAAAGGTTCCAAGCCTTCTTTTGGGTATCCAGATTACAAGATTCATCCTTGTTGAGGAGAAAGGCTTCTATGAAACAAGGATAACAATATTTTGCTTATCTCTGGCCAATAACGCTATGATATGCGTGATAATACTTCCACGTGGAATAGCATTATTAGTCGGGGATAGAAAAATAATGTTATCCCAATTGCAACTAAGTTTTTCTCCTTGTTGAGAGCTCTGCCAAGCAAGACTTTGGTATCGGTTTTCAAGTGAAAACTATTAAGTGGAGGTGCAGGAGATTTCAATAGAATTGCGTCTTAGTCATTTTAATAAGCCGAAACTCGCTGATTACTAATTAATCGGAATTCAAACAATTTTGTTTTTAGTGATTCTCTTAGATGTTCTTTAATTTTAATGTTTCTTAAGGAGGCTTTTTAGTTTCGGTTGTATTTATAATTCATACTGAGTTTTTATTCCTGTTAAAATTGCAGTTTTAAGACAAATTTCTACAAGTTGACTTTAGTTTAACTCAATTGCTTTTACCATTTATCCAAATGGATTTTAAAGATATTTGTATCATTCAATGGATAGAAAAGAACTTATATAGAACAAATTCTCCACTCAATTCACAATGGTCTGATTAAGAGTCAAGTTTCTTGGCATGCAAGTTATTCAATTTTCATTTCATCTATTAGGCTTTTTGCAATGCTAATAATGACACATTAACATTATTCAATCACTTCGTCTAATAGCATATGCAATGGTTATGATCAATGCAATATTATTGCATGAAATTGAACTAAAACAGTAAAATTTCACTTGTAATGGTGTGATTTATTGCAATAGATGCAATTGTAATAGATTTGATGAACCCTCTATTACAATTGCAATAGGCTAACCATGGGACCCACATGCTAGTTAAAAATAGAAAGAAATACATCAATTAATGCATTATGCCATTAAGAGAATCTATAATGGTTGTTCAAAGTTTTTTGAGTAGGTAGATTTCATTCCATTAGAAAACGGGAATAATAATGGGCATGTTATGTGTGGCCTCGTTAAAACCTTTCCAGAGAAAACCACATGGGAAAAACCCCTGGGTAGGAAAGAGTACCATACATGTCGAAGAAGTACAAAACTATAAATAAATTACATAGCATCAATGAACAAAACATCCTGTAGGAAATCTGGTGGATATCAGTAACCCATTCCGTTATTCCCTGGGAGAGCATAGCGAGTTGCAACCCCATTAGCATTCCTCTCCATATACCTCAAATAGACACTCTTGTTTGGCCAAGAGTGTTTTACAGTCCTCAATTAAGCATCCTAGGTGGGATAAATCAGCTTGGCCCTGTTGTACTGAGTGTAACACACCTTGAGAATCCCATTCGATATGACACCCCAGACTCGACCACTTGGCAGCATAGGCTAAGCCCTCTCTTAATGCAATTAGCTTTGCATGCATGGAATTGGAGACCTCGTGGAGCACAATCAACTTGCATGCAAGAAAAGCGCATGCATAGTTTCGAACCACCAAACCAACCCCACCAAAACCAGATTCAACATGAATAACTCCATTCACATTAATTTTAATAGCCCCAAGCGGTGGCCGCTACCATTTAGCTTTGGCCCATGAAGTATGGCACTTGGGAGGAGGGTTTAATTCTTGAAAACCTTGCAGACAACGCATTGCTCCACTAACAATTTCCGTTGAACTCCGATGACGTCCTGTCCAGACCATTTGATTGCGCTCATACCACAGCATCCACAAACACATCATTACTTTCTCTAGCTCATCCGTCCACAGAAAGTCATTAGAACCACATCTGTAACTCCTTCATTGATTCAGTATAAAAGTTTGCCCATGCCGGATACAAAAACCAAGAAGAAGTAGCCATGGGGCATTGGAGGAGGACATGGGAGACAGTTTCGTTAGCCCCGCGAAAGGTGCAGCCTCCCAGTTGAGAGATGTCGCGACGATTCAAGTTATCCTTGTTAACTAATATTCTCAGAGAAGTATGAGAAAGAGGAATGAAGAAGAAGAGAGAAAGATAGACAGAGAGAAATTGCAATCTTGATTTCTATATTGCTTAATCTGTTTTGCTACAGCACTGTTACACTTTATACCTGTTAAGCAAGGCTTAACCGTCTAACTAATCCAGCGGTCTAACTTCCTCACTACTAACCACTCACGTGCTTTGCACACCTAACTCACTAACTGTTTAATATCCATAGTTCACATTTTCCCTACCATGTTACATTCCCTAATCGAAGATGATTACAATGTTGTGAAAATATAGGACTATGTAGTCCCTTTGTGAACACATCTGCTATTTGCTCTTCTGTAGGAACATATTGTACCAGTAAGTCTTTCTTATGAACCTTCTCTCTCACAAAATGATAGTCAATGTCGAGGTGTTTGATCCTGGAATGATATACAGGATTAGAACTAAGTGCTAGAGCAGATAGGTTGTCACAATACATCAAGAAGGAGGATTAGGCAGAAAGAATTTCAAATCTTGCAGGACTTGTCTAATCCAGGCAATATCTGCAGCAGTGTTTGCCAAAGCTCTATACTCTGCCTTTGTTGAGCTTCTGGAGACTGAGCCCTGCTTTTTGGACTGCCAAGAGATGGGATTATTTCCTAAACACACTACAAAACCTGTGGTAGATCTTCTAGTGTTGATATCTCCAGCCCAAGTCGGCATCACTATAGGCTGAGCAGCTGCCAAGGATCACTTGTTGTTGTAGGGCTGGTACTAGTAAACCTAATCCCAAAGTTCAGAGTACCTTGAACATATCTTAAGATTCTTTTAACTAGAAACCAATGATCATTAGTAGGACTATTCATATACTGATAAACTGTGTTTACAGCATAGGCCAAGTCAGGTCTTGTGAATGCCAAATCCTGTAAAGCCCTAACAACACTCCTATACATGGTGGGATCAGATAACGGCTACCACCGTTTTGCAGAATTTGATTGTGTGGTTTACAAGAAGTTGAATAGGCTCTACAGGAGTGCATCCCAGCTTTATGCAAAAGATCCTTAGCATACTTTGTTTGACTCACAAACAAACCTTCTAAGGCAGGATATGTCATCTGCAATCCCAGAAAATAGGCAAGGCGACCCATGTCTTTCATTTCAAATACTGAACCCAAGTTGTCAACCACAGTTTGTATCAAATCTGCATTAGACCTAGTCAATATAATGTCATCCACATATAGTAGCAACACTACAACATCTGAACCTTCGTGTTTTACAAATAGACTTGGATCAGAATGCGATAATTTGAAACCAAGGGCTGGTAAATATCCCTTGAATTTAGCATTCCAAGCTCTTGGAGCTTGCTTCAAACCATACAAGGATTTCTTGAGCTTACACACATATCCTGGATAAGCAGAATCTTCATACCTTTGTGGTTGGCGCATAAACACCTCCTCCTCTAAATCTCCATGGAGGAAGGCATTCTTCACATCTAGTTGCCTTAACGACTAGTGATTCATTGCAGCAAGACTTAAAATCAACCGAACTGTGGTATGCGTACGTACGCAGGGCTAAACGTTTCTCCAAAATCTAATCCTGGTTGTTGACTAAATCCCTGAGCAACCAGCCTTGCTTTATATCTTGCAATAGAGCCATCTAAATTCTTCTTTATTTTATACAGCCATTTACTTCCAACAATATTCTTGTTGCCAGGATTAGGTACCAAACTCCAAGTACCTTGTAACTGAAGGGCATCTATTTCTTCCTGCATCGCTTGCCTCCATTCAGCTAAGTAAGAAGCCACTCTATAGCTACAAGGTTCATCTAGCTCAACACTTGATGTTAAACAGGTGAAATAGCCTTGATACTCTTGAAACTGTTTTGGTTGAACAATACTAGACTTGGATCTGGTTTGCATAGCATGAGTGTTGACTGGTTCTGGAGTAGGAGAAGGGGGAAGAGAGGAAGATGCTTCAGAAGGTAGTATCACTTGTAATTGTTGATCACTAAATCCCGGATGATAATTCGCAGACTTTGATGAGGAAGACGCAGAGGACATGGAAGCATTGCTAGGAATAGCTTGAGCTGGAACGGAGCTAGAGCTTAAGGGAACTTGATCTTCAGATACATCATTAACTGCAAGCTGTGAATCTTGATGGGATTGAGAAGGTAGAGAAATTATAATAGGAGATGGAGATGTATTCACAACAGACGACTGCTTAGGAGTAGTGGAGGGCACATACGGATAGATAGACTCGTCATGAATTACATGCCTAGAGATCACGCATTTTCCAGGTAGCACAATTGTAGCCAATAACCCCTTTATGTCCTGTGGCATATCCTAGAAACACACACTGAGCAGTTTCGAGGTTGTAGCTTGTGCACATTGTACTGGCTAAGATATGGATATAAAGCTGTACCAAAAACTCTCAAGGAGTGAAGAGTAGGATCCTTAGCAAATAATCGAAAATATGGAGCTTGATTATCAAAAACAGAACTAGGCATTCTATTTATTAAATACGCAGCATGAGCAGTAGCATGAAACCAAAACTTCCCTGGTAATGATGCTTCAGTCAAAAGAGTAATAGCTGTTTCGATAACATGCCTATTCTTTCTTTCGGCCATCCCATTTTACTGGGGTGTGTATGGACAAGACACCTGATGGAGAATACCTTTTGATGACAGAAACTAGAAAACAGGTGGTTAATATATTCGCCACCCCCATCACTTTGTAAGCACTGAATAGATGCCTTAATTGATTCTCAACATAAGCAGTGAAATGCAGAAACTTAGAGAAAACTTTTGATTTATTAAATAGTGGAAAAGCCACAAGTAACCTGTACATTCATCCAGAAATGATACAAAGTACCTATAGCCATCTAGAGACTTGAAGTGGGAAGGACCCCATACATCACTATGGATTCTAGAAAAAGGAATCCTAGTTTTAACATGTGTCTCTATGAAAGGCAGCTTGTGCATTTTCCCATGAAGGCAAGAAGAACAAATCACACTTGAATCATCACTTAAAGACCCTAACTGTGAATTCTTGAGCATCATTTTGACGATGGCATTGGTAGGATGACCAAGTCTTCGATGCCACAAAGAGGAACTAACCTTCTGTCCAAGAAAAGCCACTGCCTTGGGTAGTGAAGGCTGAGACAATGTACAGGGATCGGGTAGATACCATTACGGCTCAAGCCTCTGAGTAGAATGGTCTTGGTTCGCTTGTCCTGTATATAAAAGTCGGAAGCATCAAAGCATATAATACACTGATTGTCCTTGCACAACTGATTAAGATAAGAGGTTTGCATACAGTTTAGGCACATGAAAAACAGAAGGCATATGTAAAGAAGAAGAGTTGCAAGAAAGAGATGTAGTGCCAATATTATGAATTTCCAAACCTTCGCCATTTCCCACTGTAACTTGTTCTGAGAGTCACATGGAGTAACCTGATGCAAAGATGAAACATTTGTGACCATGTGATGAGATGCGCCGCTGTCTGCAATCTAGACATGATTAGGCATATAAGAGCACTGTGCAGTCATCACTGAGAGCTTGGAAGATGGAGGTTGCCCCTGATAGGAGTAATTGGATCTTTGGAAACAATCGAGAGCTCCATGACCCCTTTTGCCACAGAGTCTGGCATTCAACCACTTGTGCAGAGCCCTAGCAGAAGAGGCATCATGCCTAAAATAGCAATTGACAGGCAGTATGGCAACACTTGCAACAAATCTGACATTCAAGGACAATGTTGCTCTTATGAAATGAGTTAGAACCTAACTTGGAGCCAGAGACCTGGGAGCCCGACATCGGAGAAGATGTAGATACTGGTTTACCAAAACCCCCATTAGAATACTTTCCTCTACCAAATCCATTAGACCTATTATACATCGGAGCACCACTCGAACCAGGACACCCACGTGAACCAGGAGGGGTCGAAAGTATACCTGTACCATTAGACAGTGAAGGCGACATAGGAGCATACCCAGTGGAAGAAGATGCCAAAGAGTGATACCCAGATGAAGGATGGTGAGAGGTTAGCATGGCAGAGTGGCTCAAGATTCGTGCTTCAGGAGTTTGTTCAGCCGCGAGCAATTGAGCTCTGAAATCCTTCAAAGAAATGGAGGAATCCCTTGCAATCAAGACAATCTTGATCATATCGTATTCAGGAGGTAGACCATTGAGGGTAGCAATCATGAAATCGTCATCTGAGACCTTCACACCGGCTTGAGCAAGCTGTTTGTGCCTAATAAATCACGGTCGTAAAAATGACCGAAAGGGCTTCTCTCGGCCCTAGCACTTATTCATGAACTAGAACGTGGCGTTTTCTCTTCCCAAAGTCAGAAGAAAAGCCGCGAAGGCATAATCATCTCGGCCTCGACCGCGGCGTTATGGGCCGAGGCCGAAGGACGAAAGAATCACGGCCGGAGGAATTAGAGTCAAATCGCCACGTGGCAGCAGGGTCCCACACTTCATTTAATGAAGTAACGCCTCTGACTAGCAAACCCACTAGCCGCAAAAAGGCATTTAATGCACGAGGGAAGAGGGGAAGTGACTAAAGTCAGGATTTGGTGACAGAAATCAGAGTGGTTAGGCGCAAACATACTTACAAATATTCTTACAACTTGAGGTCAGATCACCAACTACTAGCCCAGGGCATTAAATGCGTCCCACGGCCAGAAGCGCAAAACCCACGATCAGGGCGCGGCGAGATTTACCAGGATTTATGGGGTCACACCACCATGCTTCACGATCCCAAATGTCGATTGGACTACCCACTTGTTCTACGTCAGGCTCCACCACGCAGATTTTCAGCCTTGATTACTCCTCCAAGAGCTCTTCCTATAAATACCAAACTCGAGCTACATTCAAATGGTTCAAACACCAAACCAAAAGCCTCCCACTTAGCAAATTATATTTTCCTATAATGCACTTTCAATACTTTTACTTGCTTTCCTAGGAGTAGTGTTAGATTGTAAGGAAAATCCATTCATCAATATATCATACGACCCTTGATTTTCAAGGTGCCGGAGCACCATCTCTGTTACTTTCTCATTCACCCCATTTATCATACGACCGTCACTCTCGAGCAACGCGCGGAGCACCGCCCAAAACCCACCATCAACACCACCATTAAACGGCCTTGTAGCTCAGGCCGTGAACCTGAAGGCCGAGATCAGTTCTTCTCTTGGCCACAATCGTTTGATTAGGAGTCGAACTCAAAACAGGCGCACCACTTAACCATTGTACCCAAACCGCATCACCATCTCGACGCACGGAGACCGTGCTGGCACGCCCGCGCACAACCGCACCGCATCCAAAAGAAGGACGTCACGTGTTAACGCATATCCCCTTGGCCCGGAGCACCAGGCCGTGAGATTTGCGCCGCCAACACAAGCTGATCTCGAACATGCTTTAAACGAAGCAGAAATCTTTCAATATAATCTCCCCCTTTTGAGCAGTTTGGAAGTCTTGAAGTGATTAATGCGAGCTCGTGAAACTAAGGCATAGCGATCCACCAAATTGAGCCAAGCATCTCGAGCTGTCTTGGTCCCAATGACATATTCCAAAGCTTCATCTGAGAGAGTAGCGATGAGCAAACTGAGAAGGGCCTTGTCAGTCTTCAGCCATTCCTTGTAACCTCCTGTTACTTGAGATGTAACACCCTCTTCGTCCAAGATTGCAAATTTTGGTGGCTGAACAATAGAGCCATTGAAATGCCCAAAAATCTCATACCCTTGCAACACAGACTCCAATTGAAAACTCCACTTTAAGAAATTGTTGTCACAGAGGCGAATGGTAACCATCCTAAGCAGGCCATCAATCTTGATGGAGGAAGAAGAAGCCATGATCAAAAGAGAGAAAAACCTAGAAGTGAAATTGAAGGAGAAAATAGAGAGAACAGATAAGAAAATCAAAGAAAACGAGGAAAGAATCGACTTGAAAGACAAAGAAAGCGCAGAAAGGATCAAGTGATTAGGTGAAAGCCAATGTGGGCTCTGATACCATGTTAACTAATATTCTAGAGAAGTATGAGAAAGAGGAATGAAGAAGAAGAGAGAAAGATAGACAGAGAGAAATTGCAATCTTGATTTCTATATTGCTTAATCTGTTTTGCTAAGCACTGTTACACTTTATACCTGTTAAGCAAGGCTTAACCGTCTAACTAATCCAGCTGTCTAACTTCCTCACTACTAACCACTCACGTGCTTTGCACACCTAACTCACTAACTGTTTAATATCCATAGTTCACAATCCTTAGTGAGTAAAATATTTAATAAAGAGCACCAAACGAATATGCGGACCCTTGGTGGCACCCGGGCCTTCCAAATCTTCTTCCAAACATGTTCAAAAGCATAAATGGATCCTCTATTTGTGGGGGTATCGTCCCCGTCTTCCTGGAGCAAAAACCTTTGAGCAACTTCATACCCGCTTCGTCCTGTGTATTGACCACCTTTCTGAAAGTACCAAATTAAAGTGTCAGGTGGATGTATGAAAAAGGGATTTTTTGGATGCAGTTCACTTCCTCATCTAGAACCAGTCTTACAAGAGCTCATCCCTCCATTGCAAAGTGACTGGGTTGATAAGAATGTTCACTCTTGCCTCCTCAAACCCCTAAGCCCGTGGGGGGAAACTTGAAAAAATTCATAACCAAGCAACCATCAGTCTCCCCATACATGTACATTGTGGCAATTCCTAATTCGCTCCTGAGATCCCCATTCAATAATCACAAATTCTTTGCATAAGCTTTGCCAAACGTAGGAGGGGGAGTTTCCAATCTGTGCCCCCAATATAGAGCAGTTTTTAAAATAATGAGTTTTCTGGGTGTGAGCCACTAAAGAGTTTGTGTTTTGAATCAGGCGCCATAGCTGCTTGGCCAAGAGAGCTATATTAAAGGCATATAGATTACGAAAACCAAGCCCACCCTCATGTTTTGGCAAGCATAATTTGTTCAAACTGAGCCAGTGTATTTTTCGTTGCCAATCTTGCTCATCCCACTAGTAACAAGCCATCACTTGTTGAATTTCTTCACATAGGATTTAGGAATGCGGAATCAATTCATCATATAAATAGTCCCAGCTTGTGACACCACTTTTAGGAGAATTTCTTTCCATGCAAAGCTTAAACGTTTGGCCTTCCAACCTTGTATTTTCTTCCAAATGCGTTCCTTAAGAGAGTTAAAACATTGCCTTCTGGATCTGCCCACATGAGTAGGCAACCCCAAGTAAATGTCATGCTGGTCAACCCTCCTCACGCCCAAAATTGCAACCAGGTTGTCTTGATTACTACATTCCATATTATTGCTGAAAGAAACACAACTCTTCTCCAAATTTATTTTCTGGCTTGACACGCCCTTTCATACTTTTGGAAAATAATGCTCAGTTGTTCACAGGTTCTCTTGGTTTGCCCGTAGGAATAGAAAGCTATCGTCGGTTAAAAAAAGGTGGCTAACAAACTGTGCCCCCGACACAGGTTCACTCCATGAAGTAAACCACGTCCTTCCAACTGCAAAATAAGACATGAGAAAGCCTCAACACATAGTAAGAATAAATATGGTGAGAGGGGGTCACCTTGTCTCAGTCCTCTTTGTGGAAGTACATAACCAACTGGATTGCCATTCAACATGAACGAATAAGAGACTGTCGTCAGGCACTCCATGATTAAGTGGACCTAGTGTGGTACAAAACCTATTCTTTCCATGAGAGCCTCCATAAAACTCCACTCTACCAGATCATAGGCTTTACTCATGTCAATCTTGAGAGCCAAATACCCTTGTCGGCCTTGGGTCCTTTTATGCATCATATGTAGCAATTCAAAAGCCACAATTGAATTGTTGGAGATCGCACGTCCTAAAACAAAAACACTCTAGGTGTCATTGATGAAAGAAGGAAGGATTTCACCTATCTTATAAAGGACATTACACAGGATGATGAGGCGTAATTGCATCATGTTTTTCGGTTCATGGACTTTCGGGATTAGGGTCACATGTGTGAAATTTATCTTCTTCAATAATTTGCCTATTCTAAAAAAAGTGTAGGACTACCTCCACCACATCCTTAGTTACAATTTTTCAATATTTTTGATAGAGAAAAAGAGAGAAACCGTCTGGGCCTGGTGCCTTAGATGGGTGCATTTGAAAAAGTGCAATTTTAATTTCCTCTGGTGTAAACTCCGCTAAGAGAACCTAGTTCATCTCTTCTGTGACACGCCCTTTTACATCGTCCAATAACTCTGTATATTTAGAAGGCTTAGTTTAAGAAAACAATTGCTAGAAATAATTAACCACCGTCCACTTTAACCCTTGCTCCGTCGTCTGCCATCTCCCATGCTCATCTTCGAGCACTGAGATAGTGTTTCTTTTCCAACGGCTAGAGGCTTTATAATGGAAAAATTTAGAATTGCGGTCTCCCGCTTTCAACCAAGTGGCTCTTGAGCGTTGTCACCAATACACTTCAATTTTTGCCATTAGAGAACCAACTATGTCGTAAGCTCCTTTCTTATCTTCACCTTTTGCAGTGCTTCTAACAACTCGGCCAATTTCTCTTATGTAATTTTTATTTGGTTTTGGAGGTGGCCAAAATTACTTTTACTCCATCCCAGTAATTGGTGTCGAGTGCATTTGAGCTTTTTGGTAGTTGTAAATGGTTTACCACCCATCTCGGATAGTTTCTATGCAATTTTCATGTTCAGCCTACATCTCCTCAAAGCGGAATAATTTATTACGTCACCTATTTAATAGTATCCTCCCACTAATTATTACTTTAAGGGGCATGTAATCAGACATGGTAGGATTTAAATGTTAAACCTTTGTACCAAGAAAACGAGAACATTAATCTATTGTAGCCAAGGCATGATCGAGTTCGAATTCGAATTTCCACCGGATTATTTCTCCACCATGTATATTTTGGTCTTGTGTAACCCAAGTTTTTAAATTCACATGTATCAACAACTTGTCTAAATCCTTGCATTTGTACCTCTTTCCTCCTTTTACCACAAATATTTTCATCAGCCTTTAAAATCTCATTGAAATCTCCTCAACACAGCCAAGGCAAAGAGTTTATTGGTCCCAATCTTGTTAATAAATCCCAGGATCGGTGACGCTCCCTAGTAACTGGACACCCGTAAAAATCGATAGAACACCACCTACCTCGTACTCTAAGAATCTTCATCTCAGTATCAATATGGTTTATACTAAGCGAGCCATGACTGCTAGCTCCTCCTTCCGCATCAGACATAGCCCTCCAGATGCCCCATTACTATCTACTACCATACTCTGTTGAAAGCCAAATTTTACGCGAATCTTTTCCATAGTGCTTCTTAAGCAGCGTGTTTCATATAGAAACATAAGTTTGGGATCCTCATTACAAATAAGACATCATAATGCTTCAACTATCTAAGGTTTCACAAGCCCTTGACAGTTCCAGCTTGGTAGATTCATTGTGTCCGGCGGGGCTTATGCTCGTCAGCCTCCACCACTTCTCGGTGCCATATAGAAGAACCAGAAGATAAGCAACGTCTCTTTTGTTCGGGTAGTGTGTCAAAAACCCTAATCTCTTGCTGGCCTCGTTTGCCATGTTGGTTCACTTCTCCTTCTGACCTTGGAACCTAATTTTGCATACTCCCTTGTTTTTTTATTATGTGTCAAGATTTTATCTTTGCTTCCCTCTTGGATTCCAGCGATATCTGCTAAATAATTGGCCCCAAACCAGAAGGGTCATCTTGGCCCACATCCTCCATCTGTGGCCCAAGTTCCTTTGTTACAAGGGCAAAGAAGTTGGAGCACGTGATAGACAGAGTAAAACCTTTCTGATGTAACTACCATATTGGTTTCAAGGCTCCAACAACTTTTCTCATTGAATTCTCCTCATGTGGAATGATGGCCTTTGAATCTCATGATTCATCATCAAAATTTACTTCAGGCGTTATATTCAGGTTTGGGCGAGGGAATTGAGCCGCTTCAGCAGCCTCCAATAATGGGATTTCCACATCTAACATAATGACATCATTAACCGCACACTTCTCCATAATTTGTGGCCGTAGCGGATCTCCTTGATTTTCATCCACGTCAGCCCTGTCCTTCTTACCACGCCGCCGTCTTGCAACAACCGCAATCTCTTCCTCTTCCTCCTCTATCACTTCTGGAGCACGCACGGACCAAGGCTTAGAGGCTAAACCAAATTGGCATCCTAGCGGTCGACAGTAATCTGGGCCAAACACATCTTCTAAAACCACTTGCCATATAGTTTGTCAAGATCCATCAACCTCTCACCAACATAATTAGAGGACTTTTTTTCCATGTGATCCAATCTGCTGGATAGGTAGCGTGTATGCGGAAGTTTTTCTTACCAAATATCCACTCTTACAACATCATCTCTACCGTCATCAAACATACTCATTTATTACATTTCCAATCACTTAAAAGTAAGAAAGACATGCCAAATTAAAAAAAAAAAATTAAAAAATTATTATAAATGAAGACATGAGCTTAAATTCTCCAAACCACAAACATAACACAATCAATGACATGGACTCTTTGATTGAAAGCAACGAAAACCCAGATTCTGAATACTAAAACCATAGGGAACCGCATTAGACTAACTAAAATCCAAATCGCATTTCACAAAGCAAATACTAGAGCGGAGTACAAAATCTAGGGGAACAAAAACAAGTAGAAACATACAAAAGCAATAAATCTATTCTCAGACAGCATAGATTCAGATCAATCGCCTCTAATAATGGGATTTCTGCATCTGACATAATGACATCACTAACCGCACACCTCTCTATAATTTGTGGCCGTTGCGGATCTCCTTGATTTTCATCCACGTCAACCCTATCCTCCTCACCACGCCGTTGTCTTGTAACAGTCGCCGTCTCTTAATCCTCCACCACTTCTAGAGCATGCATGGACCATGGCTTAGAGGCCAAACCAAATCGCGTCCTGGCAGTCTACGATAATTTGGGCCAAACAGAAACCACTTGCCATATGGTTTGTCAAGATCCGTCAACCCCTCACCTGCATATTTAGAGCACTCATTTTTCATGTGATCCAATCTACCGCATAGGTAGCATGTATGCGGAGATGTATGCGGAAGTTTTTCATCCTGAATATCCACTCTCACAACATCATCTCTACCATCACCAAACATACCCATTTATTACATTTCCAATAGCTTAAAAGTAAGAAAGACAAGCCAATTTTTTTTTTTTTTTTTTAAAATGCACCATAAATGAAGACGTAAGTTTAAATCCTCAAAACCACAAACATAACACAATCCAGGACATGGACTATTTGATTGAAAGCAACAAAAACCCAGATCCTGAATATTGAAACTCTAGGAAACCGCATTAGACTAACTAAAACCCAAATCACATTTCACAAAGCAAATACTAGAGCGGAGCACAAAATCTATTGGAACAAAAACAAGTAGAAACATACAAAAGTAATAGATATGTTCTCAAACAGCATAGATTCAGATCTATTGCCTCCAATAATGGGATTTCTGCATTTGACATAATGACATCACTAACCGCACACCTCTCTATAATTTGTGGCCGTTGCGAATCTCCTTATTTTTGTCCATGTCAGCCCTATCCTCCTCACCACGCCGTTGTCTTGCAATAGCCGTTGTCTCTTCCTCTTCCTCTTCCTCTTCCTTCTCCACCACTTCTAGAGCACCCATAGACCGTGGCTTAGAGGCCAAACCAAATTGGCGTCCTGGCAGTCGACGATAACCTGGGCCAAACAGAAACCACTTGCCATATGGTTTGTCAAGATCCGTCAACCCCTCACCTGCATATTTAAAGCACTCATTTTCCATGTGATCTAATCTACCGCATAGGTAGCATGTATGCAGAAGTTTTTCATAATGAATATCCACTCTCACAACATCATCTCTACCATCACCAAACATACCCATTTATTATATTTCCAATTGCTTAAAAGTAAGAAAGACAAGCCAAAAAAAAAAAAAGTACCATAAATGAAGGCGTATGCTTAAATCCTCAAAACCATAAACATAACACAATCCAGGACATGGACTATTTGATTGAAAGCAATGAAAACCCATATCCTAAATCCTGAAACCCTAGGGAACCGCATTAGACTAACTAAAACCCAAATCTCATTTCACAAAGCAAATACTAGAGCGGAGCACAAAATCTAAGGGAACAAAAACAAGTAGAAACATACAAAAGCAATAGATCTATTCTCAGACAACATAGACTTAGATCAACTGCCTCCAATAATGGGATTTCTGCATTTGACATAATGACATCACTAACTGCACACCTCTCTATAATTTGTGGTCGTTGCGGATCTCCTTGATTTTCGTCCACGCCGCTGTCTTGCAATAGTCATCGTCTCTTCCTCTTCCTCTTCCTCTTCCTCCTCCACCATTTCTAGAGCATGCATAAACCATGGATTAGAGGCCAAATCAAATCGGCGTCCTAGAAGTCGACGATAATTTAAGCCAAACAAAAACCACTTGCCATATGGTTTGTTAAGATCCGTCAACCCTTCACCTGCATATTTAGAGCACTCATTTTCCATGTGATCCAATCTACTGCATAGGTAGCATGTATGCGGAAGTTTTTCATACCGAATATCCATTCTCACAACATCATTTTTACCATCACCAAACATACCCATTTATTACATTTCCAATTGCTTAAAAGTAAGAAAGACAAGCCCAAAAAAAAAAAAATTTAAAAGGAAAAAAAAAGTACCATAAATGAAGACGTAATCTTAAATCCTCAAAACCACAAACATAACACAATCTTGGACATGGACTATTTGATTAAAAGCAACGAAAACCTAGATCCTAAAATCCTGAAACCCTAGGGAACCGCAGTAAACTAACTAAAACCCAAATCGCATTTCACAGAGCAAATACTAAAGCAGAGAACAAAATCTAGGGGACAAAAAACAAGTAGAAACATACAAAAGCAATAGATTTTTTCTCAGACAGCATAGATTAAGATCAGCCGCTTAATGGGATTTTCGCATCTGACATAATGATATCATTAACCGCACACCTCTCCATTATTTGTGGCCGTTGCGGATCTCCTCAATTTTCGTCCATGTCAGGCCTATCCTCCTCATCACGCCACCGTCTTACAATGGCCTCTGTTTCTTCCTTTTCCTCCTCCTCCTCTTCCTCATCCACCACTTATGGAGCACGCATGGACCATGGCTTAGAGTCCAAACCAAATTGGCGTCTTGACAGTTGACAATATTTTGAGCCAAACACATCTTCCTGAAACCACTTTGCCATATGGTTTGTCAATATCCGTCAACCCCTCACATGCATATTTAGAGCACTCATTTTCCATGTGCTCCAATCTGCCGCATAGGTAGCATGTATGCGGAAGTTTTTCGTACCGAATATTCACTCTCACAACATCACCTCTACCATCACCCAACCGAACAGACAACCATCGCCGTAGTGTTTGGTCATATCCAGCGCCACCCGGTCTCATAAATAGCTTCCTACACATTCCTCCCCATCCCGGTTTACTTTGGTTAAAAGTGATGTAGTCCCCAAGCACCTCCCCAATCTGTCTCCCCATGGCTCGCATCATGAATGCAAGAGGAAGCCCTCGTAGCTGGACCCAAAATTCCTACTTTATTAATGGAATTCTAGATGGTTGAACCATGTCATCTGCCTCTGCTAACTAAAAGGAAGTGGTTGAAAGTCAATGGTCCTCCATCTAGTATCCGCAGTCTGTCTTCCTTTGTCAAGAATGAGAACAAAAACAAGTTTTCCTCCAGCCTCCCTATTTGAACTCTCACCTTAGGTCGCTATAAAGTTGCCATTGTTCGCATGAAAGCCTCCGTATTGAACGCCTTCTATGTAAGCAAATTGTCGATGAGGAGGAAGTTGGAAGTCCTCAACTTATGCACTGAACCCCGTTCAACTACCACCACTTTTTGCTCCTCCTCTGTTAGGGCAAAACGATTGGCAACATTTGTTATCATATCTTCCATCAAGCACAATCCCGAACCCACTATGTTAAACGTCCAAGCCAAAACCACCCACACATTTGTACCAGCACTCTGTAGTCTTAACATGAACCCACTTGCCTTTCATGAGAGAATAGAGTGCACAGCTGTCACGCCCCGGAACCCGGGGGTAGGTGGAAATCCCGCGCCCGGTGCGTGAGAAAATAAAATAAAATAAAAAGAAATACAAAGAAAGCCGAAACATAAAATAAACTTTTCTTATAACAATAGCTCCCAAAATCTTTACAACTTTACAATAAATAAATAAAGCTCTATCACTCTCATCTAATTCAGCCTAACCGGTTTAGTTCTTGTCTTGCCCACTAATTCATCTGAAAAATTAAACAGGGTGAGAGGATGAGCAACCACCGCTCAGGAGGGACATGAGACCTTACCACAGCAGATTAATATAACTAAATTAAGTGACATGCAATCACATAGCCAAATATCATATAATTAAGAATAATGCATGAATGAATGCTCTTCATCTACTCCCGTTAATTCATATAACTGGACAAGCAGACCTGCACGTCTCATACCATGCTTATACCACTTGGTCCCGAATGCCCATTTATATGAACTAACACCCATTTCAACCGTCCCATAATTCCCCTTTTGTTAGTCATCTTGTCTAACTCCCTTTCGCCAGTCCCGAATCACCCAATAAAAACCATGTGCATTGTGGGATCCCTAGACCTGGTACTTGCCAAGAGTTAGACTCAACTACACAAAAGACTATATCCATTACCCTCTTTTCCATACTTTCTTTATCAACCCAAGAATTCCAACCATCACCGATAACATGATATAATTATGCCTTTCAAATAATAATATCATGCATAATATAGTGCTCACGAAATTTAATTAAATCAATCCCCGTAAAGGCCCCCGAGAAATCCCTACCTTGATTCCAAGGCATTGCTCCAAGTTAAGAAAATACAAGCTAAGTCCTATATCTCCCGCAAGAAATTCATCACCTTCTCTCTCTCTCTCTCTCTCTCTCTCTCTCTCTCTCTCTCTCTCTCTCTCTCTCTCTCTCTCTCTCTCTCTCTCTCTCTCTCTTCACGTTGCATGTTTGTTATCATTAGAAGCAGTAGTAAAACTTGCAAGCTTCCTATTTATACTAGAGTAAAGTCGGCAATTATCCTTCTATCCTTGGTTTTGGCGGTTGAGGATAAGAACTTTGGTATTGATATAATATTTTAATGAAGCTACTTGGATAACAAGGCTATCCCTTGTGTGTTTACACGTCCCTTGAGCAATGCCACCTCTTGCTTAAGTTATCCACCTCCAACTTAGATTATTAAAATGGTAAGACAACTATATATATATATATATAATTAATTTAAATATATAACTAAATATGCAACAAAATATTTATTTCTTCAAATTATTAATATATATACTTTTAAAAATATGGGTCTTCACAACAGCCACACAGCCGATGTCGATGAGATTTATCTCCTAGCGTATTCTAGGTAGCCCTAGAACCCTAGACTTATAAACTCTTCTTTTCTTAACACTTTTTTTAAAAAAAATTTCAAAGGTTTTTGTCAATGGTGTAGAAAGAACTTGTCAATGGTGAAAAGAAAAACCTCTACATTTGACAAAAAAGAAAAAAAAATGCTACAAATTGTGGTTTTCTTTTTTCGGTACAAATGAAGGCCAGAAGCCCAAATCAAACCTGGTTGTTCAATAGTTCAATGCAATAGAAAAAATACATCAACTAATTTCAAAATATATATATTCAAAATTGGTCTCTTTTTAAAGATCTCTTTGAGAATATTTCAGTGATATAATTTTTTGTGTTATTAAATTTATCCATTTTATTTTATTTGCATATGTAAAAAAAAACATGTAAGAAGATATAACTATTGATCTAAAGCTACTGAATTGTACCATTGCAAGTAAAACTGTAGTTCAATTCAATAGATACTAAAATAGTTCAATAAATTGAACTATTGAACAACCATTATGGATGCTATGGGATATCAATATAAGTTGAAAGAAAATGATTGTCCACCTTAAATGATATTGAGAAATTAGATTTCCATCTATAGTGTAGTTTTCCTAATGATCTAATCTACAATTACAAGAACTAAAAATAAACTTATTATCTCATCTCATCCAGTGCAGTTTTACTTCCTGTCTTAAGATTTGTACCAACATCAATAAAGTTAGTTTCTACAAAATTGATTAAATTCTCAAAACTAAAGATCATAATTTCAAGATTTATGGCCAATCTCATTGTGTTTAGTTCATGAATAAATTTCTCATCTACAATGAATGGTCAATCTCATCATGTTTGATTAATGAATTAATTTCTCGTGCCTAAAGATCAACGTCAATGAAGTTATAGTTTCTACAAAAGTGATTAAATTCTTGTAACTAAATATCATAATCACAAAATTGATGGCCAAACTCATCGAGTTTGATTCATGAATTAATTTCTCATCTATAATGAATTTATATATTGTTAATGGGGAAGTGAACTGACTCCTTATAAGCCCTCATAAGATTTCTTCATTTTCCATTATGAGACATTTCTTCATGTCCTCACCTATCTAACACTAGTTGTCTGGTTAATTACTAATTAAGCACTGGAACTTAACTTAGCTGCTAAGCACTCACATAACTATTCTTCATTATAATTATATGTTGCATGAAATTATATACGTAAACTAGCTACCACTCATATTACACTTGAGCTTAGTAGTGATTTCCCTTTTTTGGTTATAGAAGTCGTTTATTTACCCCCAAAAAAAAAAATCAAGTCATAATATTACACGTAGTGATTTCCCTCTTTTTGGTTATGCAATTTGTTTGAGCAAATTTCCGCACGGGGAATATTCGCGAGTTGGTTCCTCGATCTTCGATATTCCTTCTCTCTCTTCTTCGATCCCTGCGAAATAAATAAGAGTAAATAGACCACACTCGCGAGTGTTGGCCAATGGCCCTCCGATGCCTAAGTTAGTTTGATTGGATCTTGATAAAGATACAACAATAGCCAAAGTGGATGGAGTTTTCTCACACGGAGAAAGAAGGGTGGCTGGAGCCTTGTGTGGTGGCACTTAGTTGTTTGGGAGAGAGGAGAGAGAGAGTGGCAGCAAGAGAGAATTTTAGGGTTCAAAAAGAATTACCTTGAATGCCTTGTGTAGCCATGTATTTATAGGCTTTGTGCTAGGATTTTGGGAGAATAATCCTTATTTGGTTAGGATTATTCTTACCCAAAAAGATGATAGCAATTACTCCAAGAGATTTGGTGGAATTGGTTCCTTGATTTAGGGAGATATTCCTATTTTAAATCAAAGATAATTTCCTTAATTAAATAGGATTTAATTAGGGTAATTAGTTGACCTAAGGAATATTCATTTTTCACGTGTCGTCTCCTTATTGGTTGGCGAAATATGTGTTCCCACAAATGCCCCATAGCTTCTTCATGGCGCTTCTAAGGCATGAAGAAGATGAGAAATATTTATTGGGCTTTCCAACTGCATCTGGGCTTTTTTCTTTGAGTTGGGCTCCTTTTGCGAGTTGGGCTCCTAATTGAAGTAGGCTTTTGACTTCTTTTTGGAGTTGAGCTCCCAATTGGAATAGGTTTGTGATTCCTCCTTAACCTAAGATGCCCAACCTTTATAAATACAAGGCTTATCCTTACTCCTATTCATATTGCAAACTTGTCATCCTTTACTTTCTAGCTTATGAGAGAGATCTTGGAGGAGTGTACTACTTATCAAGGAGAGAGAGTCGACGTGCATACCAAGGTATGTCACGCTATGGTTTTTATTTTTCTTCAATTTTTCTCGCGGCGATAACCAATTGGAGTGGGCCTGGCTGGTTATCGTCGCGGCTCGGAGGCTGGAGCGACGGGATGGTGGATTCTACCGTTGCTGGCGGTGGTGGTTCCAGTCGCTGCCCTCTTCCTTCTTCTTTTTCCTGATGTGCTTGTCGCCAGCCTGCTTGCTGGAATGCGGCTTTTGCTACGGTTTGGCAGCTCGGCAAGGCTGCAATTCCTACCACAAGCTTGAGTAGTCCTCCTCAAATGGCGGCTCCTGCCGCGGTGGTTGCCGACTGTTGTTTTGACTCGCACTTTTTCTTCCCTTTTTGTAGCTATTTAGCAACCATGTCATCTGACGAGGGGAGCCGATCACCCAGTTCACAAGTGCCCTTGTACCTGTGGGGCAGTTCCAAGGTGTAGAAGAAAATATTTGTGGCTAATCTACATCATGCCACGACCGAGACTGAGGTTTAGAAGTAGCGGACCACGTATGTGATTGGTGCATATTTATATATCATTTTATACCCTTCTAACTTATGATTTGATTATGTTTTTGAGTTAAACTTGTGCTTTTAATAAATTTTGTGTTTTGTTTCAGTGTAATAAGCTTGAGACTCATTAAATGCATTTTGGAGACAAGTTACCTAAAAACGGTGTCTGGAGTCAGTCAACTTCACCAATTGGACTGTACTTGCCCAGGATGAACCAGATGCTGAGCCCTATATCATTGGAAAGATGCAGAAGTCTAGTTTCTGGAGCATTTTATGCAAGTTTTGGCAGCTTATGGTGCAAAAACGAGCAGACTGAGCTAGCAATTTGTTTCGGCCTTAAGCCTTCATATCCAAATTTGAGCCCCATTGGATACATATTGAAACCTTAGGCCTTCATACACCAAGCCTGGTTCAGAAGAATCTTTTATTTCCAGCAACCAAAAGAAAACCCACATGGGTTTGCAGCAAAAGGCAGCCACAATTGAACACCTTTGAAAACCCATGTGAAGAAAGCTTGAGGTGCAGCAAAAGAAGTATGGGATGGAATTGATTCCAACCACACTAACATAGACAAGATGAAGTGGGAGTTATGAATTGTATTAAAAGAGGAATGGTGGTGTTGGAATTCATCATGATGTTCCTCCCTCTTAGCCCTATAAATAGAGAAGTCTTCAAGCTTCATAAAACATCCCCAAAGGGGGGAGCTCTCAAACACTTCTCTAGAGCTCCCCTCCCTTCTCTCCCTCAAATTCTCTTAGTTTCTCTTTCTAGTTTTCAATTGTTGTAATGAAATCTTTGTGCTGAAATTCTCCTTAAGTTTTTCTTAGTTCCACTTTACTTTTCATTGTTATGTAAATTCTTTTCTTTAGTTTCAAGTTTGATTAGTTTCCAAGTTTCAATTATGGTTTTTGTTCTTATTCATTATGCTTATAAGTTAATATGCTTGTTTGAATGATTGATCACCATTTAGGCTTGCATGTTAGCTATCTTGGTTTGAATTAAAAGTAGACACCATGCTTTAATTCGAATTGAACTATGAATAGGAAGAGTATGTATGGACATTCGACAACAGGGATTAGATACATACTTGGTTGTTTAAAATGTTCTTCTATGCTTAATGGATTCCTAATGCTTAGTTTAGGTTAGACAACAGATGATCAAATTAGGGAATTAGGAATACAAGGTTAGGACCAGACACCATGGCTTAATCATACTTTAGCTAGAATCAATCCGTTAATCTAATTGAACTTGGGAACTTATCTGGTTGAGTTATTTTCTTTTCTTTCTTTCTTGTTTTATTTATTTTATTTCTTATTTTTCTGTTTTGTGTAGGAAAATTGAATTGGATTATTCAATCACCAATCCCTGTGGAATCGACCTCGCACTTACATATGCTATACTGCCGAACGGCTCGTGCACTTGCGAGTATCACAAGTTGAGGATGCAGCTGAATCCATTTTGGTGCAGCTGAATCGACGCAACAGTATGCTTCTGCCATATCCGATGATGTGCACTTCAGGCTAGCGGTGCCTTTAATTGATGATGTGCCTCACGTGGATCCGAACAATCCAGACGCCAAGATTATAACATTTTGTCCCTTCAACTACTCATTGGGCATCATGTTCCCGTTGTCGAAGTTATTCAATCACCAATGTACTCTAAATGTCTACCAAGCAATCATCTGTTTTGATAATCTGAATCGATTCTTCAAGTTGGATCTAACAGTGCGGGAGTTCTTTTACTTATTGGAGGTGAGGCGCTATGAGAAATACGCCTAGGTTCGTGTATGCAATGCCAAGATGTTTGACAGTCTCAGCTAAGGAGATCATGTATGGCATGCCAACTTTCTAAAGGTCAGACGGAAGAAGAGGTCGACGACTGTTCACTTGTTCCCTTCACCTACAGTGATGGTATGTCATACTCTATTGACCTACTTCAATTTTATTTGAATTCCTTGATGTGTGACTAACTGACTTCCGTCTTTTGCTTGCAAAGAATAATATCAGCAAAAACTGGATCTCAAGCCGGACATGGCTAAAGTTTGCCGGGCCTTGAACATCCCTGTGAGGTTTCGTGAATGGTGTTGGCTGTCACTTTTGCTTCAAAAAGGAGTAGTTTTTATTGTTGAGGCCATCTGGAAATCGTCTTCTGTTGCCCTATCTTCTGCTCAGCTCAATGTGTTGGAGAAGAAGAATGTTGATCTGACCGACAAGCTCTCGGCCGAGCAAACCCACCATGAAACGAGGATGTCTGAAATGAAGCAGAGCATGTCCGTGCTGAAGAGTTTCCTTGCTCAAAAATATAATTTCCTTGATTTAGGGAGATATTCCTATCTTAAATCAAAAATAATTTCTTTAATTAGGATAATTATTTGACTTAAGGAATTTTATTTTTCCACGTGTCGTCTCCTTATTAGCCGGCAAAATATGTATTCCCACACAATTCATATATTTACTATATAAAAAAACTACAACTCATATTAGTGATTTCCCTCTTTTGGTTACGCATTTCATTTATTTACCCACAAAAAGAAAACTACAACTCACATTATATTGGGCATATATGGGTGATTCCCTCTTTTGGTTATACAATTCATTTATTTTATTTTATTTTCCAAAAATTAAATTATTTACCAACAAGAAAAACATTCAGCTCATATTTGACTAAAAATAGGTCTAATAGGCAAAAAAAAGAAGAAAAGAAAAGCTTATATGAGATGACATGAATATAAAAGGAAATAATTGTCTACCTAATATATATACCGATTAATTGTCCATTTATAGTTGCATTTTCTTTTCCTTTTTTAGAAATAATTTTATCTGTATCATCATTTTATATGACTAAAATGGAAAAACTTTACAATATAATTTCTGTATCATCATTATATTTTCCATCTTGGTTATTTTTTCCATTTTATATGACTAAAATGGAAATACTTTGCAAGTCTTACTGCTCGCCCAAGGCTGAGGCATGCACTTGTTTCACCCGATATGACTAAAATGGTAATACTCAGAAGGAAATAATCGTCCGCTAAGACGATAGAGAGATTAACTTTTAGTTGTAGATTTTTTTCGTTTATAGTTAATCTTCTCATATGTAGTTGCAGTTATTCGAAGTACTAAATGGTCATTTCATCCCTTTAAATTGACAAAATAAACTTACTATGTCATTATTTTATGTAATATATGTTTTAAATGTGTTGAAGTATGTTCGACAAAAAAAATGTTGAAATTTTGGCTTATTTTGTGTCACATAGGTTAACTTTTGATAATTTTTGGCTTTAAAATTCCGGATTTTCTCGGTAATAATTTTTGTAATTAAAAATGTTAATTCTTTTAACGAAACACTATAATCTCAAAATATTCAAACATTACAAAAGAATGTAACAATTTTAATGACCAAACTACCCCTGTATCTATGAGAACAAATGTCATACATGATATAAATACGCTTGGATGGGTGGAGTATAGAGTCATCAACCATGACAAGGAGAAAGGTGAAACTTGCATGGATTGTGAATGATGCTGCTAGGAAAGCCACCTTCAGAAAGAGGAGGGCAAACTTGTTGAAAAAACTGAGAGAGCTGACCATTTTATGTGATGTGAATGGCTTGATCATCGTTTATGGGCCCGATAGTGACGAGCCTGTTATGTGGCCTGAACGCCCAGTGATTCAAGAACTACTGGCAAGGTTTCTCAGCATACCGGAATTCGAGCGGTGGAAGAAGATGACGAACCAAGAGACTTACCTCAAGGATAGTGCAGCCAAAATACAAGAACAAATAAGGAAGATTCAGAAGAAGAACAATGAGATGGAGATGAATTATATCATGCACCAGATTCTTCAAAATGGTAAGCCACTAGATGCATTTCACGCTAGAGAGCTAACTGATTTGGTTTTTTTTATGAAGGATAAGATGAAAGAGATTGAGAAACGGATCGAAACTAAAGAGATGGATCCTAATGTTCCACTATGTGCTCCTCCACATAATGATGAATGGAACGCTACAGAGTCTTTGTTTAATTATTTGCACAAGGAAAAGACGAAGCAAATGGAGAACATTATTGGAGCTAGCAGTAGTGTGAGGAGTGGTATGGGACTGCCCGAATATACCTATTTTGGTAGTTCTATTAATCCTGCAAATGGGATAGGGTTTCCTAGCGTGAACTTTGAAGGAAATTACAGCTATGGTGGAAGTGATTTAGGGCTTCCCAAGCAAATTCATGACATTGCTGGTTCGAGTAGCAGTGTTAGGCATTATGGAACTGATTTGGGGATGCCTCATGTGAATTATGGAGGAAGTTCTACTGGTGGAAGTGAGATGAGGCGTGACATGCTTCCACATTATTATGGCAATACTGGATGGGGTAGAGGAACCAATGCTGGATATGGTGATAGACTAGGGCATCTGCCCCAACAGCTGAGCGTCGAAAGTGATAAGGGAAGTGGATTAGGGTTTTCTGCTGGATTGTTTGGAGGTAACAACGGTGGAAATGATGCAGGGCTTCCCTATGATGTTAGCAAAACTTGAAAAAATCCATGCTCTTCTTGGATTGCAATTTACTTTACTGTGAAACCAAGAAAAAAAAACACACACACACACAACATTAATGTACTCTCTGCAGTGGTGTTTGATGTCATTTGGTTTGTTTGTTTTTTTTCCATTTTTCCCCACATTTTTTTAATTAATGCATCAAGTTTTCATCTTTAATGAATTATTGTTATTTTTTATAGTAATATTATGCAATTTACTAGTGTGTATTTCTTCTTTTAGCTTAGTCAGATGGAGTCTCGATACATGTTCCTTCACCAAAATTGAATCATAAAAAGTCGGGTAGGTAAACCTTACATACTAAATTTGACGGTTCAAGTGAATTTATTAATAAACATAAAAAGATACACATAACTAGGTGACGTAATAGAACCAACTACCTAATACCTATTTTATTTTTCAGGAAATTTTCGGGTAGACAATAGCCTACCCGACACCCAGCTAGATCCGCCACTTCTCTAGCCCATCTCTCATTTCTTGCTCTCAGTGAAACAAGCTACCCATATTTCATCTATGTCTCGGTGGGTGATCTACAAATTTGGGTACTCGTTTGAAATGTTTGAAGAAAAAAAAAATTTGAAATAATAATTTGGAGGGTACCCATCATATACATCCAGATCAAATTATAGACATTTAAATTTAGAACATGTGTGTCCATAGAGCATATAATGGGTGTCCGTAGAATCACTCGATCCAAACTAGAATAAAAGCCCAGACTCACTCAATATGAAGCTCAACTGAAAAAACAAACTGCAAAGGAACCAGCTCCCGTATGTTCCTAGCTGTCTTAGGCACTAATTCGAACCCAATGTATACTTCTTACCTCCAAGAACTATGGCTACAAAAGAAGTTCCTCCCCTATGAGAACTTTTTCAAAAGAAAACTCAAAAACTTCCTTCATGCTTTTTACTTGTGAAGGAAATTTTACCATATTATGTGAATAAATTTGGTTATAAAAAATGTGTTACCCATATCACTTTTCTAACATATTCCATATATGTAGAGCTAGGGCCGTCCCTAAGATTTTAATATGCGCTATAAAGCCAGCTCCGCCACACACACTTTTGTAAGAGCAACTCCACCCATTTGCCCTTAGCCATGGCAAGGGGGAGCTAGGGCAGCCACTATTCATGTGAATAGTAGTTGCCCTTGCAAATAGTATTGTGTGTTTCCACCCGTTGCCATGGCAAAGGGCAATTACTATTCATTTTTTTTGTTTTTTTCACAAATTTTTTTACCTCAATAATTAATTTGGATAGTATTTTCGGATAAGATTTTTGGTGTGGGAAGTGAAAAATATGACTAAGTAATTATTTAAAAAAATTCTGAATTTTTTTGTATTTTTTAAAGATTTTTTTCTATTTTTTTTTTTTAAAAAAATTTGTTGTTGACGTCAGCCCCCCCTGTTTTGTATCTCGGGCTGAACTGGCTTTCGGGCCAGCCCGACTTCGTGGGTCCCACTCCCAGCCCGAGCTTGGGCTCATCGCTGGAACGCCATTTTTTCTTTTTTTTTTTTTCCCCAAGCCCGTGTCCCAGCTCCTCGCTGGAGTCGCTCTAATAATATGCAACACGCTAAAGTATATATACCATTTCTATAATATTAATATATATAACATAAAGATTTTTTTTTTTTCAAGGGCCCTATGCAGTGTCGCCACTTGCACCACCCCAAGGTCACCCATATGTAGAGAATAAGGAACACGTCAAAAAAGTGATACGGATAACATTTTTTTTTTCCTTTCTATTCCATAGCAACGGAGAGAGAAGAAGTTCTTAATTCCCTTCCCAATATATAGTGGATTGAAGTTTTCTCTACATGAAGTAGTTCTTCCTTCTTGATTTGAGGTTTTTTTAAACGTAAAAATCTCTTGTTTGTTCCATTCACTCTTTGGGCTACGTTCCCAATTCAAAGCCAACCCGTCTTAAACCCGTAAGCTTTGCCAAAATAGCAAGACAATCATTGAGCACCAAAGTTTTTGATGTCAAAATTCCTGACACCAACTTCCTGATAATGATAATATCCACCTTAATGTTATCACTAATTAACGAGAATAACAATACCATTATGTTTATTATAATAACATACAAAAATCAGGAACTTCCCCACTTGCAAATTGGTCCCTCCATTCACCCAAAAAGAATCTCAACCCTCAAATTATTTAAAGTTGGAGAAGATTCTTTGAATGATTTTTTTACCTTTAATTAACTATCATGCAGGAGATGTGTAATCACCACTACTTGGGAAAGACAAAGCTTAAGAAACGCTAATCCACTTGCTTAGTGCCAATCCCATTTCGCCCACCCTATAATACTTTTCACCAATTATTGTTATTTAACTAAAAGTGAGGAAAAGCATCCGTTTTTGCCTAATTAATTTGATTTGGTAACTTTGACACCTTGGCAGCTTGACCCTAGTAAGTAAGTCGTCTAAGTGAAGTGAATTTGCATACTAAATATTCCAAATAATTGAATCGAATGTGTCTTTTACCAAAACTCCCCCACAAAAAGGTTTTTTTTAAATAAAAATTGCATGTTGTTTATCACTATCACTAGGCTATAGTTATGATTTTATGTACTTTCTAGCCAAGGACGAAGCATGCCATTCAACTATTTTATACCATATACCATTACATAGTGAAATCATCATTCATTTTAATATATTTTAGTCAAGAAAACTGTAAATCAATTCATCCAAATTAATATTGATCCTTTGGTGACTCGGGTTGGACTGAATTGGTGTTGAGTCCAAGTTTGTTCTTATATGGGACTAATACAAGATATAATATGTTGGGATGTTGTTAAATTTAATAAGGTTAGTCTCAATATTTATAAGTTCAAACAGCAGTCAAGACATTTATGTTCAATTTAATTAAAATAGTCCACTCCAATCCGAATCACCAAGCGTGACCTTAATATAAGTTTGAATAGTTCTCTTATCGTTTTCCATTTTAGTTGGCATCCCTTCTTCTATCACTATCATTTTCAAAACACTAAATTACCTCACGTTCGACGTCTTCATAATTGAAGCTAATAGTTTTTGTTAGGGCTATTATGAATTCCAATTCACGCTTGTACTAACAAAAGCATAAATAATAATAGAAAGAAACGTGTTATACGTGTCCACTCGAGCCTATTGGGGATGCAAGAAAGCAAACCCTTTAGACGTGCACAAACAAATAAAGCTCTCTCTCTCTTTATCCCCCCACATGCATCCAAATGAGGCCAGGCCCTGGTGGTGTTTGCTAGGGTTAGGATTAAAAGAAGCTCAAAAGCTTGGCACAGGATGATGTGGATTGCAAATCTAACAGGCACAACACAAACACCAGTCCACCTTTTGCAGGTGTCGTCGCACGATACTTCCACTTGGACGGTTTGTGGTAAGCCAGCATGGCACCCTTTTCTGGTGCTGCATATGTGTATGTATATATATAATGGCCACGCCTCACACGTCACACCCCATATATGAGTCTTGAGTGGTGGAGCTAGATGTTTCCCAATTCAACATCAACAGTGGGAGAAAGAACGGAACAGAACAGAAAAGAAAAGAGAGAGAGAGAGAGAAGTTGCAAAGGGTTTGTTCATTAAGAGTAAAATAATTGTTTGAGTGAGGAGCTTGTCGGATAATTTGGTTTTTCCCAAAGAGGAGGTGGCCCTAGTATGCTATTAACAACCTTTAACTACGTACGTACCATTTGGCTAGCAAGATTCTCGAATAATTGAGGAGAGAAGATAAGCTATAAGACTAGAGAGCCAGCCAGGTATAGCTTCTCTGAGAAACTTGAAAAAGTATGGTCATGGAAGAAAAGACAATATCGAATGAGATTTGCCTGTTTGGTTGACAATAATAAATTAGGTCGAAGTTCCAATTATATAGGTATAGATTCTTCTTGAGAAAGAAAGAGCATAGATAGCTTTTACTCTAAGAGAAAAACGAAGATTTTTCTGAAAATATAATATTATTAAGTACTATTTCTATCTTTTTTATTTCGATACTGATCTGATATCGTGCTTTGTGTTCAAAACAATGTCGTTTATGGGTTTCGGACTAAGAAAGAGAGGACTTGATCCAACGTATTTCCTGCTTAACCAAGATAATGTATAATTTCTACATCCTGGCTCTCTTTAAATGTGAGAATGTGAAGATGAAAATTGTACTTTTCTCTCCCAAATCAAGATTAGTACTTTTCTCTCCATACAACTTTGAGATCAGCAACTGTACGATACCTTACAGTATTTAACAGCCAATGTAATGCCAAATTCAAACAATAATTGATATATAATAATTGATATGTCGTTGAGCTATTAATAATAAATAATCGAAATGTGTATTTCTTATAATTTAAAGTTATCCATTTGGCCCTATCTCGCTATAAATAATTTCACATCCGAATTTGATTTCAAGTTTCTTATCAATTACAAGCACAGAAACACTTTATCAACCCACAAATACAAACTACTCTCATTAACTTTAAAAGCTGCCATTATAAAAGTTTTGCTTAAATCTTAAACATCCATGATTACCAAGTTAATTACAACTTTAATCATGTGTATTATATATATATGGCTTATTTATGGATATGCCCCATGTGCTTTCAAAATAGTCTCAAGATTACCACATGTTCTTTGAAATATCTCAATATACCACCTATATTTTCAATAAGTGTTTGACGTTAGCTATTCTGTCAAATTTGAGAGAAGTTCCGATTCAGCTGATGTGGCCCCCACTTCTTTTCAATCTCTTAACAAGGGAGAGGAAGGGTTAGTCATGTTGAGAAAATGAGGAATTTGGGAGAAGAAGGTTAGGTTGAGGGAATTTCAGATTTGGGAATTTGGAGGTTCAGAATTTGGGAGAAAATAGGGAATTTGATTTGGGGATTTTAGATTTGGGAGATCCCTACAACATTCAAACCATCCTTCTTCTCCCCAATCTGAAATCCCCAAATCAAATCCCTCATTTCTCCCAAATCTAAACCTCCAAATTCCCAAATATGAAATTCCCTCAACCTAACCTTCTTCTCCCAAATTCCCCTTTTCTCAACCTAACTAACCCTTCCTCTCCCTTGTTAAGAGATTGAAAAGAAGTGAGGGTCACATCAGCTAACAGAATTTCTCTCAAATTTGACGGAATAGCTAACGTGAGACACTTATTGAAAGTATAGGTGGTATATTGAGACATTTCAAAGAACATGTGGTAATCTTATACTATTTTTGAAAGCATAGGGGGCATATCCATAAATAAGCCTATATATATGCATTTTAAACTAAACGTTTTAATATGGTCCCTGCACATAGATGCTAATAAAACTAAAAAGAAAAATTCAAAACTTAGTTGCAACGGGGATAACACTATTTTGTTATCCCGATCAATAATATTATGTCACATGAAAGTGTTGTCATGCATGCCAGAACGCTATTGATCAGAAATAGTAAAATAGTGTTATCTTCGTTTTATAGAAATCTTTCTCCTAACTTTCCCCAGTCTGTTGATTGATAATAATCAGCCTTGAATATGCGTAGCTATTATTTGAGACGTCCGTATGAAATATTGAACTGATAGGTTGTTCTTATCCCTGCCCTACCAACCATCCTCTCTAAAGACTTCGACTTGCTCACTCATTGTCGCAATTGAACTAAAATACGATGAATTCTAGAACCAAAACAAATAAATTTTGATGTTTAAAATGAGTATTGGAACAAAACTTCTTGGTTTTCCAGGTTTGGAATGTGTGGTCAGGACAATGGAGCTTGTCTCATCCTTCAAATCATGGGTTTAATCCAAATGTTGACCTACTCACGTGGGGACAAAAGTAAAAAGTAAAGCAAAAGTTTAAGGAAAAGTTAAATAATATATGGTGGGGACCTAATTAGGGCATTCTCGGCCACCAGGGTTCTCACTCTCTCTCTCTCTCTCTCTTTCTCATGTGTATACCTAATTAATTAAAGGCTTATATATATTGAAATGCCTCCTATAGTTTTTAAATAATCTCAATTTGCCCGTGACTTTTAAAATGACCCTATCTCCCGAATGAATTTTTATTTTGTGACCAAAGTTGTCCTATTTCGTTAGTTTTTAGATAAAAACTATTAATCAGCTGAAGTAACATTTTGATAAATTTAACTATTAAATATAAAAATTGTTTGAAATTATTTTAAATAGGTAAAAAATAAACATGCAAATGTATCCTCTCTTTTTTCTCCCTCAATCGCCGGCCTCCACCACCTTCTCCCTAATCTCATTCAGCCCCACCGCCCAAACAACCCACAACCAGCCAAAACCCACCCTACCCCACCTTCTCCTCTCTCTCTGTCTCATCAACCCCCTCTCCCCCAATTGTCAAAAGGCTCAAAACCCACATACAAAATACCAAATTGACTTCAGATTTCGGATATGTGGCCGTCTATATCTCCCTCAGTGGCTGCCAAAGAAAGAGAGAGAATTGGGAGGAGAGAGACAAAGGGAGAATGGTTGGTTAAGGTTTGACGATGTCGAAGAGAGAATGAGGAGAGGGCAGTGAAGACAGAGGGTGGAGGGCAAGTTGGGTTTGTGGTTGCCACAGAGAGAGAGAGAGAGAGAGAGAGAGAGAGAGAGAGAGGAAGGGTTGCTGGGTTTTTTTAGCACCTTTGTTTTGACAGAAGAATGAGAGGGGGAAGGTGGTTGCTAGGGTTGGTTGGGTGGTGGGGCTGGTTGAGATGAGGGAGAAGGTGGTGGGGGTTGATGATTGAGGGAGAAAAAAAAAAGATATATTTTAATCTTTATGTTTTACCTATTTAAAATAATTTCAAGCATTTTTTATATTTTGAAGTTTTTAATTTTTAATAGTTAAATTTATCAAAGTACTAATGCCACATCAGCTAATTTAACAGATTTTATCTAAAAATTAACGGAATGGGGCAAATTTAGTCACGGAATGGAAGTTTAATGGGGAAATTGAGTCATTTGAAACTTCAAGAGCTATTTAGAAACCAGAAGGGGCATTTCAATAAATAAGGATTTTACTAGGATTAATCTTGTACCAAACTCCTTAATTAAATAGTAATTTACCTGCAAGAACAGGCATGATTCTGACCAAAAAGAAAAAAGAACAGGCATGACCGGGTTTTACTAGGATTAATCCTGTACCAAAATCAATTATATATCTGAAAAAATAAGTTATTTAGTTATTAAAAAAATGAAGTTCTTTTCCTAACAGTGCCTAGGATTTCCTTTTCATTATTTACAGATTTGTGCTCTAATTTTAAATGCAAGTCCATAATGTTTAAGTACAATGGTAAAGCCAGGGGAAAAAGATATGGTTAAAAAATAGTGATTAGTCCCAGAACATGCATGATCAAGGACCAAATTGAGAATCAGGCACAAATTCAGAGACCATTACTCTTAAATATCCTTTGAACGAAGTTCTTCTTCGGTGTCTACAGTTTTGGTCTCTACAAAAAATGAAATAAAAATTAATTCAAGGCCAGACCATGAGGGCAGCCAGATGAAGCAATCGCTGGGATCCTCAAATTTCAGAATTTTACTTTGAAAAAAAAGACTCAATTCGGCCCAACTCTATATTGTTTTGGGCAGCATAGGACTCTCAATACACTATACAACAGCCAGCAAAAGCTGTTGGACTTTTGATATAAATTCTGCAAACTAATTTGCTGATATTAGGATCACATTACAATGTGCCTAATGAGAAACAGCTTGAACTTCTGATGAGTCTTTTGACTAAATAATTAATATATAAACAAATACCTAGCTAGCATGACAAGTAAGTATATATCCTTTGTCAGTGTTCACAAGAAGAACTCAAAAGCTACCAAGACAAGGACTGTGCAGAAATCTTCAAACATTTATTGTGGTCCAAACCATAATTCTTTTTATACTTTTGAATTTTTAATATTAATTTCTACCTTTGATTGCTTTGCTAGAGTAAAAAAGAAGGGTTTTGTTAATCATTCACGTTTATGGTTCTGCACATTAATTAAACAAAATTAGATTGAAATTCTGAAAGGGGGCACTCAACACTGAAAATGATGATGTCACATGATGGATGAAATGAGCTTTGCCTCTAAGCAAAACACGGGGCACCTCCTAATTAACCCTAATTTGTTCTAATCTAGCATTCGCCACATGGCCGGCCTAAAACACAGTTAAAAAAGAGTTTAATTAAATTTAATTAAGTTGTGTTAGGGCAGCAAGCACTTGTGTCATGTACTTATCATAGAGTCAATTATTCATGCATTTGGTGTGCATGCACATTTTCAATGGCTGAGAAAGCCAATTTTTCCTTCTTTTTTTTTTTTTGGGTAGAGTCTCTATCTATCCACTTTATTCTAACATTTTAGGGGACATGGCCGGCTTCCTATTGAGCCCAAACTCAAAGCCTGGAGGCATAAACTCGTGTAATTACTCAATGTTGTTGACGTGTCTAATCATTATTGCCCTCTAAAAAGGGAACAAGGGATTCTATTGACGTGTTTATACTTAACTAGCTAATAAACATCTTTTAACAAGAGGGGGTTTTTTTTGGGGGGGTGTTTACTCAGCAGAAAAATATAAATAAATAAAATATACAACACATTTTTTTTTCTTTGGTCATTTTCCATGTGCAATGCATGCATCAATCTCAATTTACAATATGTACTTTTTTAAATGTGTACTTTTCTATCCATTTAGAATTGAGCATGATTGCCCAATGCAATTGACTTGTCTCCTACTACCACTTTATAGAAGAAAAATAAAAGACTAGTAGATCGTTCATATTTCATTTTCAAAATATAAAACTCAAGGGAATCGAACCTAGGGCTTCAAGTTCATGGGTAAATGTTCTTAATGAGTTGAGCAAAGTATGAGTGATATTAGGAAATTAAAAATAAACAAATGAAAATATAAGAAGGGGTATTCAAATGATCACATACGTATATATACGTAAGTAGGTTAAAGTAGTAGCACTCATGGGGGAGAAAATTTGAGTGAACTCCATAATGATGGTTTGGACATGTTCAACGACAATCAATATATATATCCATTAGTTTTTCAAGAGAATGATAATACATGCTGTGACTTGGACTAGTATTTGTATACACGTTTCCAAATACTTTGTTTCTGTTGTTGAAAGTTTAAAACACAAATTATAACTACCTAGCATCTCCGCATGCGTTAAGTTTCATTATTATTTATTTATTGTGTATATTTTTTTGTTACAATCCATGAATTTAATTGAATTTCTCATCACTGTAGTTGGAGTAGGAGGGTGACACGAGGGAGTGAGTGAATAAATAGAGAGTCGTTTAAAATTTGAAGTTAACTTTTAGACACTACATAGGGTTAAGCAGCTTGCATGATAGTGACACTCATCTGAGTGTGCTTGTTACGTAACATACAAACCTTAATCTTAGAGAAAATGAAACAGATGAGTAACGTGATGTGGCATACATCGATTTGGCAACAATGACACTTGTGACTGTAAATAGCAATTTTGAAGTATTGTAACTGATCGAGTGTTATATCACATGTCATTATGTCTGATATATTATGTTGGTAAATTGTCGATTAAGACTACATATTGATTTTAAAGCAAAACCAACATAAACTTATGCATGCACACACACAAATACATTTATGTGGTGATGGTTTCTTACATTGTCCATCTTGAACATACGTTCAAGTAACTTTATTATTAATTGTTGATATTGATTGTCTCACAATAGTTTAACGTGTCAAATAGTCTCACATGCTATCAATAAGTACCACTGATTAAGTAGTATCATGTCTAAATGTATGATGTTGATTCATAATAGTGTTAAAGTATCTAGCAAGAGAATTACCACATGTATTCTGATTAATATATTCTTATACACATGATAGTGTTATCCTGTCATGTATGTGAATATTATGTTATCAAACTGCTAATCAACCTAAAAAATGATCTACATTTACAGTGGTGCATTATAATTGAACATTGCCATATATGTACTAATTAACCACTCTTTTGGGGCCACTTTATAATTTACAATTCTCAAGGAAAATCTAAAAATGAATGGTTCCGATCATATAAAAGCAAATTGCGAGATTAAACTCGCTAATTAGTTGGTGTTTGGACGTTTATTCCAGAAAATAAGTAAATGTGCAACGTCCCTTTGGCCAAAGGTCAATTTTGAAGCGGGCAAAAGTAATCTTTGAAACTCCAAGTCAACAATAAGTTCTAGGCCGACCATCATAATCTAAAATGATAAAGAGTTGAACATGGATTGGAATTTTATTTAGACTAAATACAATCAGGAGTTTGAGACAGTTACCTCAAGGCCGACCATCATAGACACACGCAACGCAATTGATAGTTTTTTTTTTTTTTTGGGGGGTGAATATTTGATAGTTCAAATTCAAAATCACATCATCAAAATTGCAACATGTGTGTTCCACCCTATGCATGTATTAGAAAAATATGCAAATTTAAAAATATTTTAGTTTTGGCCAGAAAAAAGAAGAAGAAAAAAAGCATAACGCATCTTACTGAGTTCACATTGATGATAGCTCACCAATGGTAATCTCTATAGGCATATTACTACTCATATGGAGAAGAAGAAAAAAACACAAAGAAAAGGTTGAAACAAAAACAAAATAAAAACTTTAAAGAAATATCCATCTAACATCCCAACCCATCCATCCAATGACTTCGATGGGCCAACCTAGAAAAGTAAGAAATGTTTGAGTTAGCAAACCTAGGGCCAAAAAAGAAACCGCCCCGAAAGTAAAGTCCTATGCTTATATGATTATATATCTTATTTATTGGCTTATCTTTATCAATCTTGTGCTTAAACTTATCTGTAACGCACTTGTATTAGTAAAAACAAAGGGCAATTGTGAATAGTGTCACCACTTCCCAAACGTATATTACAGACTCAACAAAAAAAAAAAAACAAACGAGGTCTAGTCCAATGAAAAAGTATTTTGACTTGCAGACCAATAGTTTCATGGCACCTTAGCAAGGCTTGTAGGAGTCTTTCTAAGAGTACTTCCACCCCTATGGGCAAAGGCAAGGTAAGGGCTGTCACTATTCATGTGAATAGTGGCGGCCCTTGCAATTTTGTTTCCATGCCTATGGGTTAGGACAAAGACAATTACTATTCATATAAGATATGAGGAGATGAATTTGTATAGAGTTTTTGGTGTGGGAAGTAAAGAATATGGCTAGGTATTTATAAAAAAATAAACAAAAAAGATCTGAAATTTTTGGTTTTTTTTCCATTTTTTTGGTTGATGACGTCATTATGATGTCAGCATTGTGTCAGCAGCCTTCATACAACAGCCCAAGCGATTCTTGCCCGTGGGCCTGCCCGGGCTGGTGGGTCCCACCCCTTGCCCGGGCTGGACCTTGCATGCTTGAGGGGTTTTTTGGGCCTAGGGCTCCCTTTTGCATGCCCTTGCCCCTTGCGGTGGAAGTGGCTTAACTTAAGGGAAAAAAAAAAAAGGGACATTTAGATGGGGATATGGGGTGGTTACACAATCAGCCCTTTTTATCTTTTGGGGTCAATTGGTGTTGTTTTTTGTGGTCACTACCCTCTCACTAACAGATCTCAACACCCTTGGTTTTGAATTTGGGAAAAATTAAGAAAACAGTGGCCCCAAAACTTAGTATATTATTATAATTAATATTAATAAATTTAATTTTAAAAAGCTTAAGTATTATATTATTATATATAAATAAATAAATAAACAAAGAGGTTAGAGAGAGAGAATGTGTATGTAATTTTATAGTATTAAGTATGGCACAATTGCACATAATACAAAGGGGTGTTGCATGAAAGCCAAAGCTCATTCGCCACTGCTGTGTAGTTCCATTACACTTGTGCGCATATATCATCGCTCTCTCGGCCGTCTTTCTCCTTCCTTCTCCCCTCTCTCTCTCTCTCTCTCTCTCTCTCTCCATTGCTCTGATTTGCTTGTAATTGTACCGACATGGCTCCTAGCAAGTGGGGTTTCTCTGCTTCTGCTTAAAACTCAAATTCAGCTGCTGCTTTCACTTCTTTTTCAAGCACTCCAATTGGGTTCTTCTTCGGCAACCTCACTGTTAAAAGGGTCTGTTCAGAATCTTTAGCTTGACTTGGCGTTATGCTGTCTTTCTTTCTTTTCTTGCTGTTATTTAGCTTCTATGGCTGTGATTTCTGGTTTTTGCTGACGTGATTGTTGCTTCTCTTCTGGGTAATTATATTTTTGCTTATATCTTTCACAATTCTATTTCTTTCGTTGAGCTCTTTCTACTCTTCTGCTATTGCTGATAATTTTCTGTTATCTATTCGCTTGGTTTATGTGTGTCTTGTTTTTCTTCACTCTCTCTCAATTTTCCCTTTTCCCCCTTAAATCCAGCTTGTTTTCAGCTTATACTAGCAGGAAGCTCATATGGGGTAGTTAGACATTCTTTTCTTATTTTCCTCAAAATAATTTTTGGAAAAGTTATGATATTTCATCTTCTAATAGTTTCATTTCATGTTATCAGGGAACTTTTTAGTTGCATATGCTTATTAATTCTTTCATTTCCCTTTTTTTTTTCTCGCCACCCTTCATTGATGCATCTGTAAATCGAGCAGAAACTCAATAAATTTCGCTAATTAATTACATATGAACGAAAACTATGATCTTTGCTGGATTTTAACCAAATAGATACATTTCTGTCCTTTATTTTCTTTCTTCTTTTGCTAAAGCTAGCGTAGTTGGTTTTTTCTCAACAGTAACTTTGAATTTGCAGGCATTATATGGAATATTCGAGTTCAAATTAATTAAGACTTGTTGCTGGGATCATTTAATTTGGAGGAAAGAATATGGCTATGCAGACTGTCTATTTCAAGGAACATGAAGGGATTAGTAATCCCATGGGGCAGCTGTCATCAGCATTGTCAGGACCTTGGTGGAGTGCCTTCGGATCTCAACCATCTTATGGAGAATCCTGTGGCCAGTCTAAACCTTTTACCATGGAACACCCCGGTAGTGGGGACCAACTCACTGCCACTAAACTTACAGGGCGAGGTACTGAACAAGGACTCAATAAAGGGAACACAAATCAGTTCACTATCTTTCCTGGTAATCTCCTCCTTTACTTTTGATGTATCTCCTTTTCCAAAAGATTTTTCTTTATTTAGTTGTTTGGTTTATAGCATTTACTTAGCGACTTTAAAAGGGAAAAGAAAAGATTTTCTGGCTTACTATCTTCATTTCAGTTTATGCCTTTGACATAAGGTTTGTATCCTTCGTCACGAAGGTGTCTCTTTGTTTCCTTTTTCACCTTAGACTGATTGGAAATAAGCTGTAATGTGGGGTCAGGAAAAGTTTTCGTGTAAAAAAGTATATAGCCCCTTTCTGATAATTGAAGGCGATGAAGGATTAACCTTCTGTAGCCAAATTGCATGTGGCAAGTAAAGGTTTAGTCATATAGTGTGAAGAGAGTGAGTGTAGTTAATACGTAATAGATAGTATAGCTGGTACAAGAATCTTTCTATGACATCCTCAAGGTGAATTTTGCTTCATGTGAGTTTGTTGATAAGTGGCTTAAACATCATAGATGATAACAGTACTGCTGCAAAAAAAGAACAAACTATAACTAGTTAAAAAGATTTGTGGAAGACCAGAACTGAGATAATAGGAATGGTTTTCCTTTTAGGACCACATTACAGTACTTATGCTATGATGATCAGAGTATTAGCCCTAAAGGTTTTCAGCTGCTGGTGAAAATGGTTTTTCCAGTACCCTTTTTATTTGCAAATTCCTATTAGTTCTATTCAAGATAAGAAAGAATCTTTATGTGGTATAGTTGCAGTAATTGAAAAAACGTTTCTGTTTAATTTAACTAGCAGACCTTGGGATGGAAAATAAGCAGTGGCCAACTGGCAATACAGTGTAACTGACTTATTGTAAAGTAAGAACAACAAAATGGGACTTAGTTGTTAAAGTAGATATAGACAATCATCACAAAAGGAACATCTTTTTCGTGAAATGAATAACCATCTTCTGTTTGAAGTTTGACTAAGCATTGACAGATGGCACAGTTGTGTGGTCGTAGCACCCACATATATTTGGCATCCAAAATTCTTCGTAATGTAAATCAAACATATTGCACATGTTATTTAGAAAGTTGGTTCTTGAAAATTTAATTTGTCATATCAAATGGTTTGAATGGTGCCACTGTATACCCTGAGTACCCATCTCTGTCCAGTAAATGTTGAAGTTTTTTTCTTCATCATGCATGGGAAATGTAAAGAAGGGTTTCTCTTCCCCGAAAGATCTGGTCTGGTTTGTTGAACTATCTAGTCCAGTGCTAATTTACAGAGGATGTAACTAATTGTACCTTCCGTTGGAGTGTAATTACCAATTCTCAAAAATGCTAGAGAAAGAGTATGAAAATGATGAAATTGGTTGTACAGGGAAGCAATGCGTACAAAATAAATGATAGCAAGAACCATGCTCTTTTTAAAATAGAAGTTATTAGATTGTAATCATTATTTAGTAATCTGGGAGTGGAAAATTTGAAGTACATGACACCTTTATGGGCACCCAGGGGAGGAGAGGACTTTAGCATTGATGACTGGTGAGGCTTATGAGCAGCCTATTTAAAGTTTGCTTGTGTTACTTTGTTTCACATGCTTCTGTTCCAAAACGCCCACCAAATGCTGCCTTGTAGGGATTAGGTCCAAGGTAACAGCATTACTTGGGAGAAATTGTATCCAACATTGGACTTGAATCAATTAGTACAAAGATTGGGTGTTAGTTTTAGAAGCGTTATGGGGTCATTTCCAGTACTATTGACTACAAATATAGAAAAATATCTGTAGAAGGGTGGAAATCTTAGGCCTTCATACACCAAGCCTGGTTCAGAAGAATCTTTTATTTCTAGCAACCAAAAGAAAACCCACATGGGTTGGCAGCAAAAGGCAGCCACAATTAAACACCTTTGAAAACCCATGTGAAGAAAGCTTGAGGTGCAGCAAAAGAAGTATGGGATGGAATTGATTCCAACCACACTAACATAGACAAGATGAAGTGGGAGTTATGAATTGTATTAAAAGAGGAATGGTGGTGTTGGAATTCATCATGATGTTCCTCCCTCTTAGCCCTATAAATAGAGAAGTCTTCAAGCTTCATAAAACATCCCCAAAGGGGGGAGCTCTCAAACACTTCTCTAGAGCTCCCCTCCCTTCTCTCCCTCAAATTCTCTTAGTTTCTCTTTCTAGTTTTCAATTGTTGTAATGAAATCTTTGTGCTGAAATTCTCCTTAAGTTTTTCTTAGTTCCACTTTACTTTTCATTGTTATGTAAATTCTTTTCTTTAGTTTCAAGTTTGATTAGTTTCCAAGTTTCAATTATGGTTTTTATTCTTATTCATTATGCTTATAAGTTAATATGCTTGTTTGAATGATTGATCACCATTTAGGCTTGCATATTAGCTATCTTGGTTTGAATTAAAAGTAGACACCATGCTTTAATTCGAATTGAACTATGAATAGGAAGAGTATGTATGGACATTCGACAACAGGGATTAGATACATACTTGGTTGTTTAAAATGTTCTTCTATGCTTAATGGATTCGTAATGCTTAGTTTAGGTTAGATAACAGATGATCAAATTATGGAATTAGGAAGACAAGGTTAGGACCAGACACCATGGCTTAATCATACTTTAGCTAGAATCAATCCGTTAATCTAATTGAACTTGGGAACTTATCTGGTTGAGTTATTTTCTTTTCTTTCTTATTTTTCTGTTTTGTGTAGGAAAATTGAATTGGATTATTCAATCACCAATCTCTATGGAATCGACCTCGCACTTACATATGCTATACTGCCGAACGGCTCGTGCACTTGTGAGTATCACAAGTTAAGGATGCAGCTGAATCCATTTTGGTGCAGCTAAATCGACGCAACAGTATGCTTCTGCCATATCCGATGATGTGCACTTCAGGCTAGCGGTGCCTTTAATTGATGATGTGCCTCACGTGGATCCGAACAATCCAGACACCAAGATTATAACATTTTGTCCCTTCAACTATTTATTGGGCATCACGTTCCCGTTGTCGAAGTTCTTCAAGAAGGTATTTTGTGCCATGAAGTATGCCCCAAGCCAATGTACTCTAAATGTCTACCAAGCAATCATCTCGTTTTGATAATCTGAATCGATTCTTCAAGTTGGATTTGACGGTGCGGGAGTTCTTTTATTTATTGGAGGTGAGGCGCTATGAGAAATACGCCTAGGTTCGTGTATGCAATGCCAAGATGTTTGAAAATCTCAGCTAAGGAGATCATGTATGGCATGCCAACTTTCTAAAGGTCAGCGGAAGAAGAGGTCGACGACTGTTCACTTGTTCCCTTCACCTACAGTGATGGTATGTCATACTCTATTGACCTACTTCAATTTTATTTGAATTCCTTGATGTGTGACTGACTGACTTCCGTCTTTTGCTTGCAAAGAATAATATCAGCAAAAAACTGGATCTCAAGCCGGACATGGCTAAAGTTTCCTGGGCCTTGAACATCCCCGCGAGGTTTCGCGACTGGCGTTGGCCGTCACTTTTGCTTCAAAAAGGAGTAGTTTTTATTGTTGAGGCCATCTGGAACTCGTCTTCTGTTGCCCTATCTTCTGCCTCAGCTCAATGTGTTGGAGAAGAAGAATGTTGATCTGACCGACAAGCTCTAGGGAGAGCAAACCCACCATGAAACGAGGATGTCTGAAATGAAGCAGAGCATGTCCGTCCTGAAGAGTTTCCTTGCTCAAAAAGATAATTTCCTTGATTTAGGGAGATATTCCTATCTTAAATCAAAAATAATTTCTTTAATTAGGATAATTATTTGACTTAAGGAATTTTATTTTTCCACGTGTCGTCTCCTTATTAGCCGGCGAAATATGTATTCCCACACAATTCATATATTTACTATATAAAAAAACTACAACTCATATTAGTGATTTCCCTCTTTTGGTTACGCATTTCATTTATTTACCCACAAAAAGAAAACTACAACTCACATTATATTGGGCATATATGGGTGATTCCCTCTTTTGGTTATACAATTCATTTATTTTATTTTATTTTCCAAAAATTAAATTATTTACCAACAAGAAAAACATTCAGCTCATATTTGACTAAAAATAGGTTTAATAGGCAAAAAAAAGAAGAAAAGAAAAGCTTATATGAGATGACATGAATATAAAAGGAAATAATTGTCTACCTAATATATATACCGATTAATTGTCCATTTATAGTTGCATTTTCTTTTCCTTTTTTAGAAATAATTTTATCTGTATCATCATTTTATATGACTAAAATGGAAATACTTTACAATATAATTTCTGTATCATCATTATATTTTCCATCTTGGTTATTTTTTCCATTTTATATGACTAAAATGGAAATACTTTGCAAGTCTTACTGCTCGCCCAAGGCTGAGGCATGCACTTGTTTCACCCGATATGACTAAAATGGTAATACTCAGAAGGAAATAATCGTCCGCTAAGACGATAGAGAGATTAACTTTTAGTTGTAGATTTTTTTCGTTTATAGTTAATCTTCTCATATGTAGTTGCAGTTATTCGAAGTACTAAATGGTCATTTCATCCCTTTAAATTGACAAAATAAACTTACTATGTCATTATTTTATGTAATATATGTTTTAAATGTGTTGAAGTATGTTCGACAAAAAAAATGTTGAAATTTTGGCTTATTTTGTGTCACATAGGTTAACTTTTGATAATTTTTGGCTTTAAAATTCCGGATTTTCTCGGTAATAATTTTTGTAATTAAAAATGTTAATTCTTTTAACGAAACACTATAATCTCAAAATATTCAAACATTACAAAAGAATGTAACAATTTTAATGACCAAACTACCCCTGTATCTATGAGAACAAATGTCATACATGATATAAATACGCTTGGATGGGTGGAGTATAGAGTCATCAACCATGACAAGGAGAAAGGTGAAACTTGCATGGATTGTGAATGATGCTGCTAGGAAAGCCACCTTCAGAAAGAGGAGGGCAAACTTGTTGAAAAAACTGAGAGAGCTGACCATTTTATGTGATGTGAATGGCTTGATAATCGTTTATGGGCCCGATAGTGACGAGCCTGTTATGTGGCCTGAACGCCCAGTGATTCAAGAACTACTGGCAAGGTTTCTCAGCATACCGGAATTCAAGCGGTGGAAGAAGATGACGAACCAAGAGACTTACCTCAAGGATAGTGCAGCTAAAATACAAGAACAAATAAGGAAGATTCAGAAGAAGAACAATGAGATGGAGATGAATTATATCATGCACCAGATTCTTCAAAATGGTAAGCCACTGGATGCATTTCACGCTAGAGAGCTAACTGATTTGGTTTTTTTTATGAAGGATAAGATGAAAGAGATCGAGAAACGGATCGAAACTAAAGAGATGGATCCTAATGTTCCACTATGTGCTCCTCCACATAATGATGAATGGAACGCTACAGAGTCTTTGTTTAATTATTTGCACAAGGAAAAGACGAAGCAAATGGAGAACATTATTGGAGCTAGCAGTAGTGTGAGGAGTGGTATGGGACTGCCCGAATATACCTATTTTGGTAGTTCTATTAATCCTGCAAATGGGATAGGGTTTCCTAGCGTGAACTTTGAAGGAAATTACAGCTATGGTGGAAGTGATTTAGGGCTTCCCAAGCAAATTCATAACATTGCTGGTTCGAGTAGCAGTGTTAGGCATTATGGAACTGATTTGGGGATGCCTCATGTGAATTATGGAGGAAGTTCTACTGGTGGAAGTGAGATGAGGCATGACATGCTTCCACATTATTATGGCAATACTGGATGGGGTAGAGGAACCAATGCTGGATATGGTGATAGACTAGGGCATCTGCCCCAACAGCTGAGCGTCGAAAGTGATAAGGGAGGTGGATTAGGGTTTTCTGCTGGATTTTTTGGAGGTAACAACGGTGGAAGTGATGCAGGGCTTCCCTATGATGTTAGCAAAACCTGAAAAAATCCATGCTCTTCTTGGATTGCAATTTACTTTACTGTGAAACCAAAAAAAAAACACACACACACACACAACATTAATGTACTCTCTGCAGTGGTGTTTCATGTCATTTGGTTTGTTTTTTTTTTCCATTTTTCCCCACATTTTTTTAATTAATGCATCAAGTTTTCATCTTTAATGAATTATTGTTATATTTTATAGTAATATTATGCAATTTACTAGTGTGTATTTCTTCTTTTAGCTTAGTCAGATGGAGTCTCGATACATGTTACTTCACCAAAATTGAATCATAAAAAGTCGGGTAGGTAAACCTTACATACTAAATTCGACGGTTCAAGTGCATTTATTAATAAACATAAAAAGATACACATAACTAGGTGACGTAATAGAACCAACTACCTAATACCTATTTTATTTTTCCGGAAATTTTCGGGTAGACAATAGCCTACCCGACACCCAGCTAAATCCGCCACTTCTCTAGCCCATCTCTCATTTCTTGCTCTCAGTGAAACAAGCTACCCATATCTCATCTATGTCTCGGTGGGTGATCTACAAATTTGGGTACTCGTTTGAAATGTTTGAAGAAAAAAAAATTTTGAAATAATAATTTGGAGGGTACCCATTATATACATCCAGATCAAATTATAGACATTTAAATTTAGAACATGTGTGTCCATAGAGCATATAATGGGTGTCCGTAGAATCACTCGATCCAAACTAGAATAAAAGCCCAGACTCACTCAATATGAAGCTCAACTGAAAAAACAAACTGCAAAGGAACCAGCTCCCGTATGTTCCTAGCTGTCTTAGGCACTAATTCGAACCCAATGTATACTTCTTACCTCCAAGAACTATGGCTACAAAAGAAGTTCCTCCCCTATGAGAACTTTTTCAAAAGAAAACTCAAAAACTTCCTTCATGCTTTTTACTTGTTAAGGAAATTTTACCATATTATGTGAATAAATTTGGTTATAAAAAATGTGTTACCCGTATCACTTTTCTAACATATTCCATATATGTAGAGCTAGGGCCGTCCCTAAGATTTTAAAAATAGGTAGAATGACTTCAATGAGACTCGAACACGAACCCTTCTATTAACGAATATGCGCTATAAAGCCAGCTCCGCCACACACACTTTTGTAATAATATGCAACACGCTAAAGTATATATACCATTTCTATAATATTAATATATATAAAATAAAGATTTTTTTTTTTTAAGGACCCTATGCAGTGCCGCCACTTGCACCACCCCGAGGTCACCCCTATGTAGAGAATAAGGAACACGTCAAAAAAGTGATACGGATAACATTTATTTTTCCCTTTCTATTCCATAGCAACGGAGAGAGAAGAAGTTCTTAATTCCCTTCCCAATATATAGTGGATTGAAGTTTTCTCTACATGAAGTAGTTCTTCCTTCTTGATTTGAGGTTTTTTTTTAACGTAAAAATCTCTTGTTTGTTCCATTCACTCTTTGGGCTACGTTCCCAATTCAAAGCCAACCCGTCTTAAACCCGTAAGCTTTGCCAAAATAGCAAGACAATCATTGAGCACCAAAGTTTTTGATGTCAAAATTCCTGACACCAACTTCCTGATAATGATAATATCCACCTTAATGTTATCACTAATTAACGAGAATAACAATACCATTATGTTTATTATAATAACATACAAAAATCAGGAACTTCCCCACTTGCAAATTGGTCCCTCCATTCACCCAAAAAGAATCTCAACCCTCAAATTATTTAAAGTTGGAGAAGATTCTTTGAATGATTTTTTTACCTTTAATTAACTATCATGCAGGAGATGTGTAATCACCACTACTTGGGAAAGACAAAGCTTAAGAAACGCTAATCCACTTGCTTAGTGCCAATCCCATTTCGCCCACCCTATAATACTTTTCACCAATTATTGTTATTTAACTAAAAGTGAGGAAAAGCATCCGTTTTTGCCTAATTAATTTGATTTGGTAACTTTGACACCTTGGCAGCTTGACCCTAGTAAGTAAGTCGTCTAAGTGAAGTGAATTTGCATACTAAATATTCCAAATAATTGAATCGAATGTGTCTTTTACCAAAACTCCCCCACAAAAAGGTTTTTTTTAAATAAAAATTGCATGTTGTTTATCACTATCACTAGGCTATAGTTATGATTTTATGTACTTTCTAGCCAAGGACGAAGCATGCCATTCAACTATTTTATACCATATACCATTACATAGTGAAATCATCATTCATTTTAATATATTTTAGTCAAGAAAACTGTAAATCAATTCATCCAAATTAATATTGATCCTTTGGTGACTCGGGTTGGACTGAATTGGTGTTGAGTCCAAGTTTGTTCTTATATGGGACTAATACAAGATATAATATGTTGGGATGTTGTTAAATTTAATAAGGTTAGTCTCAATATTTATAAGTTCAAACAGCAGTCAAGACATTTATGTTCAATTTAATTAAAATAGTCCACTCCAATCCGAATCACCAAGCGTGACCTTAATATAAGTTTGAATAGTTCTCTTATCGTTTTCCATTTTAGTTGGCATCCCTTCTTCTATCACTATCATTTTCAAAACACTAAATTACCTCACGTTCGACGTCTTCATAATTGAAGCTAATAGTTTTTGTTAGGGCTATTATGAATTCCAATTCACGCTTGTACTAACAAAAGCATAAATAATAATAGAAAGAAACGTGTTATACGTGTCCACTCGAGCCTATTGGGGATGCAAGAAAGCAAACCCTTTAGACGTGCACAAACAAATAAAGCTCTCTCTCTCTCTCTCTTTATCCCCCCACATGCATCCAAATGAGGCCAGGCCCTGGTGGTGTTTGCTAGGGTTAGGATTAAAAGAAGCTCAAAAGCTTGGCACAGGATGATGTGGATTGCAAATCTAACAGGCACAACACAAACACCAGTCCACCTTTTGCAGGTGTCGTCGCACGATACTTCCACTTGGACGGTTTGTGGTAAGCCAGCATGGCACCCTTTTCTGGTGCTGCATATGTGTATGTATATATATATAATGGCCACGCCTCACACGTCACACCCCATATATGAGTCTTGAGTGGTGGAGCTAGATGTTTCCCAATTCAACATCAACAGTGGGAGAAAGAACGGAACAGAACAGAAGAAAAAAAGAGAGAGAGAGAGAGAGAGAGAGAGAGAGAGAGAAGTTGCAAAGGGTTTGTTCATTAAGAGTAAAATAATTGTTTGAGTGAGGAGCTTGTCGGATAATTTGGTTTTTCCCAAAGAGGAGGTGGCCCTAGTAAGCTATTAACAACCTTTAACTACGTACGTACCATTTGGCTAGCAAGATTCTCGAATAATTGAGGAGAGAAGATAAGCTATAAGACTAGAGAGCCAGCCAGGTATAGCTTCTCTGAGAAACTTGAAAAAGTATGGTCATGGAAGAAAAGACAATATCGAATGAGATTTGCCTGTTTGGTTGACAATAATAAATTAGGTCGAAGTTCCAATCATATAGGTATAGATTCTTCTTGAGAAAGAAAGAGCATAGATAGCTTTTACTCTAAGAGAAAAACGAAGATTTTTCTGAAAATAGAATATTATTAAGTACTATTTCTATCTTTTTTATTTCGATACTGATATTGTGCTTTGTGTTCAAAACAATGTCGTTGAAGGGTTTGGGACTAAGAAAGAGAGGACTTGATCCTCTGTATTTCCTGCTTAACCAAGATAATGTATAATTTCTACATCCTGGCTCTCTTTAAACGTGAGAATGTGAAGATGAAAACCGTACTTTTCTCTCCCAAATCAAGATTAGTACTTTTCTCTCCATACAACTTTGAGATCAGCAACTGTACGATACCTTACAGTATTTAACAGCCAATGTCATGCCAAACTCAAACAATAATTGATATGTCGTTGAGCCATCAGTGCAGTACTAAACAAATTGATATGTCGTTGAGCTATTAATAATAAATAATCGAAATGTGTATTTCTTATAATTTAAAGTTAACCCTTTGGCCCTATCTCGCTATAAATAATTTCACATCAGAATTTGACTTCAAGTTTCTTATCAATTACAAGCACAGAAACACTTTATCAACCCACAAATACAAACTACTCTCATTAACTTTAAAAGCTTCCATTATAAAAGTTTTGCTTAAATCTTAAACATCAATGATTACCAAGTTAATTACAACTTTAACCATGTGTATTATATATATATTTTTTAAAATAAACGTTTTAATATGGTCCCTGCACATAGATGCTAATAAAACTAAAAAAAAAAAATTCATGTATATATAACTTTTTCGAATGACGTAGGGGCCATTTAGGCTCTATCTTCCAAGGAAAAACTTAGTTGCAACGAGGATAGCAGCATTATTTTGTTATAAAGGGACCAATAATCCTATATCACATGGAAGTGTTGTCATATGTGTCAGAATGCTATTGATCGGAAAATAGCAAAATAGTGATATCTTCGTTTTATAGAAGTTTTTCTCCTAATTTTCCTCAGTATGTTGATTGATAATAATCAGCCTTGAATAGGCGTAGCTATTATTTGAGACGTCCGTATGAAATATTGAACTGATAGGTTGTTCTTGTCAGGCCCTACCAACCATCCTCTCTAAAGACTTCGACTTGCTCACTCATTGTCACAATTGAACTAAAATACGATGAATTCTAGAACCAAAACAAATAAATTTTGATGTTTAAAATGAGTGTTAGAACAAAACTTCTTGGTTTTCCAGGTTTGGAATGTGTGGTCAGGACAATGGAGCTTGTCTCATCCTTCAAATCATGGGTTTAATCCAAATGTTGACCTACTCACGTGGGGACAAAAGTAAAAAGTAAAGCAAAAGTTTAAGGAAAAGTTAAATAATATACGGTGGGGACCTAATTAGGGCATTCTCGGGCACCAGGGTTCTCACTCTCTCTCTCTCATGTGTATACCTAATTAATTAAAGGCTTATTTATTGAAATGCCTCCTATAACTTTTAAATAATCTCAATTTGCCCATTGATGTTTAAAATGACTCTAGCCTAGTGTGGGATTGTTGTCACTCTTTAAAAAAGTTGTTTCTGCTATACTTTAAAAATAATTAGTTGTAAAGTAAAGCATGTCGATGTTTGGTAAACAATATTTTTAAAATGATGTTAGTATAAAAAGCAGTGTCAAAACTATTTAGTAAATTTTAATATAAAATTGTTGTAACTGTGAATAATAACTAAAATAGACATGATGTTCAAAATGTTATGTGCTAATCATGTGGTGGTAGTGGTTGTGGTAGTGGTGGAGTGAAGGTGGTGGTGAAAGAGATGGAGGTGAAGGTGGTGGTGAAAGAGATAGAGGTGAAGGTGGTGGTGAAAGAGATAGAGGTGAAGTTGGTGGTTGTGGTAGTGGTGAGGATGGCGGTTGTGGAGGTGGAGGTGGTGATGGTGGTGTTGGTTGTGGAGGTGGTGGTGGTTGTAGTGGTGGTGGCAAGAGGAGGAAGAGGATGTGGTGGTGGTGGCGGCGGTGATGGTGGTTGTGGAGGCGGTGAATGTGGTAGTGGAGGTGGTGGAGTTGGATATGGAAGTGGAGGTGGTGTCATTTTTTAAAATGAATTATGATATTTTGGGAATTAAAAAACTTCATTAAAGACTTATCTTTGCTTCTTTTGAAAGCGCTTTGAAAAGCGGCAGGGAGCATGCTTTAAAAGCCTATCAAATGGTCACTACTTTTAAAATAATCGGGATATTTTATTTTTACCTAACACTTTAAAATGCTTAACTTTTAAGTGAAGTAGATTTTTGGCGAAAAAAAACAATCCCAAACGGGACCTCTATCTCCCGAATGAACTTTCATTTCATGACCAAAGTTGCCCCATTCCGTTAGTTTTTAGATAAAAACCATTAATCAGCTGAAGTGACATTGATATTTTGGTAAATTTAACTATTAAATATAAAAATTGTTTGAAATTATTTTAAATAGGTAAAAAATAAACATGCAAATGTATCCTCTCTTTTCTCCTTCAATCGCCAGCCTCCACCACCTTCTCCCTAATCTCAACCAGCCCCACCGCCCAAACAACCCACACCCAGCCAAAACCCACCCTACCCCACCTTCTCCTCTCTCTCTCTCATCAACCCCCTCTCCCCAATTGTCAAAAGGCTCAAAACCCACACAAAAATCAGATTTCGCATATGTGGCCGTCTATATCTCCCTCAGTGGCTGCCAAAGAAAGAGAGAGAATTTGGAGGAGAGAGACAAAGGGAGAATGGTTGGTTAAGGTTTGACGATGTCAAAGAGAGAATGAGGAGAGGGCAGTGAAGACAGAGGGTGGAGGGCAAGTTGGGTTTGTGGTTGCCACAGAGAGAGAGAGAGAGAGAGAGAGAGAGGAAGGGTTGCTGGGTTTTTTTAGTACCTTTGTTTTGACAGAAGAATGAGAGGGGGAAGGTGGTTGCTAGGGTTGGTTGGGTGGTGGGGCTGGTTGAGATGAGGGAGAAGGTGGTGGGGGTTGATGATTGAGGGAGAAAAAAAAAAGATATATTTTTATCTTTATTTTTTACCTATTTAAAATAATTTCAAGCATTTTTTATATTTTGAAGTTTTTAATTTTTAATAGTTAAATTTATCAAAATACTCACGCAACATCAGAAAATTAACGGAATGGGGCAAATTTAGTCACAGAATGGAAGTTTATGGGAGAAATTGAGTCATTTGAAACTTCTGGGACTATTTAGAAACCACAAGGGGCATTTCAATAAATAAGGATTTTATTAGGATTAATCTTGTACCAAAATCCTTAATTAAATAGTAATTTACCTGCAAGAACAGGCATGATTCTGACCAAAAAGAAAAAAGAACAGGCATGATCGGGTTTTACTAGGATTAATCCTGTACCAAAATCAATTATATATCTGAAAAAATAAGTTATTTAGTTATTAAAAAATGAAGTTCTTTTCCTAACAGTGCCTAGGATTTCCTTTTCAATATTTACAAATTCAGAGACCATTACTCTTAAATATCCTTTGAACGAAGTTCTTCTTCGGTGTCTACAGTTTTGGTCTCTACAAAAAATGAAATAAAAATTAATTCAAGGCCAGACCATGAGGGCAGCCAGATGAAGCAATCGCTGGGGTCCTCAAATTTCAAAATTTTACTTTGAAAAAAAAAAAGACTCAATTCGGCCCAACTCGATATTGTTTTGGACAACATAGGACTACACTATACATTACTTTTCTCCATTCAGTAAGAAAAGTAAGGACATTTTATTTCTAGGCTATATTTCAATGGTCGAAACCATTTAATTTTTAGATTCCCATTCAATGATTATTCATGCAAAAAATTGGCTAAATCAAAATTTGTTTAGTCACGTAATTGTCCGCATTTTTGTTTCAATTTTATCTATAAAACCCTTGAAAATTTCATGAAATAAAGACAATTCCAATTGTTGAACTACATTATAGAAAACCTTAAGATCCCAAGGATGTGCCCATCTTATTAGTTTGCTTCGGGTTTCCAAAATCTGTGTTAACAACTTAACATAATTATACGTTTGTCTATAATTATGTTAACACATCAAATGTAGTAAAATGTTAATCATATTAAATATTACAATGTGCCTAATGAGAAACAGCTTGATATTCTGATGAGTCTTTCGACTAAATAATTAATATATAAACAAATACCTAGTTTTGATCAGTCAATGTTCACAAGAAGAACTGAAAAGCTACCAAGACAAGGACTGTGCAGAAATCTTCAAACATTTCTTGTGGTCCAAACCATAATTCTTTTTATACTTTTGAATTTTAATATTAATTTCGACCTTTGATTGCTTTGCTAGAGTAAAAAAGAAGGGTTTTGTTAATCATTCACGGTTATGGTTCTGCACATTAATTAAACAAAATTAGATTGAAATTCTGAGAGGGGCACTCAACACTGAAAATGATGATGTCACATGATGGATGAAATGAGCTTTGCCTCTAAGCAAAACACGGGGCACCTCCTAATTAACCCTAATCTGTTCTAATCTAGCATTCGCCACATGGCCGGCCTAAAACACAGTTAAAAAAGAGTTTAATTAAATTTAATTAAGTTGTGTTAGGGCAGCAAGCACTTGTGTCATGTACTTATCATAGAGTCAATTAGTCATGCATTTGGTGTGCATGCACATTTTCAATGGCTGAGAAAGCCAATTTTTCCATTTTTTTTTTTTGGTAGAGTCTCTATCTGTCCACTTTATTCTAACATTTTAGGGGACATGGCCGGCTTCCTATTGAGCCCAAACTCAAAGCCTGGAGGCATAAACTCGTGTAATGACTCAATGTTGTTGACGTGTCTAATCATTATTGCCTTCTAAAAGGGAACAAGGGATTCTATTGACGTGTTTATACTTAACTAGCTAATAAACATCTTTTAACAAGAGGGGTTTTTTTTGGGGGGGGTGGGGGTGTTTACTCAGCAGAAAACTATAAATAAATAAAATATACAACACATTTTTTTTTCTTTGGTCATTTTCCATGTGCAATGCATGCATCAATCTCAATTTACAATATGCAAATAGCATGCCTCGAGCTGTATACTTTTTTAAATGTGTACTTTCTTTTGGTACTTTTCTATCCATTTGGAATTGAGCATGATTATTGCCCAATGCAATTGACTTCTCTCCTGCTCCAAACCACTTTATAGAAGAAAAATAAAAGACTAGTAGATCGTTCATATTTCATTTTCAAAATATAAAACTCAAGGGAATCGAACCTAGGGCTTCAAGTTCATGGGTAAATGTTCTTAATGAGTTGAGCAAAGTATGAGTGATATTAGGAAATTAAAAATAAACAAATGAAAATATAAGAAGGGGTATTTGAATGATCACATACGTATATATACGTAAGTAGGTTAAAGTAGCACTCATGGGATGGGGGGAGAAAATTTGAGTGAACTCCATAATGATGGTTTGGACATGTTCAACGACAATCAATATATATATCCATTAGTTTTTCAAGAGAATGATAATACATGCTGTGACTTGGACTAGTATTTGTATACACGATTCCAAATACTTTGTTTCTGTTGTTGAAAGTTTAAAACACAAATTATAAGTACCTAGCATCTCCGCATGCGTTAAGTTTCATTATTATTCTTAGCATCTCCGCATGCGTTAAGTTTCATTATTATTTATTTATTGTGTATATTTTTTTTGTTACAATCCATGAATTTAATTGAATTTCTCATCACTATAGTTGGAGTAGGAGGGTGACACGAGGGAGTGAGTGAATAAATAGAGAGTTTAAAATTTGAAGTTAACTTTTAGACACTAAATAGGGTTAAGCAGCATGTACAAGGGTTGCATGATAGTGACACTCATCTGAGTGTGCTTGTTACGTAACATACAAACCTTAATCTTATAGAAAATGAAACAGATGAGTAAAGTGATGTGGCATACATCGATTTGGCAACAATGACACTTGTCACTGTAAATAGCAATTTCGAAGTATTGTAACCGATCGAGTGTTATATCACATGTCATTATATCACACTCATCTGAGTCTGATATATTATGTTGGTAAATTGTCGTTTAAGTAACTTTATTATTAATTGTTGATATTGATTGTCTCACAATAGTTTAACGTGTCAAATAGTCTCACATGCTATCAATAAGTACGACTGATTAAGTAGTATCATGTCTAAATGTGTGATGTTGATTCATGATAGTGTTAAAGTATCTAGCAAGAGAATTACCACATGTATTTTGATTAATATATTCTTATACACATGATAGTATTATCTTGTATATGCATATTATGTTATCAAACTGTTAATTTAGGAACTTGGAATTAAGGTTTAGGGTTGAAATTGAAACAATAATCTACCTAAAAAATTATCTACATTTACAGTGGTGTATTATAAGGCTAGTTAAGATTGAACATTGCCATATATGTACATACAGGAGCGTTCAAACCCTAACTGATTAGTAAGTTAATAAGGTACTAATTAACCACTCTGTTGGGGCCACTTTATAATTTGATCTTATAACTCGCTAATTGGTTGGTGTTTGGAAGTTTATATACGCGCTAAAACAAAGGTAGTAATATATATAAGAAAACAAGTAAATGTGCAACGTCCCTTTGGCCAAAGGTCATATTTTGAAGTGGGCAAAAGTAAGCTCTGAAACTCCAAGTCAACAATAAGTTCTAGGCCGACCATCATAATCTAAAATGATAAAGAGTTGAACATGGATTGGAATTTTCATTTAGACTAAATACAATTAGGACTTTGAGACAGTTACCTCAAGGCCGACCATCATAGACACTCGCAACGCAATTGATAGTTTTTTTCTTTTTTTAGGGGTGGGGGTGTGAATATTTGATAGTTCAAATTCAAAATCATATCATCAAAATTGCAACATGTGTGTTCCACCCTATGCATGTATTAGAAAAATATGCAATTAGTTTTGGCCAGAAAAAAAAAAAAGAAAAAGAAAAGAAAAAGCATCACGCATCTTACTGAGTTCACATTGATGATAGCTCACCAATGGTAATCTCTATAGGCATATTACTACTCATATGGAGAAGAAGAAAAAAACACAAAGAAAAGGTTGAAATAAAATGAAACAAAAACAAAATAAAAACTTTAAAGAAATATCCATCTAACATCCCAACCCATCCATCCAATGACTTCGATGGGCCAACCTAGAAAAGTAAGAAATGTTTGAGTTAGCAAACCTAGGGCCAAAAAAGAAACCGCCCCAAAAGTAAAGTCCTATGCTTATATGATTATATATCTTATTTATTGGCTTATCTTTATCAATCTTCTGCTTAAACTTATCTGTAACGCACTTGTATTAGTAAAAACAAAGGGCAATTGTGAATAGTGTCACCACTTCCCAAACGCATATGACAGACTCAACAAAAAGAAAAAAAAAACAAACTAGGTCTAGTCCAATAAAAAAGGATTTTGACTTGCAAACCAGGTAGTTTCATGGCACCTTAGCAATGCTTGTAGGAGTCTTTCTAAGAGCACTTCCACCCCTAAGGGCAAAGGCAAGGTAAGGGCAAGGCAATGGTTGTCACTATTCATGTGAATAGATGAATAGTGACGGCCCTTGCAATTTTGTTTCCACGCCTATAGGCTAGGGCAAAGGCAATTACTATTCACATGAGATATGAGGAGATAAATTTGTATAGAGTTTTTAGTGTGGGAAGTAAAGAATATGGCTAGGTATTTATAAAAAAATAAACCAAAAAATCTGAAATTTTTGGTTTTTTTCAATTTTTTTAGTTGATGATGTCATTATGATGTCAGCATTGTGTCAGCAGCCTTCAGACAACAGCCCAAGCGATTCTTGCCCGTGGGCCTGTCCGGGCTGGTGGGTCCCACCCCTTGCCCGGGCTGGACCTTGCGTGCTTGATGGGTTTTTTGGGCCTGGGGCTCCCTTTTGCATGCCTTGCCCCTTGCGGTGGAAGTGGCTTAACTTAAGAGAAAAAAGAAAAAAAGAAAAGAAAAAAAGACATTTAGATAGGGATATGGGGTGGTTACACCATCAGCCCTTTTTATCTTTTGGGGTCAATTGGTGTTGTTTTTTGTGGTCACTACCCTCTCACTAACAGATCTCAACACCCTTGGTTTTGAATTTGGGAAAAATTAAGAAAACAGTGGCCCCAAAACTTAGTATATTATTATAATTAATATTAATAAATTTAATTTTAAAAAGCTTAAGTATTATATTATTATATAAAATAAATAAATAAACAAAGAGGTTAGAGAGAGAGAATGTGTATGTAATTTTATAGTATTAAGTATGGCACAATTGCACATAATACAAAGGGGTGTTGCATGAAAGCCAAAGCTCATTGGCCACTGCTGTGTAGTTCCATTACACTTGTGCGCATATATCATCGCTCTCTCGGCCGTCTTTCTCCTTCCTTCTCCCCTCTCTCTCTCTCTCTCTCTCTCTCTCTCTCTCTCCATTGCTCTGATTTGCTTGTAATTGTACCGACATGGCTCCTAGCAAGTGGGGTTTCTCTGCTTCTGCTTAAAACTCAAATTCAGCTGCTGCTTTCACTTCTTTTTCAAGCACTCCAATTGGGTTCTTCTTCGGCAACCTCACTGTTAAAAGGGTCTGTTCAGAATCTTTAGCTTGACTTGGCGTTATGCTGTCTTTCTTTCTTTTCTTGCTGTTATTTAGCTTCTATGGCTGTGATTTCTGGTTTTTGCTGACGTGATTGTTGCTTCTCTTCTGGGTAATTATATTTTTGCTTATATCTTTCACAATTCTATTTCTTTCGTTGAGCTCTTTCTACTCTTCTGCTATTGCTGATAATTTTCTGTTATCTATTCGCTTGGTTTATGTGTGTCTTGTTTTTCTTCACTCTCTCTCAATTTTCCCTTTTCCCCCTTAAATCCAGCTTGTTTTCAGCTTATACTAGCAGGAAGCTCATATGGGGTAGTTAGACATTCTTTTCTTATTTTCCTCAAAATAATTTTTGGAAAAGTTATGATATTTCATCTTCTAATAGTTTCATTTCATGTTATCAGGGAACTTTTTAGTTGCATATGCTTATTAATTCTTTCATTTCACTTTTTTTTTTCTCGCCACCCTTCATTGATGCATCTGTAAATCGAGCAGAAACTCAATAAATTTCGCTAATTAATTACATATGAACGAAAACTATGATCTTTGCTGGATTTTAACCAAATAGATACATTTCTGTCCTTTATTTTCTTTCTTCTTTTGCTAAAGCTAGCGTAGTTGGTTTTTTCTCAACAGTAACTTTGAATTTGCAGGCATTATATGGAATATTCGAGTTCAAATTAATTAAGACTTGTTGCTGGGATCATTTAATTTGGAGGAAAGAATATGGCTATGCAGACTGTCTATTTCAAGGAACATGAAGGGATTAGTAATCCCATGGGGCAGCTGTCATCAGCATTGTCAGGACCTTGGTGGAGTGCCTTCGGATCTCAACCATCTTATGGAGAATCCTGTGGCCAGTCTAAACCTTTTACCATGGAACACCCCAGTAGTGGGGACCAACTCACTGCCACTAAACTTACAGGGCGAGGTACTGAACAAGGACTCAATAAAGGGAACACAAATCAGTTCACTATCTTTCCTGGTAATCTCCTCCTTTACTTTTGATGTATCTCTTTTTCCAAAAGATTTTCTTTATTTAGTTGTTTGGTTTATAGCATTTACTTAGCGACTTTAAAAGGGAAAAGAAAAGATTTTCTGGCTTACTATCTTCATTTCAGTTTATGCCTTTGACATAAGGTTTGTATCCTTCGTCACGAAGGTGTCTCTTTGTTTCCTTTTACACCTTAGACTGATTGGAAAATAAGCTGCAATGTGGGGTCAGGAAAAGTTTTCGTGTAAAAAAGTTGGAGGATATAGCCCCTTGTCTGATAATTGAAGGCGATAAAGGATTAACCTTCTGTGCCAAATTGCATGTGGCAAGTAAAGGTTTAGTCATATAGTGTGAAGAGAGTGAGTGTAGTTAATACGTAATAGATAGTATAGCTGGTACAAGAATCTTTCTATGACATCCTCAAGGTGATTTTGCTTCATGTGAGTTTGTTGATAAGTGGCTTAAACATCATAGATGATAACAGTACTGCTGCAAAAAAAGAACAAACTATAACTAGTTAAAAAGATTTGTGGAAGACCAGAACTGAGATAATAGGAATGGTTTTCCTTTTAGGACCACATTACAGTACTTATGCTATGATGATCAGAGTATTAGCCCTAAAGGTTTTCAGCTGCTGGTGAAAATGGTTTTTCCAGTACCCTTTTTATTTGCAAATTCCTATTAGTTCTATTCAAGATAAGAAAGAATCTTTATGTGGTATAGTTGCAGTAATTGAAAAAACGTTTCTGTTTAATTTAACTAGCAGACCTTGGGATGGAAAATAAGCAGTGGCCAACTGGCAATACAGTGTAACTGACTTATTGTAAAGTAAGAACAACAAAATGGGACTTAGTTGTTAAAGTAGATATAGACAATCATCACAAAAGGAACATCTTTTTCGTGAAATGAATAACCATCTTCTGTTTGAAGTTTGACTAAGCATTGACAGATGGCACAGTTGTGTGGTCGTAGCACCCACATATATTTGGTATCCAAAATTCTTCGTAATGTAAATCAAACATATTGCACATGTTATTTAGAAAGTTGGTTCTTGAAAATTTAATTTGTCATATCAAATGGTTTGAATGGTGCCACTGTATACCCTGAGTACCCATCTCTGTCCAGTAAATGTTGAAGTTTTTTTCTTCATCATGCATGGGAAATGTAAAGAAGGGTTTCTCTTCCCCGAAAGATCTGGTCTGGTTTGTTGAACTATCTAGTCCAGTGCTAATTTACAGAGGATGTAACTAATTGTACCTTCCGTTGGAGTGTAATTACCAATTCTCAAAAATGCTAGAGAAAGAGTATGAAAATGATGAAATTGGTTGTACAGGGAAGCAATGCGTACAAAATAAATGATAGCAAGAACCATGCTCTTTTTAAAATAGAAGTTATTAGATTGTAATCATTATTTAGTAATCTGGGAGTGGAAAATTTGAAGTACATGACACCTTTATGGGCACCCAGGGGAGGAGAGGACTTTAGCATTGATGACTGGTGAGGCTTATGAGCAGCCTATTTAAAGTTTGCTTGTGTTACTTTGTTTCACATGCTTCTGTTCCAAAACGCCCACCAAATGCTGCCTTGTAGGGATTAGGTCCAAGGTAACAGCATTACTTGGGAGAAATTGTATCCAACATTGGACTTGAATCAATTAGTACAAAGATTGGGTGTTAGTTTTAGAAGCGTTGTGGGGTCATTTCCAGTACTATTGACTACAAATATAGAAAAATATCTGTAGAAGGGTGGGAAGTTAATTTGCAGTACCTCTACTGGGGTAGAAAATAAACTCTTGAAGATTCACCTGCTGAGTAGACATCCCAGTATGCAGACATTACTTGATAAATGAACAATAATACTATTCTGTGACAATAGTATTAGAACATACTAGAATGCCTTAACCGAAAACTTTCTATTCTCCCTCACAAGCCCTTGTTAAGTAGAGGGGAAAACAAAACCTTACTGATGGATGAATTATCATCTAGTTCACATATCTTTGTTTCACAACTTGTTTAAAATGATTTCCTTCTCCAATGAAACCCAGGTTTTCATTCTTTGATTGCACTTTTGGCTGTAGACCTAATTTGATTATCATCTTGACAGAAATATGTATAACAAAATTTTGATACCCAAAATATGAAAATATGCACATAGAGGTTTTAATTTCTATCAAAGCTCTTTTCTGTTTTTGGAAAGGTTTTGATACCCGAAAGCTCTTCAGACCCTGGGCACTTCTGTTCAATCATGGCTAACCAGCAAAGTAGTTTCTCAGTTGGGTTTAATTGTTAATTTGCAGGGGATGGTCAAAAATCCCAGGCAGCAATCTCCCTGCAATCATCTCCGCAAAAATATCGTGCTCATTTTGAGCTGGGATTCAGCCAGCCTATGGTAAGCCTTTCTTTTCTTTTTTGTATTTTTTGAATTCATAACTTTTTAGGACTAGTGAATATGTTTTGGTGACTCTTGCTTATTACTTGGTTCTTTGTTCTGGACTTGAACTGCAGATCTGTGCAAAATATCCATATATGGATCAATGTTATGGACTCTTCTCAACATATGGACCTCAAATTTCGGTGAGTCTTTTATCATTTCTCCTACCTCTTTGTATGTGGATCTACGCTATGTCAAATATGTTATTCTTGCAAAGAGATTTTCTTTTTCTTTTTTTTCTTTAACTTTAGAATATTCTATCTTTTCCTTGGTAGCATATTTAAAGGGAAATATGAGACATAGAACTTGTTTTAGTACGAGTTTCATTCTATTAATGTCGTAGTGAAACATGCTCATCTTTGTCTCTCCTGATACTACAGTTATGAGAACTAGAAACCATTTTTAGGATTAACTTGGAAAATCTATCTTTATTCCCCTGTCTGTGCACGAGCATGAGAATTAGCACGTCTCTGCTTGTCTTTGATATTTTACTCTGATTAAAAATTAAACAATGTCAAGACAAGCAGAGAATTCATTTCTTAAGGAAAATAATAAGAAACCTTATATAGAAGCGAAAGAGAAATTCCACCTAAATATTAGTAAAGAAAAGAGCCAATTGAAGCCGCATTATCAGTCAGTAAGTGCTGTTCATACATCTGAAAGTGTAGTTTCAAATGTCATCAGGTAAATATAAGGTTATGCAGGTTTTGTATATATGAGTTTTACTCTTCAAAGGATCTTTGTTGTTGCTTGGCTGTTGCTCTACATTTTTCATGATATGTTCTTAAGTTTGGCAAATTTACTGATGCACATACTCATCCATTTGCAATGGATTAGGGGCGCATTATGCTGCCGCTGAACTTGACTGCCGATGAAGGACCAATCTATGTAAATGCTAAGCAATACCATGGGATCATCCGACGCCGACAATCCCGTGCCAAGGCAGTCATGGAGAACAGAGCAGCTGCACTTCGTAAGGTATGATATCTCAAAATTTCATTATCTGTAAGGGGTAAACATCAATATAATGTGACTGCTGTAAAGGTATTCCAAAAGTTGATTACTGTCACTGGATGGAAAATCTGAATGTGTTACATGAAATATGAAGTGACAAGTTTAGGCCACCTAGATTCTTGGCTTCTTGTTGACAGATAAAACAACATAATTTAGCTACTTATGGAATTCTAGGATTGATAGTCATCCATCCACCCAATTGTTTGGCCTTTTGGATATGGGTGGATGTCTTTATTCATTTGGTTTTTCAATTCAAGATCTTTTTGGTTTTCAAGGGAGTTTAAAAATTTGACCAGCTTTAATATTTTATAAAATAGGTATAAGTAAAATGACAACGTTACCAAATTTCCAGTAGGATATATTATTCAAAACCAAAATGCACATCTGAGGAAAAGATTTTTCTCTTTTATTTAATGACCTATAATCTTTCTTCTTTATACAGCCATATATGCATGAGTCACGCCATCTTCATGCAATGCGTCGACCAAGGGGATGTGGTGGTCGTTTTCTGAACACAAAGACTATGAACATTGGGAAAAACGGAACTGAAGGGACGCAAGTTGGTGATGGACAGCTGTTTAGGCACTTTGGTTCTCATAGTTCTGAACTCCTGCAATCTGAAAGTGGAACCTTAAACTCCTCAAAGGAGACGAATGGCAGCAGTTCAAACATATCAGGGTCAGAGGTGACCAGCGTGTACTCTAGGAGAGATCTTGATGGTTTTTCCATCAATCATCTCGGTCCCTCTGTGCACTCTCTGTCAGACATGATGGATAGTGTGCGTGGTATGGTCATTCCGAACAAATGGGTTGCAGCAGGAGATAACCGCTGCAACCTCAAAGTTTGATAGCAAGGGAAAAGGTGGGGTTGGTGCGAACTTGTTGCGCTAGCCCCATCTATTCCACAACCAGATGGAGAAGCTTTGTTGCAGTTTCTGTTATGGTTATTGCAACAGCTTTTGGTTCTAGGATTGCCCGCCCCCATCTGGTTGCTATCAAAGGCAACTCATTCTTGGCTCATGTACTGATAGGTTTTCCTGCCATTCCATGCAATCATCCCGCTCGCTCGGGTGGCTAGTGAAAACCTTGAAGCTACATAAAATTAATGCACTAGACTATATATGAATATAAATATATGATATGTATGGCTTTCTTCCCATAAGTCTGAATAAGAACTTGAGAGTCTGGTATGCGTTTGTGATCTAAACTAAACAGGCTAAATTGTTGTGTAATTCTCTAGTATCTAGTATCTGGATTTTTGACCTCCTGGGTTGGTGTAATGTATAACTTAATGTTGTGTTGTTTGAACATTTGGAAGAATAATGTATTATATCTTAAGAACAGTGGATGTCCTCTTTATTATTATTATTATTATTTTCTCTTTCTGCCAGTTTACTTTCAAGGGAGGAAAGACTTAACCATTTTGTAAGACAGCATTTTTGCCTCATTGATTGAAAAACAGCTCTTTCAATCACCTTTAAAAAATATAATATACTAGATTTGCCATCTTTTAAAATTAAAGGTTTAAAAAGTGAAATGGTGAATGCCATGCATCCTCAAATGAATTAGTCAAATGGTAAATGTCATGCATGATTTTGCCCATAATAGCACATAATCTCGATATGAACAACTTTTGAATGATATTTTGTTTCAATGAGGAGTTTTGAAATCTCCCTCTATTACTTAGGTACTTAATCAATAGTTTAGCTTAGTGAAAAAGGGTCTTCACTTGTAGATTTATTTTCGAATTCTTATGACACCTTTGTAGTGTGTGAGAATTTTTCTAATTTGTAATTTAGACTATCGTTTGTATTCAAAGAAGAAAAAAATTCTAAACCCCCGTCTGGAAAAAAAAAAAACCCCCAAACAAAACAAAATATAGATTAAATTATAAAATGAAAATCCAAAAAGCAGAGCAAACCTTATCCATGCCAATAGTCAAATGCAAAGCCCCTCCCCTGTCTTCTACTTGAAGACCTTCCCCAACCAAAAGCCAACTTTTCAATCCCACCATTTCCTCTCACAATGCTAGCTTCCTCTCTATCCATGGCTTCTACAAGTACTTCTTGTTCTTCTTCACTCTGCAACAAAATCTCCAACTTCTCAATCCCCCACTCACCCACCCCAATCCCAAGCCACTTCCCGCCACATATTAAACCCCCTAAACCCCTCAAGCTCAAAGCCCATTTCCCCACCTTCTCTCGCCTCTCTTCTCTCACCCAATTTCGCCGCCCTTTGGCAGCCTTCGACGGTTTCGAAGTCGAAGAAGACGGTGAAAGTGAAGAACAACAAAACCCAGAAGCAGAACCCATTGAAAAGGAAGAAGAACAAGAACAAAGAGAGGAAGAGCCAAAGGTAGCGTCTTACAATGACGCTGGGAGGCTCTATGTGGGGAATTTGCCTTATTCTTTGACTTCAACCCAACTGGCTGAGGTGTTTGGTGAGGCGGGCACTGTGGTTTTCTCAGAGGTTTGAGCTTTTCTTCTTTGTGATTCCATTGTTTGCTTTAATGGGTTTGTAGAATTTTTGATGATTTTGTTTGTGGGTTTTTGTTGAATTTTGTTGCAGATTATTTATGACAGAGTCACAGATAGGAGCAGGGGATTTGGGTTTGTTACAATGTCAACTGTGGAGGAAGCTCAACAGGCCATTCGGATGTTTGATGGCTCTGTAAGTATCAATCAAATTTGGTTGTGTTAGTTGATTTTTGAATGCAATAACTTTTTTTGGGGGGGGTTTTATGTATTTATTAATTTATTTATTGGTGATGATGGCAATTTTGATAGCAAGTAGGAGGAAGAAATGTGAAGGTGAACTTCCCAGAAGTGCCAAAAGGAGGGGAAGGGAAATATTGGGACCCAAGAGCATAAGGAGTGGGTTCAAGGTGTACATAGATAGCCCTCATAAGATTTATGCTGGAAACCTTGGCTGGGGCCTGACTTCACAGGGTCTCAAAGATGCCTTTGAAGGGCAGCCAGGGCTGTTGGGTGCCAAGGTCATATATGAGAGGGGCTCTGGAAGATCCAGAGGTTTTGGGTTTGTCACTTTTGAAACTAATGAGGCTGCAGTATCTGCTGTTGCTGCCATGAATGAAGTGGTAAGAAAATTTTGTTAACCCCTCATTTGGTACGCGGTATAGGAAGGAATTGACTGGCTTATGTTGTCAGACTCTAAATATGAACCACTGATCAAGTTGATTCTTGCCCGCATGTGTGGCTCACACTCAAATGGCAACATAAGCATTTGTCTGACAACATAAGTTGGTCTAATACGATCTAGTACGGGGTACCAAATGAGTAATGGCAATTGATCCTTGTGATTGATATTGTGGTTCCATAATAATCCGTTTGTTTGTGTGTGGAATTGAAAAACAGGAGGTTGATGGGCGGCCTTTGCGATTAAATATGGCTGCAGAAAGAGCTAGGACTGTTTCTGTTTCCTCCTCGCCAGCATCAGAAGCAACTGCACAAGACACAGACAGCAGTGAAGTGGTTTCTCCTCCAGCGTCAGAAACAACAACCGCAGAAAACACGGACAGCAGCGAGTTGGTGTCTCCCCCAGCATCAGAAACAACGACAGAAGATGCTGGCAGCAGTGAATTGGTTTCTTCTAGCGTTAGCGTCTGAATTCCGGGGTTATTATTGAAGAGGAGTAGGTGCTTGAATGTGGTTTATTCTTGCTCCAATATCCTGTTCCTTTTCCACAGCTGTGTGCAAATTGCCAAGTTGGTATGAGGCAAATTCGAGAGTAAAAATGGTTTTCCTTTTTGTTTGGTAAGAGCAAGAGTTACATGGTTGTAGAGCAAATGTGCATGCAGTTAACGTAGGCACAAGAAGGTTGCCTAGTACCAGTTTTGTGCCACAAAAACTGATATTTGAGGCAGTGGCTATAGGTCCTGTAACAATGGCAGAATCCAACTCTTAATCGGCCCTGTATTTTTACTTTCATTCAATTAGTGCATTGATACGCTTGTCGTATACTGATAATGAATTATAATTAATAATGTAATTTTTTTTACATTATATATAAAAGAGAGGAAAATATTTTAAATTAATATTATTGCTACGTAAAAAATAAGTCACCTTCCATTTCAGTTCATGCGACGACCTGCCAGTATTTTTATTTTTTTTTCGTCCGCTGGGATTTCTTTCTATTTTTCAGTCTTTTTAAAAGTTCAATTTGTTAACCACGGAAGTGCATCAAAGTAAGAAAGCAACGACAATTTACTAATACAGCCTGAGAATAAATAATTTGATCTCTAAAACATATTTGATAAATTCTCAACTCAATAATAAAATGAATCCTCTATTTTCATAACTGGAGGTAGCTGGCAAATAAAAATATAGAATAGAGTTTAACTAATTATGGCTACTATCCACCGATGATGAATGTCACTTTCAGAAGGAAAATAAATAAAAAAAGTGACATGTCTCAAGATATAAAAGAGGAACTGAATAACCTTCGGCGGGAAGGAATTTGGTTTTATCACTGAGGGTCATGACCAGCAAGTAGAGAATCTGCTGCAGAATCCAAGTCCTGAGGAAAGAAAACCCTGCACAACAGTATGTTGTTATGAAGCAAACCTCATACCTTACAATGACCCGTGAATAAAGCACCACAGCGACAGACTCTACTGGCAAATATGGGATGTAACTACTGGTCTGATCATGCTCAGGTTGCACTGACAAACTCATAAAATCTGCCGTACAATGTGAATTGGTGTTCCAGCAGAGAGAGCTACGAGTTTACTCCATGAGTTCCACTACACATCTAAAGAAGATGCAGACAGTCCAAAAATTTCAAGAAAAATTACCGGCAAGTGTTGTGGTATAGTGTCCTGCTCAGTTGACCTATTTCACTGATTCCTTTGCAACCAGCTACCACCTCTAGAACTTGCCTGAAAACAACAACCATGTTGAATTAAGAAGCAGATACATAATTTAGAAGCTTAAAACAAAACCACTTCAAAGGAACATGCCAAGAGACACCTGTTGACATAGAATTTGAAATCACTAAGGTCAAACTACGTGTTAAGTTACAAAAGAGAAGACAGAAGATCCAGAATGCAATATTGAGGCAAACAAGAATGTAAAATATTCACGTTTCCCAACAGTAAGGTTGTCCCAACAAAGATAAATACATGGGTAGTCCATTAAAAAACACTTCCATCTGACAAATATAATTTCCCTACTAGATACATCACACCTTCAGTTCTTATATAATACCTTGTGACATAAGATTATTAGATATCTTATTGTAAAAACTATGCAGTACTGGGACATCTTACAGGAGCAGTATATGATTTCTAATTAGGTGAAATTACTTTTCACTGAACAGTATAACAGTTCAACTCATGCTGTAAGAGTTTTCTGCGTACACATTACAGGTTCATTATTCTTCTTTTTTTCACATAAGGAAATAAAAGAAAATAAAAAGTTCATGGTATGGTGTTAGAAAAACATTTCCACTTACCGAACCAAACACGGTTCATTGCGGTCTTTAACAATGCACTCTTGATCGTACTTCTCTTTCTTCTTAGAAGGCCAAGTGGACTTTACAAATTTAATCCCGGCACTTGTGTTCTTGATTCCACAATATGGAGAATCTGTCTCAATCATCATCCTCTCAATAGGAATGCTCCTCACAACATCGAGATTCTCAGTTGTCTTCAGAGAGCAACCATTTACACCTGTTTGGTACAAAAAGGTATTCATGAGCCCCATCTAAATCAACTTAAAATGTTCATTATGTAACAGAATGTGTTGTTTAACTATGGAGGAGAAATCAGTATATAGGACACTGACTTTCCTGATCCTACTAAAAAAGTAAATGTTCAAATCAAAATCCCCTCTATACAAAAACATTAACTTTCTGCTCAACCCCAATATCACTCCTTTTGGTAAATCAATCTAGACTAGCAGCATGTCTTTTTACATTATTACGGGGATTTAAGACATCCATCATCTGTGCTTGCATCTACCCCAAGACATATATACATCATCAGTTTGGCTTACATTGGGGTCATCTTGATCTCTCATAAAGCCCCAAAGTATCTTTAAACATCTTTCTTATTTTCACAAACATATATACGTTCCAATCTAGACACTAAAACAGACTAAGTTGTATAATCCTTTCGTCTAATTTATTTCTCCCTCTTTTGGAGAATTGGGGTCGACTAACAAATGCAGAAACTGTCCAATCAAAAGCCATGCCTAACCATCAACTTTTATGAAATCCTCTAGGCATAGTACATCTTATTATCTTTTCCTTTTTTCCATATTTAACCTGGATATATCATATTCAAAGAAATTCAGTTTAAAACAATGTTAGAGAACAAACTAGATATCGTAAACTTAAACAGGGATAGACAGATTAATATTTTAAGATATGCTATTTTTAATAACATTTTCACCTATATACATGTTGCTGATGGAAAGAAGTTTATCACGATCTTCTGCACTACCAGTAAATGAATGGGCCACCCCTCCGCTGAATCTGTGAAATAGCAGAGGAAATGTAACAAGTTCATGCACAAAGCACAGACACTACTTCCCCTGTCAAGTCATTTTTTTCAGTTTTATTCTACTTTCCCCATCAACCAGAACTAGGGAATTTGAGTGTGGGCGAAAATTTAAAAAGAGAAAAGAAAGAAAATAAATAGGGATTACTTAACCAGCACATTATGATTATAGAATTATGGTGCTCACAGCATTCTCACCTGCTCCTATTTCTCTCCACAATTTCACAAAAATCTGGAGCAGCTGCACGCATATGCAGAAACATGGGCAGCTTAGTGGCATGTGCTAATTCAAACTGCTTCTCAAAATACCTAGATTTTGCAATACAGAAAAATGATGGGAACGACAGAATGTATCATTTGATCGAAAGAAAAGTAATAGGGAACAAGCAGAAAATAGAGAAAAATAAAATCTTTCAGAAATCACATACTTCTTTTGAATCTCTGCTGGGCAAAACTGAAGCCTATCATAGTCCAATCCACATTCACCAATTGCAACCACCTTACAAACACAAGGGAGAACAAATTATGCAGCATAAAATATATTACTTCCCGACATCAATATCTGAACAGACCACTCTTTTTAAGAACCCGATAGTGCATGCCTTATTTTCTTCATGATAAAGAGAATGGGCCATTGGGTATGGGACATACCTTTCCTTTCTCTATTCCCTCTTTGGCCAATGACAAAAGCGCCTGAAAATGCTTATCTGGATCCCCGCTCTCTTCGAATTCCTAAACAGAATACACAACACACAATAAGCCTAATTCACTCACAAGCATCTCTAATCCAAACACAAAATCAAACAAATGTACATTTCAACTATTTCCACACAATTATGATATAAAAAATAGCAAACCTTGCATCTAGTTGGGTGCACACCAACTGTACAAAAAAGCCTTGCTGCAAAAAACCAGAGTAAACCCCACATTTGTTGCTCAAAAGATACATTTTTGAAACTTAACAATGATATTTATATACAACAATATAGTAATCGCAACAAAACGGAGCAAGTGAAAAAAACCATCGGTTTCTGCAATTGTTAGAGCTTCCTTTGATTCCTCAAGTGATCCACCAGTGACCTACATTATCCATAATCCTAATTCTAATTTCAGAGCGCATTAAACCATAATAATTAGCTAACTATTATATGCTCAAAAAGAAAATAAACAAAGAAAGAGAGAAAGAGAATTACGATGATGCGGTCGACGCCGGCAGTCCAAGCCCTGCTCAAAACCGTAGCTATATCCGAGACGTGGCACTGCTTCCCATTGTAGATTCCTTTGAACATGCCATCTGTTTTCTTTTTCAATTTCAGTTTCGATACTCGAATTTAAGAAGCAAAAACGGTATGAGAAGTGTTTGATGAAATGCCTCACCTGTGAAGTTGACGGCTATATCTGCACTTGGTGTCACCAAAACCGCAAGAGAGAGAGAGAGAGAGAGAGAGAGAGAGATAGAGACTTATTAATTGCGTGTAAGAACGAATGAATGAAGGTGTTGATGTAGAAAGAAAGGATTTTGGAAGAGCTACTTGCCTATCATGCGGACTGTCGCCATAGCCAAGCTGATAGCGAGAGGGAAAGGAAAGACCTGCTGATAATACTAAAATCTCGTTTTGCTTTTGGTTTGTGACGGGAAAGCTCCGGTTTGGTCTGGTTTAGAGCACAAATTCTGAACAGAAATCGGTCATAAATATAAACCAATATAATTGGGTCCGTTCAGCCCATTTTGGGTGAGGGTTTCAACAATCGAGCTTTGAATATGTTCAAGTTCAATATTATCATACGGTTGGATTGACCTCTCAACATAAGTTTTATTTTTACTAGTTTCTACGTACGCTTCCGCGTTTGCGAGAGATTTTTTTAAAAAAATTTAAATTTATTTTAGAATTAAAAAAGATAATGGGTAATTAAGATCAATTATTTGATTTTTCTTTTAATTTTAATTTTTTTAATATAAAAAATTGTGAATTTATCATATTATCCTCATTTAATTAATAATTTCAATTCTTAATATGCATTAACCAAGGGCATTTTTTGGTATTTTGAATATTTTACCATTTTCTGCATTTTGCTTTATTTACGTGGATAATTTGAGGCTTTAGTTCTAGGATTAGAGAAGTGGTTCGTAAGGAGAATGCTTTGTTACAAAATTCTATTAAACTAGTTGGAAATTTAAATTTTAAAAAAAAGATTGATCAAACAAATTCTTTAACAGAGAAAAATGCTACATATCATACAAATATCCCATCAAAAAATACACCGTCCGATCAAAAAATCAAATATACTTACGATATACATAGAGAGCACCTCCAGCATTAAAAAAAAATTAATAAAGGAAAATAAAAACAAAAGTATAGATGGACGACCGCACGCAGACTTTGCCAAACACATATCAAATTCATTCACTGCATGATTATAATTCATCTAAATTTTCCGATTGCCTATAAAATATTTTATCTATATACTTAATTAGTCAGCGTTGAGGCCAAAATAATGCCGACGATGATGAGCAAGATTATGATGCCATAGCAGGTCCATTTTCGGGTGTTTTTCTGCAAGAACCTGGCCTTCTGCAACTGCTGAGTGCCGGAATGCACGTACGAATTAGCTCGCTCCACGTGGCCCTGAATGTCGTCCAGCTGCTCACCTTGAGCTTGCACCAGAACTGCCATGTCCATGAACACCTGGTGCAGCTCATTCAGATTCCTCTCCATGCCTTTCACACCATCATGCCTCTCTTGGATCTCGGATATGGTGTCTAGAACCCTCCCTCTTCCTTGCTCTTGGATTGCCTTCTGCAAAAAAGTCTCGCTTTCACCTGCATATAGTTGCTACATCTAATTAATTCTAAAGCATATAATTTTGCTCGTGGCATTGTATCAATTGTTTAAATTTCAATCATGACTTCTAACAAGTAAGATGTTGTGCCTATGTACCATGTACCATGTAACATGTTGATATGGGATATCGAATTCACCCAAATTATATACTAAGTGTATTTACAAATATCTAACATCTAACGATGCATGTGTATGTACTAACTATTCGTTAAGGATATCTTTCTTCTCAATATTAAAAGAGGTTCCAAATTTGAATTTCATGACAAATTTTTTAGTTTTATGCTCACATGGTTACGTATTATTAATTACTAATTCATGTGTTATAATATTTTTTTTTTGACATAGTTGATATGTCATGAACTTATATTAGAGTATTAATAAATAAATACATATGTTATAATATGATTCGATTTGGAATATTAAGTGACAGTATGACAGTTTCCTCGTGTACTAATGTTTTTTTTTAAAACAAAAAAAAACTCTGACCGTTCTACATGAATATGCGTGTGATAATTTAGGTTGAATTTGATAAATTTTATCAACATGTCACGTGACGTGAGATACGGCCGGCTAATAACTTTTTTTCATTTGATTTAGTGAACAAATTTGATGAATAAATTTGATCAGCCAACCTTTGTTGAAAGGTAAACTCTACTTTCTAACGGGGAAGACCAAGCTAAGGAAATATTGTATATTCAAATGTTTGACAAAATATGGTAATGGAACTGTTATCTTACCGGTGGAGATAAGAAGGTCAACAGTTTTCTCATCAGGGTTGTCTCCGGTGACGGTGAAGTACCTACGCTGAACAGTCTCTCTATACTCATACGAGATCTTCTGCCTCAAGTCATTAAAGCTATCCATAGAATCCTTGAGCTTCTTCCTCAGCCCGTTGACCACAGAAGTCCTTGTCCGGTCCGACGATGATCCGGGGCCGCAGCCAGGCAGGCTCCGGTTGGCGGCGTTGGACCGATCCAAGGCGTCCAACCTCACCTTAAGGATCTTCACGTTCTTTAAGGCGAGGTGGACGTCGGCGTCCATGCGGGTTCTGAGCTCCTTGACAGCCTTGGCGTTGTGGAGGCTCTTGCTCTGCTCGTGGGCGCTGCGAAGACTCTTGTTGAGCTTCTGCAGCTCGTCGAGCTCGCTCTGGACAGCCTCGACGTCCTGGAAGAACTTGCCGAGGTCGTCGCCTTTCGAAGGGGTCATTTCGATGACATGGTGGTCCGGTGAGAGCAAGTCGTTCATTTCTTCCGGGAGGCAATGGAAATGATCAGAAACTCAGAAATTGGTGGTGGCTCTCTCTCTGAGTTTCTGTGTGTTCCAAATTAATTTTTTGGTTTGTGTTGCGAATGTTATGCACAGAGAATGGTTTATGGCAGTCGTTTTTGACTTGGTGGTCAAGTCTTGGCCGCGTTTGATCAACTTCTTCCAACTTTGAAGGGTTCAAAGCTATCCCAAGTACCAGGTACCAAGTACGTTCCTTTAGCAGCCAAAGGGCATGTTTTTTCCACCCTTCTAGTGTCTATTTGGAGCAATTCAGGACCATTCTTGTGTGGACTAGTTAATCCTAAAAAGTAATCTACCTCGTCCCATGATAATTATTTTCTGAAGGTTTCATTTGGCATTTTGTTCGGGTGATGCGAAGTAAACACGTTTTTTTTTTAATGTTGAGAAGATTTCATTCGAACCAAAAAAAAGAAAGAAGAAGATTTCATTTGGCTATTTGGTCGGGCGATGCGAAGTAAGTAAATACGTTTTTTTTAATATAAGTACCATTACATTAAGAATTATTTGACACTTATTTTACTATATTTATAGGTCTGTTTACCTCTATGACTATTCATAGCTTTATGGCTGCTTGACAAAATAAAAAATAAAAAATGGCTGCAAAAGTCTTCCTTCTTTTCAGAACAGTGGTGCCGTCGATAAAAGTAAATATGTCTTGGGGTTTTTTTTTATTTCTTAAAACAAAACAAAAAAACAAAAAAAAGAGTTGGTTACTAAGCGGTGTTACAATTAAATATGGATGTAAATATTCTCTCTCTTAAAAATCAGCCACGCCACATGTCGTTATGCAATTGGTGCGCAGCCATGTGGTAGTACTGTACTATTGTATAATTTATCATCACCACCTTTCTCAACACCTGACACATGTCCATGAGCATAACCTGGCACTGCCACGTGGTAGACCTGCTGATATTACTAAAATCTCGTTTTGCTTTTGGTTTGTGACGAGAAAGCTCTGGTTTGGTCTGGTTTAGAGCCCAAATTCTAAACAGAAATCGGTCATAATTATAAACCAATATAATTGGGTCCGTTTCAAGTTAGGGTTTCAACAATTCAGCATTGAATATGTTTAAGTTTAATATTATCATACAGTTGGATTGACCCCTCAACATAGTCCCTCATTATATAAACTTTTTCTTTTATAGTTTGATGCTTTAGTTCCCAACTCTGGCGTTTTTGTGTAACGAAGGGGAAAAAGTTTGATGCTTTAATAATTTATTCTGAAAAAGATAGTATTGCCCCTAGAATATTTAATTATGGGGAAAAAGTTGACTTTTTGATCAAGAAGGAATTTGGAAATTCCGATTAGACTATTCCGTAGAGCACATCAAGATCAGTCCATAAACAAATAGTGGGCTCGAATCGAAGTTGTAACGAAGAAATGGCGATCAAGAATAGGCCAGTGGCATAACCGTAAATATTTCGATGTTCAGTTTTTTTTTTAAAATCCCTGAATTTCTTCACTTTGGCAGCTCGACCAGCCAACTTCATATAGTTATTTCTCCCAACCCCGGCCTCTGTTTCAAGCAAGATCGGTCCCAAACGAACCACCACACTTCCCTCTTCTACCCTCAGCCCTTCGCCGCCTCTATCCGCAGCTCACTCCGGGAATCAGCCATGAAACACGCGGTTTTGGACAGATTTTTCTTAAACTTTCGCCGGCCATTTCTCCTTTCTCCGGCCACCAAACCAGTTGAAAAATGTATCCTTTTCCACCTATTTTTCGAGCTCTAGCTGATAGTTGGGTAGGATTTGATCGATTTGTAGCGTAGATAACCCAAAATTAGAATTGAAATTTGGCCGGTTTTCAAACTGAAATTCGGGCCATTTCCGGCCATTTTTCGGGGTAGGTCCAAGAACAAAAGTGGTTCCAAATGAGGTTTTACACCTAGGGTAGGAATTTGGGCCTGCCAGTTTGTAGTTTTCCGGCCGTCGGAATTTACTCACGACAACCACGCCCTGCCAGGTTTTGGACCGGAAATAGGTTCTAGAATGATCTCCTGGCCCTCACGAGTGCGTAGGTAATTTCGGATTTCAATTCGGACAACGTTTGGACCCAGAGCGGATCTCGCCTATTGTGCGATTTCCTGGTTCGATATGTTTGAACTGTTGGATCATAGTCAATTTCATATATGTTGATCTCGGTAATTCCAGGATCGTATAGGATTTCGACGGATCGTAAAACGGAGTCCGGATACTCAGAAACACCAACCCTAAGGATTGGTTTATAGTAACCGTCCAAATTGTACGATCATGATTAATCCGACCATCCGGAATCGAGACCAAACTTTCGGGACATGTGTCCTAGGCATATTAGAACCTTTAGGGACTCTCAAATTTGTGATAGGAGGTCGTGGACCCCGCGGGCCCGACCACCAAACCAGTTATATCCTTTGAGAAGGATTAGAAGGGCCATGTAAAAGAGTCATGACCGGGAATGAGTTATTTGAATCAATTTATCAGAAAAATTGGTATAAAGGCCAGGAAATATATTGTGAAATAAAAGGAAAGTATTAATATAAGTTTGGGATACGGTTTTTCAAACCCATCACAAGGGTACCCCCTAGTTTCTTGAAAGAGTATCATTTATATATAATGCCCCAAGTGTTCGAGGACCCTGAACTGTGTGGTGCGAGGATTGCGGCTCGGATAGAAGTGGTATTTCCGAGGCCTGCGAGGATTGCGGCTCGAATAGAAGTGGTATTTTCGAGGCCTGCAAGGATTGCGGGTCAAGTGGACTTGGTGTCTCCGAGTTCTACAAGGATAGAATTGACGGATCATGAATGGGGGTACGCCTAGGTGGATAGAGTTTCAGTTCTTAGATATTCTTAAACTAAAATAAATGGAGTTCAATGTATAGCATATTTATATTCAGTATATGATTAATACAAATATTTGGAAGAACTACGTATGACTTAATCCCTTGTTAAGAGTACGTACGCAACCTAGAGTTAATAGGTGTAGCCGTGAGGTCAAGTAATATAAAGGTAGTCCAGTTAAGTTATTATGAATTCTAATATTGTTATGAGGATGTTCTAAGAATTTGAATTGAATGTTGATAGTAGAATAATTTATTTTAATTGTTGAGGCATGAGGCCAGAGTGATATGACACTTGATTTTCTTAGATATAATTTATTAAATGTTGGTAGTTGTGATATACATATATATGCTTATTTGATAGGTTAAATTTGTGGGAAATGTTCGAATTACAGGGGAGATTCTGCCGAATTTTCGGCAGAGTTGAAGGGTAATTTAGTCATTCGTGCCCGGCATCCGCTAGGTGTCGAATACGCACAAGGTTCGACTCGGATTCCAAAATGGAATTTGGGTCGGGTCATGTCAGTTTGGAAGTTAGGGGATCTAGGATTAGAGGGTGAAGTAGGTTTATGTTGTTTCAAGATACGGTAAATAATGTGGTCACTATAATTTTAGCTCCCACATATGTAGAAGTGGCCTCCACTCATATCCGTGTGATTCACTTTTATTAAAGAAGTGATTAACAATGTGATCAATAATATTTTACAAATAAAATGACTCTTTTGAGAAATTATCTGTAAGGAGAATACTTTGTTACAAAATTCTATTAAACTAGTTGGAAATTATAAAAAAAAAATTGATCAAACAAATTCTTTAACGGAGAAAAATGCTACATATCATACAAATATCCCATCAAAAAATACACCCTTCAATCAAAAAATCAAATATACTTACAATATACATAGAGAGCACCTCCAGCATTAAAAAATAATAGTAAAGGAAAATAAAAACAAAAGTATAGATGGACGACCGCACGCAGACGATGATCTATGTACTTAATTAAGCAGCGTTGAGGCCAAAATAATGCCAGCAACGATGAGCAAGATTATGATGCCATAGCAGGTCCATTTTCGGGTGTTTTTCTGCGAGAACCTGGCCTTCTGCAACTGCTGAGTGCCGGAATGCACGTACGAATTAGCTCGCTCCACGTGGCTCTGAATGTCGTCCAGCTGCTCACCTTGAGCTTGCACCAGAACTGCCATGTCCATGAACACCTGGTGCAGCTCATTCAGATTCCTCTCCATGGCTTTCACACCATCATGCCTCTCTCGGATCTCGGATATGGTGTCCAGAACCCTCCCTCTTCCTTGCTCTTGGATTGCCTTCTGCAAAAATGTCTCGCTTTCACCTGCATATAGTTGCTACATCTAATTAATTCTAAAGCATATAATTTTGCTCGTGGAATTGTATCAATTGTTTAAATTTCAATCGTGACTTCGAACAAGTAAGATGTTGAACCATGTACCATGTGACATGTTGACATGAGATATCGAATTCACCCAAATTATATACTAAGTATTTACAAATATCTAAACTCTAACAATACATGTATATACTAACTATTCATTAGTGATATCTTTCTTCCCAATATTGAAAGAGATTCTAAATTTGAATGTCATGACAAATATTTAAGTATACTCACACAGTCGCGTATTATAATATGCATGGATAACATAGTTGATATGTCATGAACTTAGATTAGAGTATTAAAAATAAATACATATGTTATAATATAAATGAACTTGTAATATTAAGTGACAGTGTGACAGTGTCCCTCATGTACTAATGTTTTTTTTAAAACAAAAAAAACTCTGACCGTTCTACGTGAATATGTGTGTGATAATTTAGGGTGAATTTGATAAACCTTATCAACATGTCACGTGATGTGAGATACGCCGAGTTAATAAATAGATTTGATTTGATTTAGTGAACCAATTTGATCAGCCAACCTTTATTGAAAGGTAAACTCTATTTTCTAAGAGCAGCTCCACCCCAAAAGGCAAGGGCAAGGCAAAGGCAAGGTAAGATTTGAAACTATTCATATGAATAGTGTCAATCTTGCCTTTTTTGGTTCCACCCCAAAGGGCAAGGGCAAATACTATTCACTTTACTTTATTTTCTATTTTTTTATACTTAACTATTAATTTTGATAGCTTTTTAGATAATATTTTCGGTTGCCACGTGTCACTATTTATTATAAAATTATCACCTAAAATTTCATATAACATTTTCGGATAAAATTTTCAAATTAAATTTTCGGTTAAGATTTTCAGTTGCCACGTTTCCATATTTATTAAATTAAAATTTTCAAATGGAATTTTGTAGTAGAAAATTTGGTATGGAAAGTGAAAAATATTGGAAGGAGATGAATTTGTATGAAGATTTGGTGTGGAAAGTGAATAATATTGGCAGGTATTTATAGAAAAAAATTTCCAAAATTTTTTGATATTTTTTTAATTTTTTTCAGGATTTGACATCACGCTGACGTCAGCAATATGTGGTAAACAGATTATGTAAAGTTTTTTTTATTTTCTATTTTATAAATAATTATGTAAAGTTTTTAGTTATAATGCAAAAATAATATAAAAACAGGCAAATAGACCGATTTGAGATTCGAACTCTGACATTTGTTAAATGGACAAGCGCTGTTGCCAACTCCACCAGACAGGGCTTTGTGCAAATATTTAGCACGCTATACTATATATACAATTCCTATAATATTAATATATATATTATATAAAGAAATTTTTTCAGGGGCTGTGCAGTCCCAGGGCCGCCCCTGGCTGTAGCGCTGCACTTGCTCTAATGGGCAAGACAATGTAAGGAAATATTGTAAATTCAAATATTTGACAAAATATGGTATTATTGGAACTGTTATCTTACCAGTGGAGATAAGAAGGTCAACGGTTTTCTCATCAGGGTTGTATCCGGTGACGCTGAAGTACCTACGCTGAACAGTCTCTCTATACTCAGACGATATCTTCTGCCTCAAGTCATTAAATCTATCCATATAATCCTTGAGCTTCTTCCTCAACCCGTTGACCACAGACGTCCTTGTCCGGTCAGACGATGATCCGGGGCCGCAGCCAGGCAGGCTCCGGTTGGCGGCGTTGGACCGATCCAAGGCGTCCAACCTCACCTTAAGGATCTTCACGTTCTTTAAGGCGAGGTGGACGTCAGCGTCCATGCGGGTTCTGAGCTCCTTGACAGCCTTGGCGTTGTAGAGGGTCTTGCTCTGCTCGTGGGCGCTGCGAAGACTCTTTTTGAGCTTCTGCAGCTCGTCGAGCTCGCTCTGGACAGCCTCGACGTCCAGGAAGAACTTGCCGAGGTCGTCGCCTTTCGAAGGGGTCATTTCGATGACATGGTGGCCCGGTGAGAGCAAGTCGTTCATTTCTTCCGGGAGGCAATGGAAATGATCAGAAACTCAGAAATTGGTCTCTGAGTTTCTGTGTGTTCAAATTAATTTTTTGGTTTGTGTTGGGGATGTTATGCACAGAGAATGGTTTATGGCAGTTCACTTGGTGGTCAAGTCTTGGCCGCGTTTGATCAACTTCTTCTAACTTTGAAGGGTTTAAAGCTATCCCAAGTACCAGGTACCAAGTACGTGTTCCTTTAGCAGCCAAAGGAAAGAACCCATGTTTTTTCCACCCTTCTAATGTCTATTTGGACCAATTCAGGACTATTGTTGTGTGGACTAGTTAATCCTAAAAAGTAATCTACCTCGTCCCATGATAATTATTTTCTGAAGGTTTCATTTGGCTATTTTGTTCGGAGTATGTGTAGTAAGTGTAAACGTTTTATTAACATTAATAAGAGAAGTACCATTAAGTTAAGAATTATTTGATACTTATTTTCCTATATTTATATGTGTGTTTATGTATACAAGTTGGATTAATTTAGGAAGATCCAAGTTGTGTACAAAATTAGACCGACCCCCTCCAATAATTTAAAAGTTCTTTCGTAACAACTTTAGTTGACAAAGAACATAAAGTTAAAAGTTGTGAAATAAAACAATCGGGTTTTTGTATTTGATAAAATATTGGTTTTGCTTTGGACGTAATCTCATTTCAAAATCCTTTTTGGGATTCAGTTAAACCCCATATAGTTTTGTGACTTCTGTCTAAATTTCATTTTGATGGTTATGAACTTGTAAATTGTAATTTTTTATTTATTGATGTGGAAGTAGTGTTCACAATTTCGTTACGGGTACGTAAACTAATTGTTTTGTTTAGTTTGCAACCAAAACGAAAGGTACATTAGATTATTTACACACAAAACAATGAGAGTATTTTTGTTCACCACTTTAACCCAAAATGTACCATCACCACCCTTCTCAACATATGACACGTGTCTATGAGTATAATCATGGTTCCATAAATATAAAACAAAGAGTTAACTATGATTAGGTCCACACATTGGGTTAAAGTGGTGAGCAAAAATATTTCCCAAAATAATTATATTGATTTTAAAAGTCACAACTGGAAACCACCAAACTTCTCACAATTGAATATCACCGGAGTTTTATAAACTCTTTTAAAATCTAAATTGAATATCTCCAAACCTCTTTTTTGGAGTAATATCTCCCAACTTTTAAATTCTATAAAAGTCATTAAAATTTTGAATTTGATACACCCATTGAACTTTTTTATTTCTTTCTATGAATAGACCATCGCTTGCATTCATTAAACTAACAACTATAAGCTTAAGTCGTTTTCTTATGCCCGGTAATCCAATACATGAATTCTTTTGAACCATTTCTAACGTTGATATTTATTAATTTAGGGACCAATTTATCACTCATCTAAATTCTCAGAATATAAACCAACAGAAATGTTGAAAGCTGTCAATTTTTTTAAAATCTTTTTTTTTCTTTCTATTTTGCTACATTTATTAGTATTCACAAATGTATTGATTGATCACCCAATTGCCTCATCCTTGAAGTTAAGAAATTAGAGTCAATATTGCCCTGCCCACTTGACCACAACTCCTCAAAGCTTCTACACTCACATCACACAGTCACTGAAAACACTGTTTCACCTAACAGAAACTCATTATTATTTTGTGCATAATGAAAAGAAAATAGAAGATGCAAAAAAATAAAATAAAAAACACCCCAAGAAAATAGGCAAGCTATACCAAGAAGAGAATGTAATTTAATTACAGAGAAAATGAAAAAACCCAATTCAAAAAGATAGAAAAAATATATATGAAATCAATGTGACAAAACTGGTATCTCCTATGCTGGCGTGGGATTATTATTATTATTATTTCCATTGTTCCATTTCCAGGGCTTCAAGCTCAGTATAACAATCAACGCGATAACCAGCAGCAAAATGATCAAGAAGCAAGTCCACTTGCGGGTGTTTTTCTGGTAAAACCTGGCCTTGTTCAGCTGCTGGGTCCCGCCCCTCACGGACGAGTTGGCCCTCGCCACGTGGCTCTCGATGTCGTCCAGCTGCTCCCCCTGCGCCTGCACCAGCACCGCCATGTCCAGGAACACCTGGTGCAGCTCCTGCAGATTCTTCTCCATGTCCTTTACGGCGTCGTGCCGCTCCTGGATCTCATGGATCGTGTCCAGAACCTGGCCCCTCCCCTGCTCCTGTATAGCCTTCTGCAGAAACGTTTCGCTCTCTCCTGCAAAATTAATTAAAATCCAATCATAAATCAAGCAACAAAATTTAAAAAAGGGGCAGACGTGGATTAGGCCGGTTGGCAACCGCCGTGAATCCGCCCACTTGCGTCAAGTTCGAGTCTAAATTATTTAGAGGAAAGAAATTGTGGAAAGAGCAAAAAACAGGTTACGGATTTTCCTTACCGGTGGAGATGAGGCGGTCGAGCGTTTTCTCATCTGGATTTTCGCCGGAGACGGTGAAGTACCTACGCTGCACCGTCTCTCTGTACTCGGACGAGATCTTCTGCCTGAGGGAGTTGAAGCTGTCCATGGAGTCCTTGAGCTTCTTGCGGAGGCCGTTGACGACGGAGACTCGGGTCCGATCGGAAGACGAACCGGGTCCGCAGCCGGGGAGGCTCCGGTTGGCGGCGTTGGAGCGGTCGAGAGCCTCGAGGCGGACCTTGAGGACCTTGGCCTTCTTGAGGGCGAGGGTGACGTCGGCGTCCATGCGAGATCGGAGGTCCTTGACAGCCTTGGCGTTGTGGAGCGTTTTGCTGTGCTCGTGAGAGGACTGGAGGTTCTGGTGGAGGCGCTCCAGCTCCTTGAGCTCGTCCTTCACGGACTCCACGTCGCTGAAGAACTTATCGAGGTTGACGCCTCCGGTGCTCGGCGCCGCCGACGACATCTCGATCACGTGATCGTCATTCGTGTTCTGCTCGCTCCGGAACCGCGAAAACGAGCCCGAGAACAAGTCGTTCATGGCTGCTGCTTCTCAAATCCAAAAATCAAAATCGAAATCGAAATAGAAAACCGATTGAATCGATAGTAGAATGGGAGTAAATGGAGAGACGAAATCTGGTGAGGTTTTGAAGAGGAAGGGGCAGAGGAGGTGTTTGGTTTGGGTGTGTAATTAGTCAACGAGGTGTCTGAGTCTTATTCTGCAGGACGAGAGAAGAGAAGAGACGTAGAGACGTGGACGCGGTGTTGTGGATTTTGGTTCTGAAAATGAAAAAGGTTGTTTCGTAGAAGGTGAACTAACTCTATCTCTCTTTTGATAGAGGAGACCCAGTCCTAAATCCATGAAATCTAATGATGACTTTGTAGCAATTGGGCTTGTTACTTCTTTGGGACTGAAAAACGCGTGAGGGAAAAAGGAAATTGGGAAAATTTTAATTGTGAAATTTTTTTTTTGTGGGAAAGAAGGAAATTAGGGAACTCCTATCCTAATCATGGGTTAATTAACCGGCTCACGGATTCTAATTATGGAGATTTGAATGACATTATAAGGTTAAATTGTATGATTAGATTGCAATTCAACGATGAGAGATTTGAAATAATAAGATATAGTACATTTAAAATGAATTTGAAATGCATTTGTTTTTTTTTCTTTTCATTTTTCCTCTTATTAAAATTTTGAGATACATGATTATAGTAATTTAAATAAACAATTTAACCTCGTAATGTCATCCAAATCCCCCATTCGGAATCACTCCATCCAGATGAAGAGCCAGAAAAAGAAATTACGCGCACATACGAGACTACGATTTATGTACATGGAGGGATGGCTTGCAAATATCTTCCTAAAACAAGAGACTTGGTGGCGTCTTTATTCGGCCTTTGTCTTCCTATGCTGTTTCGTTGTTTGCATAATATTAAAAAAAAAACCTCCCATTTGCTGTTTGCATATGGAATGTGATTCTAGATGGAACCTACAAGCATGGATGGACTTAAGAGGATGCCTTCCTAAATAATATTATTTTAAAACGAGCGTTTTTGACTTCGTATGGTCTCACTTTTGTGGGGAAGGTTGCAGTCTTATTTGGTTCTATTTGGTTACTAACTATCAAGACAGTTTTCAAACACAAAGGGACGTATTTTAGGGATCACAATCAACCCCGTGCGTTACTCCTAAGGAAGTCTTTGCACAAGTGCAGCATAAACAGATTCATTTAGCCAAAAACATAAACAATCCGCCGACTAAAAGAAACCTAGCGTAAATTTCGCTAAGTAACAAAATACGCATGAAAATGCATAGAGATCATATTTTTCTATTCAAAATGGTACATTCGTGTACAATAATTTGGCAATACACCAATTAAACATTCATTGCTATTATTATTCAGAGAACATAAAATAATTTTATTTCATCTCCTACCTTTCCTAAGCCTTTCATAATATTCCTATTCTGGTGAAAAAGAAAAAGAAGAAAAACAAAAGATACACGAACATAACAATTTACAGGCCAAAGATACATAACATAGTACACCCGTGATTCCTATAATTGAGAATTGAGAAGGATCCAAAAATGAATGAAAATTTTAATCTGACTGGAGCACTGTAAGGTAATAGGGATATCCCTGGCATTTCCCAGACGATCTGCTATCACGGTTTCCTTGATCATTAGAAAGTAAAAGATTCCAATGCAAAACATAGTTTGACAGATCATATGTCCCGGGAGAGAATACAGAAACTTGAAGAGGAATTTCAGTTCTTGACATAGGCTCAAGTTGGACTCTGGTAGAGCTTGATCCAGACCAAATAAACGGGGATACACTCTCCACCGGCGTTGATTTACTTGTCCGGACTTTAAGGACATCAGACGTCACCTTGATGTCAGTCACTAAGGAGAGGTCATGCCACCCTTCTTGGTTGTCAGAAGATGTGGCCGGTTGAACTGGAGTTGCATCATTTAAATTATCACTAGTACTGGAGTCCAAGGTGTTTATGTGTACAGACGCAACGACATCTGATGAGTTGAATAAAGTCATGCTAAGATTTATTTCACAGAAAGGAGAAGAGAAGTCATGATATATGGTTCGAGGTCCATCAACTAGCCATGATATAGAACTTGTGCTTGCAGTACTGTACAATTAACGGCCAAAACATGTCAGCGTAACATAACCTTAAAATAGGAAATAAAAGTTAAGCAAAGAAAGACAGCAAAAGATAGAAAAGGAAAAACAAACAAGATAGTTTTCAGATTCATAATCAAAACCTTTGATATTGAAACAATACTTGCCTGCAGTGACATGCATGATGAGAAAAAAGATGTGGTGGATCGGAACCCACAGGATTATTGTCATTCTTCAGAGGCCGAGAAATCAATATGAAGTCAACTGTACTGGTGTCTCCCTGATCCACACAGAAAGAAAAAGCTCAATATGGTTAAATGCCAAAAGGCACCAATAATGTACAAAAGCATATTAATTGGTCATATATGTCTGATGCCCAAATCACAATCAACAAGGACTAATTATTATCCAGCACTTTAGTTGCCCTTCAAGACACGGTGATTCAGGAAACAATCAAATCCAAGTAATATGATCAGTAATATTGAACAGAGAAAGATGTTAGAACTGTTATAGCAAGAATTCTATCAACCTTATGTAAAATTTCTTGGTGCAGTCTTTCACAATGGTGGAAATCTGCCAGGGGAGAGCTAGCTATATCAAAAAGTGGTTCACTACTGCCCTGAGTACCCAATCTCACATCAGTTCCCTGAAGTCGGAAATGAGAAGATATCTCATCTTCAGAAGTTGATGGCTTGCCATGATTCTGAATCCAAAAGGTAATTCATTAGAATAAAAGGGGGAAAGGAAAATAAGAACTTAAGTTGCTGATGTCAAAACAAATATAATTCTATATATTAACCAAACCCTCAGGTCTTCTTAACCAGATTGCAATTATTGTGAGGTGTTATGCAAAAATGTAAATCAAATGGCAAGTCATATAGAACAATTATATAAAAAGACAAAACCACAGTATCAGCACCGCACAAACCTTGAGCATGAAGAAACATGACAACGCTTGATGAGCCATTAAAGATTGTGAAGGAAAGATAGCATCAACAGGTTGAAGTAATGAGATTTCCCATTGGTGCCCAACGGATGACAACTGATGAACCTGGAAACTCTCTGAGCTGGTCTTGTTGACAACATCCATGCGCACAAGGAACTCTTGCAATCTTGATGGACAAGGACTGATTTGGAATGACACATCTAATGATGGCAATACCTATGAAAATGAATTTTAAAAAAAACATATTTGAAGGTAGGCATTCATTTGAAAATATTACATTGATTTACAAAGGAATGTGTAAATCACCAACTCAATAAAACTTGGACCTTCACAATAATAGGAAAACAATCAAATTATACTTAGAAAAGTGAACCAAATCAAGAAACTTTCACAATTGATATTGATGCACACACCTGTAAGTTGTAATGCATGCGTAAAGTGCGATATCTCATGGTGCTTGAAATATCTCCCATCTCATAATATATAGTTATGCACAAGGAAATGTTCCCAGGAACAGCTGCCCGAAACCAAAGAGGCCACAATAATGGTGTTTCCCCTTGAATTATCGTGTCCTGAAATAAAGAGATAAAGACCATAAGACCAGAAAATGCCAAGTTAAAGACTCATAATACATCATCAAAAGATAAACATCACGACAAAATGGTACTGACCTCTGGAAATAGAAACATGGAATGAGAAACATCAGTAGGGTTAGCAGGAACACCAGAATGATCAGAATTTGTCTTTTCTAAGCAAGCAGGAAACTCTGCGTTCAAACTTTCTCGCTTCCCGATATTCAGGAATCTAGGATGACTAATCTTCATTTTCAGATTCTGCAAGCATATTAAGCCATATAAGCACATTAAACACATTGGATGCATCAATGAACAAAGTTAGCCCCTGCATGACATAAAGGCGAGCAGGGTAAATCTGTTGTTCAAGAGCATGAATGTAATAGTGTGTAATCATTACCTCAATGGTATCTACATAACAACACAACTCAAAGTGATCAAACATAGTTCAAGCCGACTACCTAGACTACCTCCTAAACGATAGGAAATAAACTATCCATAAAAGTCAACACTGCAGGATACATTCTACAGAAACATAAATGGACAAACCACCTACCAAGGATCATCATTGAGAACATAGAGTGAAAAATAACCCATACCTTCACTGCAAATTCAGATTTGTTCCTCAACTCCAACACAAGATTCCGTAAATCTCCCACATATGCCCTTTTAGGTAGTGGATGAATGACACCCTCAAGCTTTGGTACACTCTGACATTGGAAAGAATATAGTTAGATGGAAAAGATGCCCAAACTTAGTTTACATTGCAAATCTGAAGGTGGAACAAAAAGGAGGGGCGAGGGCAAGCACCTTAACAACTACAAACTTTAAATTATCACTATGAGGATGCTTGGCCTTCTGTACTCGCTTTCTTATCATCTTCACAGGGTTAGTCTCAAATTTATGGAAACCAACAACAAAACCTGACAATTTCCACTTTACACCAACAATTTGTAAAATGCCTTCTACTCTAGGCGTAACCGTTAGTTGCACCTGCAAGTAATAGGAACTGACAATAAGCAGAATTCCAGAAGTATTTAAAATTTACCGTGAGGACAATCTTATTAACCCTTTGTTTGGCATTACTTTGACAACTCAAATGAAGTACTCACCACAGTTGTTTCACCTCCCCTTAATGAAAAGCCAACATCCGACACATAAAGTAAAGAATTCTCAAAGTTTACATCCCTGTAAAACTCCAGCAAAAAAATCAATGTTAGCAGGTGCAAACATGATGAGAACCGGAATAGGTACTGATATAGACAAGTAAGAAATTTCTTCAAAGACAAAGGCGTTATTGAGGTGTTTTACTACCTGCAAGGCAAAGCCTAATTATCAAAGCATTCAGGAGTACACCTTTGGGCCTCAAAGTTTTAAAATAAGAAATATACACTGGTTATGGTTTAAGAGCAAACAGGCACACTTATTTTTATGCCCCACCTTTAGAAGTCCATGAGGCAGCCTAGAACCCATTAAAAACATGCAATATAGCATGTTAAAATCATCCCAATATAAGGCCCGAATTTGGCTAAGCCAAAACTCATTTTACAAACACAACAAACCGGTCCATAATAAAAAGCAACCAGTTGTGCAAATGGGTACCAAATATAGAAGCACGCAGTCAGCCATATTACTGACCGAATTGGAGTTTTTCTACAGGTTGATACTAGTATAGCCAACAGAGAAAAGGAGAGGAAACATCAGATGCCTCACCAATGCCTTAGAAAAGACCGAAAGTAATTAGTAATTATAAACAATTATGTACGCACCTATGGTTTAATTTAGTAGATTCACCATCATTCTGAAGCCCTGACAACAAGCTATTTGCATCTGCATCATAAAAAAATGACCAGTCTATGATTGTGACAAGGACTTACTACTTACAAATAATCAATTTAAACGGATAAATTGGTGTAGTGGTGGTGTTTGAGGGAAAAAGAGAGAGAATTACCAGATTGCATTTCATCAGAGTTTTCTGAAAGCTCGCATATTAGGGATACACTAGACAGGAGGAGGGGGATTTGCAACGGATTTTTGAATTCGATATCAACCTTGACAGCTTCTGTGTATGGTGATGAAGAACAAAATATTAGGGTATGTATCTCAATGGAGTGTAAAAGAACCCTACTTACTACAGCTTTTCTTTCTTCCATATGAATAAAAGAAGAATGTGCATCATTACTTAATCACTAGGCAACAAAGTACATTGTTGACATCGGCAGAGCATACAGTTGCAATGAGCCACAAAGACATACCACTAAGCAGGAGCAGTTTGTTATATAAATCAATCATGCAACTTCATTTAAGATTCAGTCACCTCCATACCTCCTGCAACACAAACATTCGACTCTTTGTACTTCTTTGGTATAAGCTTTGATTGTAGCTCCAACCAATTAGTTCTGGCAGTTGACAAATTTGGAATCATTTCCTCCTCTAAGGAGACCCATATTTTTTCCTTGACACTTGCCTGGAATGTTTTGGAACAAAATAATGCTAATTACAAACCAAAGTCTAAACCAACTTAAAGAGTCATTAAAGAAAGTCCATGAGAAAGAAATGCTTCTCATCAGCATCAAACAGAAATTGAACAAATACAAAAGGTATGATCACATAATCAGTGACTATGACCATAGCACAAGTTACACGACTTCTCAATAAGTAATCCATGCTCAGTAGTGCATCTTACAACGTTTACCACATTTAGAACTTCATATACAGTGCTCTCAAAATTCTTTTATTGAAGTTCCCGGAAAACCAGTTCACAATTTAGAAAAGCTACAAAGTATTATGTATCAGTAAAAATATAAGAAATTGATTTGCAAACCATCAATAGAAATTTACCCAACCATGTCGTGTGTGTGTGTGTTACAAAATGGTTCTACAAATGAACTGCATCAGCAGAAGAACGCTAAAACATTCATGCATGTCAAACGACACATTCAGGCAGTTCTATTTGTTGTGTCGTACAGTGTGGCAATCTCTACATCATCTCAGAAGGAACGCATAAAGTGACAACAACAGATGTCACAACAAAAATAGATGACGACTTAATAAGTACAACAGCATCATTGAATGAATGAATGCACGCACCTTGAGAAAGCCTCAAAACATATATGACAAAGCACTCGAGGCTTACAAGAGCTGTCATATTTCCAAGTTCCAACTATTGTTGTTTCACCGAAATGTTGTACCAAACATATTCCTACAGCATTATCCTTATATATAATTTTTCAAAGAGGGTGTAACCCTTATTTACAACAAGAACATCATCCTCATATTCTACAAATAAACTTACAAGCCTACTAATAGCACCAACAAATGAGAGAGAGAAGTAATACAATTATGAAGAAATGAGACAGAGAAAAAGAGGGTGCATTGAATAGAACATTTATAAACTAGAACACAACTTACAGCTGCAGATGATGCATAGGTCCGATGGTCTTCAAAAATGACCCTAAGAGATGAGATATTGATCTCAGGCAATTGAAGCTTTGATACCTCAAATGTTTTCCCTGTTTTCTATATGATCCAAAACCAAAAGAAAGCTCAGTCAGTTTTCAGTAAAAGCTAGCTGAAGGATTACGTTGTAATCATTTAGATTGCTTAAATTCTTTTTGAGAAATTTAGATTGCTCAATCTCAGAAAAGAACGAAAGCAGAAAGTGCCAACGTAAAAGAGGAAAACATAAAATAGGGCAGTCTACTAATTTTTGCTAAAGAAGTTACCCATACTTTTTGTTTCTAACTTGAACAGTTCAATGGATGTCTAGACTGAGATGTTCTTTCCTGTTACCTGTCAGGATCATATTTTAACTTTACAAACGCTTTGGGTATTTGCAGCCATCTGAAACAGTTAGGAACTACCTAACATCCATGCCCACCATAGTTTGGGATGAGAAGAAAATACCGTATATTTTTTTTTAAGTAGTAAATATATGTTAGACATTAACTCATTCTGAATGTAGGTCAAGGAAATAAAAATTCATGCTAAACTAAACTAGACCTAGAGAGCTAGCAAATGAAAGGTAAGTTTGTTTATCAGAGCAAATACAAGTTCCTTTAAGGACTTTGCACTTTTACCTTCTCTATTAAGCATAGAATCCAAAGATTACTAGTACTGACCTGAACAATTTGAAGGAAGTCCCTCAGGAATAACTCCTGCATTGTCTTGGACTGATGACTACAGGCCAGGACCTCCAACACATGATTTGCAGCCAAATCATATAACCCAAGAAGAGCATACCACCTGAATCACAGAAATTGTATGAAAAAACTCTATAGATTGTAAAACAAGAAGTTGGCATACAAAATTATACACAAACTAAAGCTGCATCTAAGTCCATATAACTTACTGTCCAATATGGAAATGAACATGGTCTTTGATATGGCTCCATGTAGTTCCTTTATAAACAGACATGGCACTTCTATAAGTGCGAATTGCATGCTTGATCTGAAGAGCACAAGGCAAAAAGCTATTCTTCAAAAGATGCAACACTTAAACAAGTTAAGTTTTGCATAACTTAGAGATATAGCTACCTGATCACATTTCTTGTAACGGTCACCAGAAAGAACAAGATGAAATCCATATTTGTGTAACATAGGTGGTTTGGACAACAAGTAGCAATAAGATGCTTGCTCAAGCATTACAGCAGAATGTAGCGGCTCCTGAGAAAGAATTAGTCAGTAGTAAGAAAACGAGTCTTCATAACTTACTATATTGAAAATTTAACATTACCTCAGTGCAAACACGGAAGTAAACAGTGGCAGCCTCTTTATACTGATATCTTGCCTTCAACATCTCTATCCACCAAAGACCACACCTTGTTGCGTTTTGCTGACTCGATGGTGCAACTTTCTGTTTGAAAACCAATGACATGTGTAATAGGTTACGTGGAGTCCAACCAGAAAGAAGAAAATAAAGCAGGAAATATGGGGGAAGAAGCTGCAAGTGGATATTATAATATAAATCAACAGTACTTCAAAATTTCCTTCCAGAAAACCTGCAGAACAATTCATGCATATGCAAACCTGAGATGCTCATTGAGAGCAAAGATGGAATTGTAAATGAAGTATGCAGCTTCTTTGTTCGGAGGTTATACACTATGGACGAGAGAGTTGGATTTTAGGTGGATGGGTAGGGTTGGTATCCAATTGATGAGGAGATCGCATATTGGTTGCAAGGCCTTTCCATGGCAGCTTCTCAAGATTGCTGGGTCGTGACTAGAGATGATCTAACTAAAGACTTTGAGTATTTTAAGAGTGGGGTTGTGATGTGAGCACTAATGCCACTAAAATATGCTTGATTCTTAAAACTTCATTGATTCAATTCATGGATTATAGACCTATAAGTTTGGTCACTAGCATCTATATGATTTTAGCTAAAGTTTTATCCTTGAGATTGAGAGAGGCATTCAGTTATGTGATACCTATTTCTCAAGGGCTTTTATTATGGGGTGACAGATCTTGGACGTGGTCTCAGTTGCAAATGAATGGTGGCGGAGCAAAGATGCTTAATCTCAAATGTCAAAGAAAACAATTGGCGATTGATTAGAAAGCGGGGAGAAAAATACATACTAAATAGGTATTGAAAGCATTTTCCATGCAATACTCTGCCTCCTTTCTTGACTGGTCTGACATGAAATATGCAAGCCCCATCATTTCCTGCAAGAAAATATGAGATAAGTCAGATTTGTTACACCATGAGACCATTCACGAAACGAAATATAGACTTTTCAGCCACGAGAGAAAGAGAGAGATATCAAATGTAAGGATATGTAAGCAGATGGGTAAAATTGAAATCCAAAAAGGAAAGTTAAACTTAGGGGGAAAAAACCCAGAAGAAATTAAACACACCTGTACGCCGGCATAGCGTTTCCAGGCTTTATCAAGCTTGTAATCTGTGGAGATTAGACGATAATTTGATAATGCAAGTTCATAATCACGTAGCATGAAGGCATAATCACCCAAAACTCTAATCTGAGATTCATTGGAGTTAAAGGTATACCTAGAAAAAGGAATGTAAAACCCATATTAGAAGAATAAAGGGGCATAATTAAGAAACACAGTAACACATCAACAACGAAATAAAATCTCTTGTACAGCATACGTAGGGCCACTGGGAGAGTCCACCACGTCTTCTTTCCCTTTTCTCCACCATAGATTTTTTATTTGGTTCCGAAAACCTTTCCTTGTTGCAGAAACCTGAAAACCATAGAATTGGGTAAAAAATAATAATTAATATGTGTGTAAGTGCATATATAAATGAAAGGATTAGACAGACTGTAAACCGGAATGTAAAATACTCCCAAAAACTAAAGGTGATATTATTGAGATACATACCTGCTGATTGAGCACACGAATTTTTTGCTCCATGTAAGGAATAACGTGTTTAGTTGATAAATCTTGCATAAGATCTTTTATCTGTCCCAGTTTGTACAAATTGGATATCATGATCAAAATTCTGACGTAAGCAAAAAATTTGAATTATCAACCTTACATAGGATTGTAAGAACATTAGATAATGAGAAAGAAAAGACTTTACCTCATTAAAATCGTCAACATTAAGGAAGCAACGAAGAGGTTGACTAGGTAAATCATCAGATTTCTGTCAATAATGATACCGTTAGGTAATATATCTATAGCAAACCAGTGAAGAACAAGGTAAGATCTGAGTACTAGAGAATAGCTTACATAAAGCACCCAAGGATAATCTTGATGTTCAACCACGCCATCTTGAGAAGAATTAATGCATAGTAATTGACAGTCAGAGCCGAAGGTGCTCCTCATTTCAGTTAAAATTTTAGTTGCCCTGCGAAAATAAATAAGACTCTAACAATATCAATTTTCCATGGCTGTCACCTTTGATTTTCCAAAGTTCCAATTTCTCTTAGAACTCTTATCCATTTTTATCATGTTTAACTTGTCAAGCAGAAAAGTTACAAGATTGTTGTTCAAAAGAGAGTAGAAAGAAGTACAAGGGCAGAGAAACAAAATGTCCATCTTAGGAAAGAGAACAAAACCAACAACAAATTATTCCTTATTTCATGGCTATGCAGATTATTGATTCAATTTCTGGCATGATTAGAAAGCCATGAAAGATACATACTTCTCCAAAGGGCCATCTTGATTATCATGCACTAGCAAATAATGCTTCAAAATCTTTGGGTCCATTGCCCCACTGGTAAGAAGGGAGGGTAACTTGTTGGTGTTAAAGAGGTCAACAAATCTGTTGATAGGCTGATCATCCTTTGAAGAAACTACTACAAGACCTGCAAGTAAAATCAAACAAGAAACTTACAACTCTATGGCAATTAATATCTCAAAAAAGAAAATATCATATTAAGAACTATGTGTCTATGACTGATAGTGTGGACCATACTTGTTGAGCCTTGTCATTAAATTGTAACTAAATAAGCAAGATAATAGGTACTTCTTAAGTTTCAACACCTTACATGCCACAGGATGATCAAAAGCTTCATGGTCTGAAAAAGACACAGTATGTACAAGCTCTTTGTTGAAAAACTGAAACCATGACGGTAGAACTTCATTTTCAGCTCCTGCAAAGGAAAACCATAATCACTGCTAAAACTGCAGATCCGGTAAACTACAAAAATTCGTCTCAATTCCAATTATACAAGTAAAGGCAGATGCATAGGATAGTCTTAGAAACATAAATGCTGAATCATTTCTTTAAAATAAAATAACAACTTTTTAAAATTTAAAAAATTATAATAATTAGGCACAACAAAACTCCCTTGAGAGCTCAACCACAAATCTAAATAAGGAATATCACTTACTGGACACTGCATTATTAATTTGAGGCAGGTCAGAGCACAATTCAGAAACATCTTTCTCTGCAGCCTGGGTTATGACTTGTTTCAACCTCTCTTTGGCTACCTAGGTAAGATTAAACAATATATCTCAGGCTCTGACAGTTGAGAACTCCAGAGAAAATTAATATGTTCGCACTTTCAAACTTCGAATTAAATGTTTATAAATAGAAGCCTACTAATATCCATTAGTCAAATTAGTAGCCCAGAAAACTTGAGTGAAACTAACTCAAAAAATTTTAGGCTTCGGGCATACCCATTAGCCAAAATGGTATTTTCAACTACCCGCACAATCATAGTGCAGCTGAAGTGAAGGTTTATGTTTTCCCAAATTCCAACGAAAATCCTAAATTCAAACCGTCTATTTTCTTTCAGTTCCCGCATTTTCACAGCAGCTCAACAAGACAATCAGAAAGTTACCTCCAAATTCGGTTGCCGAATATCCGACTCATAAAACAACCGCAACCCGAACTTCTGAAGTCGGTAAGGTTGATCACTCGCCGTCCGTACGGGCACTGCACCAAAACCAAACAAAAGAGCCTCAATTTCCACCCTAAAAAACCCTAACATACAATTACATACACGTAAATGCATAACTTAGCAGAAAAGTGAAAAAGGGTGTGGCGTGTTCACCGTCGATATTGTTGAAGACGCAGAAGGGCCTGAGCATTTGAATGAAGGTGAGTCCGTTCTTGAGGCAAGCTTCTTCAACGAGAGGTGTGCGGAGCACCATGACAACGGGACTGATCTCGTCCAACAGCATTCTGCCAAGTGACGTATTCGCCGGATCCACCATTTTTGTTCCCCTCTGAAATTGGTGACGACGACCCTCTCAACTCGGGCTCAATGACGTCACTGAGCCACTCATCGGGTCGATGCGGCTCGGGATGAGTCGCGCGGGGTTTGGCTCGCTCAGATCCCGGGCGTCGATGGAAGATTAATGAGAGCTGATGAGAAGGAGCGCCTCGTTGCAAAATGAATCTGCATATGAGAAAAGCTACGACTTCGTTTTGTGGGTACAATGGACAGTAAAGAGGTAGCTGTCTGTTTTTAATTTGTTGTATTTGGGTCATGTATGTGGGCTTATTGGATTTAACGGTGGATAAGCCCATGTTAATTTTTAAAGTTGCATAAAATCCTTCTTCTTTTTATGTTTTTGGTCAAAAAATTTAGGGAAATAGCGGTATATACCCCTCATTTTATAATCTCAATTAAAAATACCCACCCCTCCCAATTTTTTTACAACTAACACCTATAAATATAAAAATATTGTACACTTATTGCTGATTTTTCACAAGTTCAGAAAGTTTGTTCTCTCTTAGGTCACTCACTCTCTCTCTCTCTCTCTGGCACAACTCTCTTTGGTTTCTGTCTAACGCAGCTCTCTGTGTCTCTCTTGGCTCTCTCTTTCTTGGCTCTCTCTCTCTCTAGCGCAACTCTGTGTCTCTCTCTTTGCTCTCTTTCTCATAGCGAAGCTCTTTCTCTCTCTCTTTCTCCCTGTATTCGGTCTCTTGCTCTCTGATTGGAACTGGAACCCCTCCCTTTAGGTATGTACTTCTGAATAGCTGCTTGCAACCTTGAAGCTTTAGTGGATTGCCGACCTCGAAAAGGTAGTGTTGATGGTTATTTTCTTAAAATTAGTGGGATTATGTGAAATGGGTTATATTTTGATTGTTTGGGTTTGGCTTTAATTGCTTTGGGTTAGGTTTTGTTGAATATTCATGCTCAGATCATCTGGGTTTGTACCAATTGCACTTAGATTGGTCTAGATATGTGAATCTTGAAACTTGGGATTTTCCATTTGATGTAGTAGATCTGTATAGTGTGATTCTGATGTGTTATTGGTATACCGCGTTGTGTTCCTCTTATTTTACCGTCGTATTCCTGTTATATTGCTGTTATATTGCCATTGTATTGTATGGTTATTGTGGTTATTTGTTCTATTTCTAAGTTGATTCAATTCTCTTATGAAAATTTATTTGAAGTCTTATACATAGTTTTTGCTCTAATTTTTCGTTTTGAATTTTTCGTTAAAGTTGATTTATTTATTCATTTAAAATTTTGGAATTGATGAGATATCTGGTTGGGCTTGAGATTACCCTAATTTATTGTTCTTTATTGTGATTGTGATTTTAGCTAAGGATTGGGTGATGTGTTTTTGTTTTGGGTCATTTGATATGGTTTTGAGATTGGTTTCATATCTATGATTTTGGTTAGTGTTAAAGTAAATAAATGGGTATTTCATTCCTGTGGTTTTTGTGGAGGTACACCATTGTATCATACTTATTTTCTCTTCTGATGATATGGTTCTATAATGTATTTGTTTGGTCAAGCTGGTTTGATAAGTGCATGAGTTGTGCTGAAAAGTGGCAAAAAAAACTTAAAATGCAGAGCAATAGGCTCCTTAAATACACAAGTTGAAATGCCTCGCAGGTTTGTACCTCTCAGTGCATGGATTTAAATGTATTATTGACTCTTCAACTTTCATAATATTTTTATATTGTGAAAAATGAAAAGATTGTGTTCATTGTATCAAAGTTACCTGTAAGTAATAAGATCTTGTCGTAGTGAAAGATAAGCCCCTCCATCATTTAATCTCACTCTGTTCTTTACCTTTCCTGAGGCCCTCAGTATAGTCTCTTATGTAGTGTTTTTTGGTATATATGATCACTGCTCTAATTAAGTTTTCTACTTGGAGACGAAACTTAAACTTCCTGGGAATCCACGTGGTCGTTTAGTGACATATTCAGAAACTCAGAGTTTGATGGTTTGTTTCTAAGAATCTTTTTTCATCTGGTTGCTGACTTTATCCTGGTTGAAAATATTGATCAGAGGTCTTCGCATTTATTAATTATTGTGGACTCATGTAAAGCATCTGTGCCCATTGGTTTTCACAACAAGGAAAGAAAATAACCTATAGATTACACTGCGATTAGATGCTAAAATTAGTAAAGCATTGATGGAGCGTTATGCTTTAGGTTTGCATTCCCTTTGTTTCCAATTAATTTTACACCATGAGATTGTGGGAAGGGAAAGAGGTCAAATAGGGATTCCTTTAGAGCTATTCCCAATTAATTTTTTCTTTCCAAGATGCAAGCAGGAGGCTTAAGGCTCCTGAGAATCATATGCCTGTGATTTTTTCCCATGCCCTACAAAATTTCTTAGATTTATATGGGGGTGGGTTGGCCCATGTTGTGTATGAAGGTTTGTCTGTCTTTAATAATGATTTCTCTCAGGGTGTAATTCCATTCGGAGCTATCTCATTTGCAATATGTGTTTTTTGAACCATTGGGAAAGCATGATGGCATGTAAGTGAGCTCCTGACTCGTGCTATGTTTTATTTTTGGCATCTCATGTGCCAATCATAAAAATGGTATATTCTTGGCATGTAAGTGGCATCCCTGCCTTAACCTTGAGTTCTTCTTCTAATGTATAACAGTAAAAGTCTTAATTTTTTTTTTATTGAAAAACACTCACACCTTCTAGATTAAATTGTCAAATAGGACTCCATATATCGAATTTTACCTTAATCATTGACAAATTTCATTTATCATACATTTGCAACAGTTCCCAATAATACAAAATCTACGAGTCCCTCTTAACAAAACTACCAGAGACATATCACTTAGTTATCACAGTTTGCAACATTGGATGACAGTCCATACCAAGAAGGATATAGGTGAACTTTCAGCTTATCCAAGGCTAAAAGGTGAGCCCCAAACTATTGTTCTGTTCATGAAGCGGTTGAAATACCACAGATGGGTGACAACCTATGAGCTAACAGGTCATATTAAACTTTAAAACAAACACATTCCTGTTCCTTGTGAAACAGCCAATCGAACCAAACAATAATATACTCCACAATATAAAAATATTATGAAAGTTGAAGAGTCAATAACACATTTAAATCCATGCACTAAGAGGTACAAACCTGAGGCATTTCAACTTGTGTATTTAAGGAGCCTATTGCTCTGCATTTTAAGTTTTTTTTGCCACTTTTCAGCACAACTCATGCACTTATCAAACCAGCTTGACCAAACAAATACATTATAGAACCATATCATCAGAAAGAGAAAATAAGTATGATACAATGGTGTACCTCCACAAAAACCACAGGAATGAAATACCCATTTATTTACTTTAACACTAACCAAAATCATAGATATGAAACCAATCTCAAAACCATATCAAATGACCCAAAACAAAAACACATCACCCAATCCTTAGCTAAAATCACAATCACAATAAAGAACAATAAATTAGGGTAATCTAAGCCCCAACCAGATATCTCATCAATTCCAAAATTTTAAATGAATAAATAAATCAACTTTAACGAAAAATTCAAAACGAAAAATTAGAGCAAAAACTATGTATAAGACTTCAAATAAATTTTCATAAGAGAATTGAATCAACTTAGAAATAGAACAAATAACCACAATAACCATACAATACAATGGCAATATAACAGCAATATAAAGCAATACGATGGTAAAATAAGAGGAACACAAACGCAGCGGTATACCAATAACACATCAGAATCACACTATACAGATCTACTACATCAAATGGAAAATCCCAAGTTTCAAGATTCACATATCCAGACCAATCTAAGTGCAATTGGTACAAACCCAGAATGACTGAGCATGAATATTCAACAAAACCTAACCCAAAGCAATTAAAGCCAAACCCAAACAATCAAAATATAACCCATTTCACATAATCCCACTAATTTTAAGAAAATAACCATCAACACTACCTTTTCGAGGTCGGCAATCCACTAAAGCTTCAAGGTTGCAAGCAGCTATTCAGAAGTACATACCTAAAGGGAGGGGTTCTGATTCCAATCAGAGAGCAAGAGACCGAATCCAGGGAGAAAGAGAGAGAGAAAGAGCTGCGCTATGAGAAAGAGAGCAAAGAGAGACACACAGAGTTGCGCTGAGAGAGAGAGAGAGCCAAGAGAGAGAGAGCCAAGAGAGACACAGAGAGCTGCGTTAGACAGAAACCAAAGAGAGCTGTGCCGAGAGAGAGAGAGAGCTGAGTGACCTAAGAGAGAACAAACTTTCTGAACTTGTGAAAATTCAGCAATAAGTGTACAATATTTTTATATTTATAGGTGTTAGTTGTAAAAAAATTGGGAGGGGTGGGTATTTTTAATTGAGATTATAAAATGGGGGGTATATACCGCTATTTCCCAAAAATTTATAGCTTTCATTTGAGCCAATTTTCTATCAGATATCAATTACCAATGATTACTTTTTAGGAAAGACCAAGACCCTAATGTGGGCTACATATTTGCGTTCTCTTGTTCGGGAATCTATATAGATCGCGCAAAAAGCTGGTAAAATATTTAAAATATTTAAAATACCAGAAAATGCTTGTGGTTAATGCAAACATTAAGAATTGAAATTATTAATTAAATGAGGATAATATGGTTAATTCACACTTTTTCATACTAAAAAAAATTAAAATTAAAAGAAAAATCAGATAATGGATCCTATTTTTATGGAACACAACTACTCATTGTCTTTTTTAATTCTAAAATAAATTTATATTTTTTATTTATTATAAATAAATAAAACCTCTCGCAAGCACATAAGCACTTGCGGAGAGGCTAGTTTTTATTTTAAAAGAGAATGAGAAAATACCAAGACCCTAATGTAGGTTTACTTATGAATATCAAAACTTGATGGTTGGTATCTTGTATGGGTAAATTTATAGGCAATGTTCTTTTTGCCAAAGTATAGGCAAATGCATTTGGATAGCGCTTTTTTTTTTTATGAAGAAAATGGGAGGAAACCCCAAGCACCAACACAGCAACTAACTAGTACTAATCAGGCGGGACTTAACGGTTCCCAAAGAATCATTAAGTAATAAAAAATCAAGCCAGGCAGGGCTCTCCTTAAAATAGTAACAGCCTAGATCCAAATTGTGACTCCAAGTAGCCAACCTTCAGCTACATCATTTATCTCTCTATAGATAGCGCTTTTTTGTTAAAGACGAAAACTATTTGGAGTGAGAGAATGAGAGAATATTAAATAAATCAAATGGCCTATGGGTAATGGAAAGTCAAACGATCTTCTTGATCATGCTTGTAAAAACCTATGCCAACTTTTTCCAATAAAAACTTAAACACCTCCCCCTCTCAAAACTTAAATTCCTTCATGATTATGATTTACAAGTCACAACTACGTGCTGTAATTTACACATGATTAATATAACATATTTAACGATAAAAAGTGAATAAGTACACTAGACATGAAATAAACTATTTAGGGTTTTTTAAAATAAAAATATGATAGAATTTGATTAGATCAATAAGAATAAAAAGTATAAAGAACACATATTGTAAAGAGAGCAATCCCAATAACAATATAGTAACTATGGGTAAAACTTCTCCAATAACCGAAAAACTGAAATGAAGAGAATCACATTTGAAAATAACTTTTCTAAAATGTGTTTCAACCACCATAATTTCCTCGAATTTAGTCCAATGATCAAAGACAACAACTAGTTGCTAACCGGCATGACTATCTTAAAGAGACTAAGAATGCCCAACAACTTCCACTAAGTTTCTAGAATCATGAGACATAAAAACACAGAAAACTCAAGAGTTTTTGGACTTTATTAAACAAATTAAAACAAAATAAAATAACTAAAACAATGTCGGCAAAAGAAAAATAAATCGCCGCTAATCTTCCTTATGGGCATGACATAGAGAGCACGACCTAGTTAATCAAATGCCTCAACGCACCAATTAGCAATGGATCTACCATGACCAAGTAGCAACACCTCAAAGAGCAGCCTTGCAAGATGAGGCACAACCAAAGTCAATCTATATATGAGACAATAGATCTGTCAAAAGAAGAGTAGATCGACATAGGTTCACTAAAAGCAAAAGAACATTAAAGATCTACGACCCCTGGAACCAAAGCGTTCTCTCTCTCTCTTAGCAGTTAGGGTTTTCTTACATTTTTAATTTTTTTTTTATGAGGGACCTTAATGTTTAAATCTATGTAATGCAAGCCTTCTAATACAATTAAATTTTATTAAGACCTTATCAGTAGAAACCTCAATTCACAAATGTACCCAAAATAACCCAAATTGACAAAACCATATTTTTCCCATACTAATTTATTTAGGGATTTTTTTTATTAAAAAAAATTGTATTTCTTCGGACGCGTGCCCTTGCACAACAGTACCGTTAGACTCTCCCACCAGCGCGCACACAAACCTTTCCCCAGACTCTCACAAGTGGGAGAAAGAGTGCAGGCCACGTGTTTGTTATAAATGTCAGTGCGCTTCCTCTTGGGCACAAGTAACTTCTCGCTTTCCAGACACCTCCTCGCCGCGCCAAAAAATTTCACCTTTCGCCCTGGCAGTTCAACACTCGCCATGTCCAGCCGCCTCAACTTCCGAGGCGGTCGCCGAGGCGGCCCCAACTCCGGCGGAGGACGCCGCGGAGGTGGTGCCCGAGGCGGAGGAGGGGGCGGTCGTGGAGGTGGCCGCGGCGGTGGCGAACAGCGCTGGTGGGACCCGGTATGGCGAGCCGAGCGCCTGAGGCAACAAGCAGCGGAGGTAAAGTTATGTCTTGTTTTGGTTGATTGAGCTTTGGAGAGTCAGAGTCTTAGTGGTAATAAATATGGTGTGCATTGCAGATGGAAGTGCTTGATGAGAATGAATGGTGGGGAAAGATGGAGCAGATGAAGAACGGGGCGGAGCAGGAGATGGTGATCAAGCGCAATTTTAGTCGCAATGATCAGCAAACCCTATCTGACATGGCTTATCAACTGGGGCTTCACTTGTAAGTAGCCTAACGAGGAATTTTATCAAACAGTTACTGTGCATCTTCGTCTTGTTCATGTTTTTGGTCAAGCATATTGATCTTACAGTCTCATGTTTCTTGTTTCTTACGCTTATGGGAAGAAAGCCATGCGTATAATAAAGGGAAGGCTCTTGTGGTCAGCAAAGTTCCGTTGCCGGATTACCGAGCAGATCTTGATGAGCGTCATGGTTCCACGCAGAAAGAGGTATCACTTGACTTATGCTGCATTGCTACAAATTACAATGCTTTAATACCCAAGGTTTTTTTTTTGGTGTTCTCTACAGATTAAAATGTCCACGGAGACTGCCGACAGAGTTGGGAGTCTTTTGCGCAGCTCACAGTCACAGGGAGAGGTATCTGTTAATGTGGCTTCTGGGTCTGGTCAGGGAAGCAAACAAACTTCTGCTAGTGTAAATGCAAGCAAACCTGTCTCCCAGTTAGAGCCTGATACTGTAAAGGAGAAAGAGAAACTCAGCCTTCAACTTAAGGAGAGGCAGGAAAAAATGAAGGTACATATTTGAATACCGTACTTTTGAGTTTGGAATTGTACGTTACCATTGTTATATTGTAAAAATGAAAATTATTCCTTTTCTTTTTCTTCTTCTTCTTCCTCTTTTGAGTTTTTGTGGGGAAATTTATCCTTGATATTGGTTACTCATGAGCAGGTGAGCAATAGTTTGAAAGCAATGCAGTTGTTTCGAGAAAAGCTTCCTGCATTCAAAATGAAGTCTGAATTTCTTAGAGCTGTGTCAGAAAATCAGGTGCAATCTTTTATCCGCATTCATTTGAAATTCTCTACTTTTAATCAAGAATCTATGCAAGTTGAACTCTCGTAGGAATTGAAATTTGTGATGTTTATTCCAGTCTAAATGAAAAAAAAAAAAGAAAAAAGGTTTTCTCATCATCTGCACAGAGAGAGAAACTACACATATAACGAACAATTTAATGAGCATCATGTACGTTAGTTGCAGAATAGGAGTGCAGTAATTTGGTCTAGTGGTCTCTAGTGGCTTGGCAGACCTGTGATAATTTTTCTTTTCTATTTGATGGTTGGGTACTTTTGACAAAATCTCATGAGGAAATCAGAGGTTCCCGTAAATGTTTTACTAAACAACTGATCCTTTTTTGGGGGATGCCAATTTTTTGCTTATGCTCCTTATTGTTTACAATGCAGGTCTTGGTAGTCTCTGGGGAGACAGGTTGTGGAAAAACAACACAGCTTCCTCAATTTATTCTAGAAGATGAGATTTCACGTCTACGTGGTGCTGACTGCAACATAATATGCACACAACCTCGTCGTATTTCTGCTGTGTCTGTTGCAGCTCGTATATCCTCTGAAAGGGGAGAGAATCTTGGTGAAACTGTTGGTTATCAGATTCGCCTGGAATCAAAGCACTCTGCTCAAACATCGACTCCTATTTTGCACCACTGGAGTATTACTTCGACAGTTGGTAATACAATTTTTCTGATATGTTTCCGACACCTGGTTTAGAATTGTACACTGAATGTTAGAAACATTTGTTAGTAAAAATACCCTCCCAAAACAGTGTTGTTTTAAGAAATGAGTAGCCCTCTCTCCTTTTTTTTCTTCTTCTAGAAAATCTATCATTTTAGGGAAAGTCTTCTTTCAAGTCTCAAACCCTGTCATTTATACTCTAATATGTTGAATTTTTTTTAAAAACACAATAAATTATTAATTGGCACGAATTTTTATTTAAAGTATATTTTACTTGATCATAAATTCAAACAACACCTAGAGTGTTGAAAATTTTACTTTTATAGTTTTCTAAGTAATATTAATAATATTGTTGATGTGCTTATACACTCTGAGTTGCCTTTTTACACTCTATAACTATGTGCACATGTTTTTCATGCCATGCTTGTACTCCAAAGGCACCAAAATTTTATGTGTACTAGTTTTACCTAAAAGCTTTATCATTATGGTAATGTACAGGGATTCGTACTGATACTTGTAAGCTACACTAGCTGAACATCTATTATGTTTCTTATGGTTGATGTTGACCTACAGGTTCAAGACCCCATGCTAACTGGCGTGAGCCATTTGCTAGTGGATGAAATCCATGAAAGAGGCATGAATGAGGACTTTTTACTAATAATTTTGCGTGACCTTCTTCCTCGGCGTCCAGATCTACGATTAATTCTAATGAGTGCCACCATCAATGCGGACTTGTTCTCCAAATACTTTGGAAATTCCCCAACAATACATATACCAGTATAATCATCTTCCTTTTAATAAACTTGTATCATTGGGATTTTTCAAATTATATGTTGTTTTAAATGTATTCTTGTTGACAAATGGCAGGGATTAACTTTCCCTGTGGCAGAATTATTTCTAGAAGACATTCTAGAGAAAACTCGTTATATTGTCAAGTCAGAGTTTGACAACTTGGAAGGGGGAAATTCCAGGAGAAGAAGGAGACAGCAAGATTCCAAGAAGGATCCTTTAACTGAATTATTTGAGGCAATCCAGCATTCCCTATCATTCTAAATATCATTTTCGTTCCCATTGAAATCTTCCTGCTTATATTGAATAACATAGACTTATAATCAATGAATGTATAAGGCTTTTAAACTTTAACTTCAGCAGTTCCTACATTAATATTTTTAAAAGTATTTATGAGGATAGTGCTTTGGCCATGCAGGATGTTGATATTGATGCTCACTACAGAAATTACAGCACATCTACAAGAAAGTCTCTTGAAGTGTGGTCTGGTTCACAGCTTGACTTGGGTCTGGTAAAGAACTTGCTTTATCACTAGCATGGTTTTTTAGTTTTTTTTTGCTTTGAAGAATTATGCTGCACATTGTGTTGCATCTGACTCTCTAATGAGCATGCTTTCATGCTGACAGAATTTTGTTTGTATGATTGCCCAGTTACTTTCATTTTTTATTTAAATAATGAATTCCTTTCCTGTTTTGAAAATGGATAACATAAATTTGCATAAAAAACATATTGGTAGGTGGAGGCAACAATTGAACATATATGTCGCCATGAGAGAGATGGAGCAATTCTTGTTTTCCTTACAGGCTGGGATGACATTTCAAAGTTACTTGACAAAATTAAGGGAAATAGATTCCTCGGAGATCCTACAAAGTATATGGTTCTTCCCCTGCATGGGTCCATGCCTACCATCAATCAACGCGAAATATTTGATCGTCCTCCCCTCAACAAAAGGTAAGCATAGAGTGTTGTAAAATTCTACCTGTATTCAGGAATTGGAATTTTTCATTTGATCTTACCTTCTATATATGATTATTTATCCTTATCCTAGTATGTGCTTCGGTTCTGGTACCGAATGAAAATGTAATTCGCGCTTTTGTTGTTTGCTAACATGTTGATGATCGCTATTCACTACCCTGCATAATCCATGGTGTTATAATTTATTAACCTTTCCTTCCCCCTATTTTATTTCTCCTGTTTTTCCAAATACTAAATTTCCTCAAATCTATTTCTTAGAAAAATTGTGCTGGCTACAAACATAGCGGAGAGTAGTATCACCATAGATGATGTTGTGTATGTCATAGACTGTGGAAAGGCAAAGGAAACCAGTTATGATGCTTTAAACAAGTTGGCTTGTCTATTACCATCGTGGATTTCAAAGGCTTCAGCACATCAGGTATAATTTACTACCAGAAGTAACCGAATTCAAGGTCTTACCTGTATTCAAACTTGTTGAGACTCTACCAAGCTGGATCCATTTATGGTTTGTCAAAATAAACATTTTATTAAATTTTATTGCTTTGGTGATGATTCCAGAGGCGAGGGCGTGCTGGCCGTGTGCAGCCTGGAGTTTGTTACAGACTATATCCAAAAATGATCCATGATGCAATGCTCCAATATCAGTTACCTGAAATTCTCCGAACACCTTTGCAAGAGCTATGCCTCCACATCAAAAGTTTGCAGCTTGGAGCTGTTGGGTCTTTTTTGGCGAAGGCACTTCAGCCACCAGATCCTCTTGCTGTTCAAAATGCAATCGAACTTCTCAAAACCATTGGAGCTTTAGATGACATAGAGGGGCTTACTCCGCTTGGTATGTATCAATTATGCAAGTCTCTACTGAATATCAGCTCTGGTAGTTGACTGACAAATCTTACATGACAGGTCACCATCTTTGCACACTACCATTGGATCCAAACATTGGGAAGATGCTTCTAATGGGTTCTATATTTCAATGCCTGAATCCTGCCTTAACAATTGCAGCTGCCCTTGCTCATCGCGACCCTTTTGTCCTACCAATAAATCGGAAAGAGGATGCTGATGCTGCAAAACGATCCTTTGCTGGTGATTCATTCAGGTAAAGCTCATTAAGCTGAGCCGCATTGCTGAATTTTACAAGGTTTATCTTGTACCTCTTGCTTATTTTATTTATCTATTTTATGTAGTGATCACATAGCTCTTGTCAAGGCTTTTGAAGGATGGAAAGAAGCCAAACATAACGGATCGGGAAAAACATTCTGTTGGGATAACTTTTTATCCCCGGTAACCTTGCAGATGATGGAGGATATGAGGATCCAGTTTCTAGATCTATTATCGAATATTGGCTTTCTTGACAAATCCAGGGGTGCTCACGTAAGCTCTTTAGATTTTAAGGGCCCCTTTGGTAACATTTTTGTGTTCTGTTTTTGGATTGAAGATAGGGAGTTGGGAGGGAGAGAGAAGAAAGAGTTAGGTGTGAGAAACAGGAAATATATATAAAAGGACATTTAAGTAAAAACTGAAACAATTAGCAAAATGTTTTTAGTTTTCAGTTTTAATTCATCTATTCGCCCTCCATCTCTTTATCATTTCTCTTATTTCTCTCATCTAAAACAAAAAAACAAAAAATAAAACTGTAACCAAATGAACTCCGAGTTTTTTTCCTTGTAAAAGTGCTATTTTCCTTTTAATTATGATATTGTTGATGCTGCACTTATTCAACTGTTATTCTTTCTCAATCCACCTTCCAAGTGATGTGCTAAAGTGGCCTCTGCCTTAACTAAATATAACATGTGCATGCAGGCTTACAATCAATACAGCCATGACCTGGAGATGGTGTGTGCAATCCTCTGTGCTGGGCTCTATCCGAATGTTGTGCAGTGTAAAAGAAGAGGAAAGCGGACAGGTTTCTATACTAAAGAAGTTGGTAAAATTGATATCCATCCTGCATCGGTCAATGCTGGGGTTCATTTATTCCCTCTCCCTTACATGGTTTATAGTGAAAAAGTGAAGACAACCAACATTTTCATTCGAGACTCTACAAATATATCAGATTATGCTTTACTTCTGTTTGGTGGTAGTCTTATCCCTAGCAAGACTGGTGAAGGTATTGAGATGCTTGGAGGTTACCTTCATTTCTCTGCATCAAAGAGTGTTTTAGAATTAATTCGGGTAATGCCTCTCAAGATCTTATGTTAAATTTGTCATTTCTAGTATGGCAGCTGCTCCTACCCTATTTTATTTAGATAGTCAAAACAATGTCTTGAATAGTTGTCTTTGGTTATCGATTCTTGCAGAAATTGCGTGGTGAACTTGACAAGCTTCTAAACAGGAAGATTGAAAACCCAGGATTGGACGTCTCAAGCGAGGGAAAGGGAGTGGTTTCGGCTGTGGTTGAGTAATTGCATAGTCAAAATGTACGATATTAAATCATTTGTTCCTTATGGATTGTCACAGGTTTGGAGTAAACTCATTTTTCTTTACAATAGAAGATAGTGTGTTGCAGTAAAATTTTGTCCCTTATTATGTAATGCTGTTCGCGGCGTGAATGTACCCTCTTGATAAGTTATCTTTGTTGACAAGGTTTAAAATGATGTTTAGTTTAATAAATTTCTAGTAAAAATAGGAGGTTAACAATAAACAATTATTAATAACTAATTTCATTTTAAATCTAAACGACTCTTAATATTGGATTAAGTCAATCATTACCTTAATATGTTGTTATTATATTGTTTTTTATATACTTAAATAAGTATTAACTTTTAATGTTGTGCAATTTATAATGGGTTCGGATTCTCTACTCTGTTAGGATCTACATGACTTTATTATTTACATGTCCAAGCCTAATCCGAGTCCTTAGTATTCCAAAAATGGATTTTAGCCTCCAAACCCTTAAATCCAAGTCATAACGTGGTGGTTCGATAATATATATATATATATGTTGAGGCTGTTTTTTTTAATCTGAAAGAAGAAAAGTGACAGAGACATCCTCAGACCTCGGTTAGTTAGCAATCATGAACCTCAACCGAGTGAGTCAAACCCAGCCGCAATTATGGCCAAGCTGCAGCAGAGAAAACATGGACAGCCGCACCTGCCAAGTTTCACACATGTTAAGGTAAACAAGGCCTCACATGTGGCAACCACACGCTTGCAAACATGCTATCTATTTCTCTCCTCAGGGGAGATATTCAAGTATGACAGAGACACATGTTCTTCAAGTATGAATGTCATGTAAGCTGTACTTTCTTCTTTGACTTTCAAGGAAATGAGGGAAAAGGAAAAAGAGCAGAGTTTTAAGATAATCGTCTAGGGGGGATCGGGATGGGATGAAGGCATGTTTCAGGCTTGTCAAACAAGAAAAATGAGATTTACTGTGTTTTACATGGAAGCATACATGAAGTTACGACATGTCAAACAAGAAATTTGTTGACTCGAAGATATAATTAGCTATATAAAAAACCTGAAATGGAAATGCCATGAAACCGTGATGGAAACACAATACTAATAAATATCATAAACTGCAGATGAAATCCATTGGTTTACCAAAAGGTAAATATCAGAAACTAAAGGAAAGATATCAAAATAAACTAAACGGGATGCAAAGATTCTAACAATATTAGGTTACATACATACGTTGTCGTGGAGCACAAGCAACAAAATCCTCAGGAGGCCCGGCCCAAGTCTATATAGACTCAAAATCTTTCAATCCGTAGTCGTCTTCTCCTTTCTCCTTTGCTTCTCCCTCCCACAAATTCAATGAAGATGAAGAAACCGGTGCAAGTGTATATCAGTTCAGTTCTGAAAGCATGCCGGAACCATGTCAATGTCGGCAATGTTGGTAAACAGACACGTGATACCAAACTTCTTTGACTGGGTGATTAGTTTACAAACTATATCACACTCATGCACACTCAAAGACAATAATAAAAGAAAGCGTGCTGGGAGAATGATTGTTATTCTCTCAATAATTCCTTATCATACACTTTCTTATTAAAAACAACACACTGACAACTCTCTTTATAGAGTTTACAAACAGACATTGTGGTCCAGGCAAGACCCACACACAATCATTAAATTAAAAACACTATAGAAAGCAACCAAAATAAAATACGAAAGGGCTGCTCACTATCATTGTGCCAAAAGCACTTTGGTTTATTTACTCTGACACTATCACAGTGCATGGGGCACTTGATTTGTTTATTCCAACATTCACCTCCTCAAATCAAGAGTCCTTCATCCCAAGCATTCCACGTAGCTCTCTGAAGGAATCAAATGGAAGTGGTTTCGTGAAGATATCTGCCACCTGCCTCCATGGTGTGACAATATTCAAGTACAATTGTCTTCTTCTTCACGTGCTCTCTTAGAAAATGGAACCTTATATTAATATGCTTGCTCCTTCCATGCTTGTATTGGATTCTTTGCAAGCTTGATTGCAGAACTTGTTGTCCACATGAATCACAGGAGATTCTTCTTGTGAGTGATTCAAAGACTTCAACAAATTTCTCAACCAAATGCCCTCACATACAGTTGAAGAAAGTGCCACGTACTCGGCTTCACATGATGACAAAGCTACAATTGCCTGCTTCTTGGATGTCCAAGAGAAAGCGTTGAACCAAGATAGAACACATACCCTGTAGTGCTTTTTCCTCCATCTCGATCACCTCCCCAGTCACTATTGAGTAGCCAACTAGATTTGCATCTTCTCCATAAGCATAAAAAAGGCCAAAATTAAGAGAACCTTTAATATACCTTAGTATTCTTTTAGCAGCTAACCAGTGAGATTCTCTTGGTGTCTCCATGTAACGACTTACAAGTCCAACTCCATAAACAATGTCAGGTCTCGTCATTGTTAAGTACCTCAAGCTTCCAACTAGCCTTTTGTATAAAGTAGAGTTAACAATTTTCCCTTCTCCCTCTTTTGTTAACTTGAGACCTGAGCAACTGAGTGTTGAAAATAATTACAACTGTTCATTGGAATTTCTCCAAGATCTCTCTCATGTATTTTTTCTGAGAGATGAATATTCCACCATTTTCTTGCTTGACTTCTATCCCAAGAAAAAAGGACATTAATCCATTGTCTGTCATCTCAAACTCCTTGAACATGGACTGTTTGAACTAAGCAAACATACTTTCACTACCACCAGGAAAAAATTAGATCATCCACATAAAGACAAAGGATAAGAAATTCACCTTCACCACCATTCTTCATGTAAAGAGAATGTTCATATGGACATTGAACAAATCCATTTTCTTGAAGATAACTGTCGATACGTGAATTCCAAGCTCTTGGGGCTTGCTTTAGACCGTACAAGGCCTTCTTCAAACGATACACCTTCTGTTCTTCACCTTTTATTTTGAATCCTTCAGGTTGTTCAACATAAACTTCCTCATCAAGAACTCCATTGAGAAAAGCTAACTTGACATCAAGTTGGTAAATCTTCCAATTATGATGGGCTGCAAGTGAGATCAACAACCTCACGGTATCAAGTCGAGCAACAGGTGCAAAGACTTCTTCATAGTCTATTCCATATTTTTGTTTGTAGCCTTTAGCTACAAGCCTTGCCTTGTACCGATTAACACTACCATCTGCAGTGCGCTTGATCTTGTACACCCATTTGACACCAATAGCCTTCTGTTGTGGTGGCAAATTTGTTAGTTTCCATGTGTCATTCTTCTGAATTGCATGGATTTCTTCTTCCATTGCTGATTTCCAACAATCTTCTTGTACAGCTTCCCTGAAACGATAATGGCTCATGATCTGCATACAAACAAAACAAGTTTGTATTACCTTCTTCATGCTCATAGATGTCTGTGAGATCTCTCATTTTGATGGGAGTCAGAGAGCGCGCTTCTGCGACTAGATGATGAGGAGATCCGTGAGTTGAGGAGGGAAGACTTGGTGGAGTTGCTGAGAGCTCAGAAGTTCTGTCGAGCACTCAGTGGGTTCGGTGTGTGTTCGGTGGACTGTAAAAGGCTTGGTGGAGCTTGGTGAGTGATTGGTGTTGCAACTTCTGGAAGTTGCCCAGGTTCATCCGCCATGTAATTTCCGTGTTCTCTTTGCCTGCTATAATTCCATGTTTCTTCTTCATTGAATATAACATCTCTCCTGATCACCAACTTATTTGTTAATGGATTGTAGAGTTTGTAGGCTTTTGACTCCTCACTATATCCTACAAAGATACATTTTTCTCCACGATCATCAAGCTTCCTCCTTTTGGCTTCAGGTACTTGAGCATATGCAACACATACTTGAGCATATGCAACACATCCAAGATATGTAGATGTCCAACATTGGGTTTGTAGCCACTCCAAGCCTCTTGAGGTGTCTTGTTCTTGACACTCTTGGTTGGACATCTATTCAGCGAATATACTGAACATTGAACAGCTTCTCCAGAATTGCTTCGGCAAACTTTTCTCTTTTAGCATGGACCTCGTCATTTCAAGGATAGTGCGATTTTTTCGTTCGGCTATCCCATTTTGCTGTGGGGTATAGGCAGCAGTCAACTCATGCTTTATCCCCGTTCTCTGCAAAATTCTTGAAATGCATTTGAAGTGTACTCACCCCCCCCAATTAGATCTAAGAGTCACCAATTTACACTTACTTTCTACTTCAGATGCGAGCCTTAAAATTCTTGAATACAGGTAAAGGCTGAAGATTTTTCTTTAAGAAAGTAAACCCACACCTTTCTACTGAAATCATCTATGAAAGTAATAAAATACTTATTACCTCCAAATGAAATAGGCTCCAATGGTCCACAAATATCCGTGTGTACCAATTGTAGTGGCTCCTTTGCTCTCCATGCCTGTGCCTCTAGGAAAAGAAGTTCTTGATTGCTTTCCTAGTACACACCTTTCACAAACATGGTTTGGTGCCTCAATTAGTGGTAGACCATGCACCATTCCTCCCGTTGACAAAAGCTTTAGGCCATTGAAGTGAAGATGGCCAAATCGGAAATGCCATTTCCATGACTCTTTCTCCATGAGACCAAGGAAGCACTTTTCCTTTTTGGTATTTAGGTTCAACGGGAACATGCGATTCTTCGTCATTGGAACTTTTGCAATTAATCTTCCACTTGCATCTTTGAGGAAGAGAGAATTATTTTCCATGAGAACAACGTGCCCCTTTTGGAGTAATTGTCCAATGCTGAGAATATTACTTTTCATACTTGGAATATAGTAAACATCAGAGATGTATTCTTCTTTGCCATTTTTCTGGAAGATTTTTATTCTTCCCTTTCCTTCAACAGATAGCTTTGAAGAATCTCCAAGGCTCACATCTCCACGAACTTCTTCGTTGAGTTCAACAAAGAACTCTCTTCTTCCACACATATGGTTGCTTGCACAGAGTCAAGGTACCAAACATCACCTTGACCACCAGCTTCATCTGTGTACTAACAAAAGAGTAGGTTCATTACTCTCATTGTTAGTTGCTTCTGAAAAGTTGACTTGGTCCTTCTTTTTCTCTTTTGAACACTCTGAGGCATAATGTCCAAGCTGGTTGAAATTATAACACTTGATCTTCTTTTTCTTTTCCTCACGACTTTCTGCGTTGCCACGCCCTCGCCCTTGTCCTCGACCTCTTCCGTGAGAACCTCCGCGTCGTGAACTTGATGCACCACTATTTCCTCGTGATTTATCAAGATTTAGCTTTGACTCCAAAGCTTGGTTAGGTGGTGTGGATGTCACATGCTTCTGCATACGTTGCTCATGAACTCTGAGAGATCCTGAGGACTCCTCCTGAGTTATCTTTCCGAGAGGAGCTATCTTCAATCGCGTCACCACATGCTCAAAGCTCGTGTGTGAGAGACGGAGAATTTTCTCCATGACTCTAACATCATCAACTTTCTCACCATTTCTCTTCATTTGATTCACAATCGAAAACCAATCGTGAATAATAGTCGGAGACATTTTCTCCTTCATTCATATGGGCGGATTCGAAGTCGGCCCTTAATGATTGAAGGCGTATTCTCATAACACGATCAATACCTATGAAAACGGTTTTGAGAATATCCCACGCTTGCTTGCTCGTCGTCGCTTCGCGATCTTCTCGAACGTTGAATCTTCCACTCCTTGATAGATTAAAAACAACGCCTTCTTGTCTTTTTTCCTTTGTTCTCGTAGAGTAGTTTTTTGATCGAGCGGTGTAGGCGGCCTCCTCCTCTGCAGGGGTCCAGGATACCCATTACAGATCACATCCCAAAGGTCTTGGGATCCAAAGAGAGCTTTGAATTGAATACACCATTTTTCATAGTTCTCCTTCTTCAATAGGGACTTGCATCTGCGCCATACTAGAAGCCATGCAAACTGAATTGAACAGAGAGCTCTGAACCAGTTCGTTGGTAAGAAAACACGTGATACCAAACTTCTTCTCGACTTGGGTGATTAGTTTACAAACTATATCACACTCATGCACACTCAAAGACAATAATAAAAGAAAGCGTGCTTGGAGAATGATTGTTATTCTCTCAATAATTCCTTATCATACACTTTCTTATTAAAAACAACACATGACAACTCTCTTTATAGAGTTTACAAACAGACATTGTGGTCCGAGGCAAGACCCACACACAATCATTAAATTAAAAACACTATAGAAAGCAACCAAAATAAAATACGAAAGGGCTGCTCACTATCATTGTGCCAAAAGCACTTTGGTTTATTTACTCTGACACTATCACAGTGCATGGGGCACTTGATTTGTTTATTCCAACAGGCAATACTTGTTCACCTCCACAATGAATATCAAAAGAGTAAGGGCTTTGCGCAACTCCAACTGCTCCAACAACAACTCTTGTTGGTCCTCCAGACTCACAAGATTAACCAACAAGGTCTTCCCCTCCTACCGGGAACCCCTGCCTAGATCTGTTTTACCAAGTAGTACCAGGACGCCGCCGACGCCTGGTGCCGATTCCCACAAATATCTTAAGCAACGCTGCCCCGGTGGCCTGGTCCCACAATCCCTCAACGACCCTCAAGCTCATCTTACATACTCAATGTCAGGTGGAAAAACGACCAAGATGGCTTCTACACGGCGGCGTTTTGGCTCCATCAGTAACCACCCTAAGACCCTAGCCTGCAACGTCCGTCCATTGCCGGGTCCTTGCGCATTTAACGGACCTTTTGGGAATTCATACCGGATCCTACAAGGCCAGATCGCCCCCTCCATCTCCTGTCCCTACGGGATATCAGAAAGTCAGCGCCGCCTGGTAGCAAGACGATCCTCGCCTGGCCAGAATGGCCGTTGAGAGGTACCAGCGGACCCGGACTATCGGTTCTTACACGACGGATTTCCAGATATTTTCGCAGATTGCTTGAAGTCTGATATTCAAAACTTGAACAAACACCAGCAGGAGAATATCAATGATGATGAGGATGATGAGTCTACTAAGTGCTTGGAGATAACCTCCTGCGGACCACCCGCCCTTCCATCGACTCCTCTTTCGATCACGCCACTCGCTCCCGCGAGAGCATCGCCAAGAAATTTTTTCCCCGAGAATCGTACCCGGAACACGAAGGTGTTGAGGAGGCCGATTACGCCTACAGAGTCCGTCACCGTCTGAGGAAGGAGGTTCTGGTGCCCTTGAGGAAGGTCTTGGAGTGTTCCAACTATCATAGGTATGAACAAGTGGGGTTATAATCCGGGATTCAAGCGAGAGCCCTGTGTGGTCAAGAAGTATTTGGAGGACGTGAAAGCCGCGGCAACTCCAAGATTGAGCCCGGTGCTTTGCTTCCACATGAGATCATAGACTATGTGAACGAACGGGGATGTCAGCAAGTCGCGAGATTCGAGCTGGAAGGCAATGGTGGAGCACATCTACTTAAAGGAGGGCAAGTTCAAAACTGCTTGCCTGGATGTCATAACTTCGTAGGAGGACGGGGTGACGGCTTTGCAAATACTAATGTCCGAACCTAGCGAAGAGCCCTGGAAAGGAAAATTGATCAATTTCAGTGAAAACCCTCAACTATATTCATTACAAGGCCTTGATGATCTTAAGTCTAAGGGCGAGCTTGTGGAGAGGTATGGACTGCCAGGACTTGGAGGTTGATATGCAAAAGGTGTTTGATTTGATTTTGGAGGTTGCCGTAAGGGTCATTTGAAGCCAGAAGACGATTAGGAGGGTGTTTCGTGTTTTGCCAATACGAAGGCTTTGATGACGCTTTGGGCTATGATCGTTGCTGGAAGACTGATTATGAGGCGAGACAGCGAAAGTTTCAAGGACAATGGGTATGGTGATGTGGTGCCACAGATTGTGTTTTGGAATGTGAGCAATGTTATCCCTACTTCCCAAAATCAATGGGGACCCCAGCCATGCTCACCGCCACTAACTGCCCCCGGTGCCGTCAGCAGTGTTGGGAACTTCATGAGTAGCATGTGGGGGGACAAGTGTGCTTTGATCGCCGTGAGTGTGCTTCGGCCGACTATGACGTTATATGCGTTGGCAGTCCACCACAAGGAACTGGTCGTAGACCATGGTCCTCCGTGGGCCACCCCGAGGCGACCCAACCACACCGCCGATTGGCTGGACCAGTCTCCCGAAAGCTGAGGAGAGGCGAGAGTTGCCGGTTGACCCTGACTGTCATCTATTCCGAGTTCTTTGAAGGCATCGCGAAGATGACGTCTGACCGACTCCCATGTGTCGATCAGGACTTTTGACATCGAATTCGGCTATCTCGGCTCGAATGATCATAGGGTCGTCATGTGGATAGATGATCCCTTCCTCTTCTTCCTCAAGAAGGTGATGGGTTCCCACATGACCTTCGGAATTTCAGTGTGCCGCCGGCTTCGATGCCGAGTACGGTACCGTGCCGCCCTTACGACTACCCCGCTTCATCGATCGGGTAGATGCCCCGCGAGAGTCCGGGCCTCCGCTCATCGTGCTGATCATGTTGATCTGCCGATGGGCGTTCGCACCGGCGCCCTGGGGCCTGGCTATATACTGATCCAGTTGCCTTCCCGATCAACGTTCACAATTTTCCGCGAGACTATGCAATCCTCGGCATCGTGGCTGTTCTGTCCATGGTATCGGGAGAATTCTCCCTGGATCGCTGGCTGTCTTGCCGATTGGCTTCCGGAAGGATGGCTTCGGGATGACCTCGTTCATTAGCACCGCTTCGTAGGAAGTGTTTAGTAGGGTGAACACTTCCGTTCCTGGTTACTGAGCTTGGGTGGCGCACGGTAGTTGTCCCTGCGTACTGCCTCTTGTTTTCTTGGATGCCCCTTTGGGAACTTCCGTATCTTTGCGCTTGTGGCTCTCGGGCATTCGCAGTTTGTGCGGCCGGTGCGAACGGTGATGGTCTGTGCCGAGAGGTACGTGCATGGGGTTCGTCCTGCCGTACGCTGGGCTCGGCTCTCGAATTGAAGTATTCGGCTTTAGCATGAATTGCCGCTGCTTCATGAGTTCGGCGTACGTACGCCAATCCTGCTCGCTGTGTACCAGATACCGAAGTGTGAGGACCGTAGGCCACTTTTGAAGGCGCGCAGTTGCCCTGCCATCGGTATCCGTACATCTTGAGTATTCGTGGCTAAATCGTGCGGCATACTCGCAACGGTCGTCATCTCTCTGTCCTACGGTATATAGATCATCGCAGAAGTAGGTCTTCGTTTGGATCATAAAATGGTTGAGGAAAATCTCTTTCAGCTCGTCGAAGGGAATCGACCGTTCCTCCTTCCAGAAGCCGGGAGAACCAGTGGAGAGCTTCCTTCGGTGAGTGAAGAGGGAACAGAAGGCACAGTCCTTCGTCGCTTAGCCCTCCGCACCCCACCGCTGATCCGGAAGATGAAGGTGCGTCACGGATCCTCCACCCCCCGTGTAGGCAGTAATGCACAGGGGCTGTATGTCTCTATCCCTCCGTGAGCGCTTCATACGTCTCGGTGAAGGGTCCTGGCCTAAGCCTTCCCCATTCAGGCTCCTGTGAACCTTCCCCACCATCCTCCATCTTTTGCACTCTCTCTAAGGAGGAGGCGAATGACAGTGTCCCCTCCGGTATTTCCCCTGGATCTATGTGCCGGATCAGCCGGGACCTACGAAGGATTTGGCGCGGAACTTCATCTGGGGTTGCCGAACGGTAGGAGGATGACCGACTCGTGGGAGGGACGTACTCTTGGTCAGCCTTTGCCGTGGACTCCAGGACCGGTATCCTTCGGATCTGAGACTCCGCCCAAGCCCCTTAGTCGGGGATCATCCGGAGATGGGCATTAATCTTGATTGGCGACTCTGCCGTTCGGTATGTCGTTCGGCCTCCCGCTCACTAGCCTATGTCGGAGGTTCGAGAAGACTTTCCCTCGGCCCGCTGGGCCTATTTTTTGGTGCCGGGACCACCAATTGTTTAGACGGTGCAGGCGTTGTCTTGCCGCCCTCTTGCCCTTCCCTGCCGACGAGGAGTTGGAGGTTCTAACGCCAGTTTCCGTTGAATGTTCTCCCTTTGCGCTCCTGGTTCAGTACGTTGTGTTTCTTCCACTCTGGTTCAGAGAAGGTTGTCGTGTTCCTTGCATCTGAGCCATGTCCTGCCGAAGGGACACGACTTGTGCTGAGAGCTCCGCGTTTCCTGCGGCTTGGGTCGTAGGGATTAGTCGCGCGTGTATGGGGGTGGAGCTGGGCTCATCCCGCCAGCATGCCGACGGCATCCCTCCCTGCGGTACGAACGTGGTGTTCGCTGGTGTCCCCATTGATTTTGGGATAAAGGGTTCATTCCCCAATTCCCCAGACGGCGCCAAACGCTGACGCCAAAAAGTGGATTTCTGACTCCAGGAGGGTCAACTTAGTGATTTGTGCCTTCGGGAATCAGGGCTTCGGTAGGAGTCAATCTGCAAAATAAGATAGCGCTGGTAAGACCTAGGGTTCCGTGTGGTACCGGCGAGGTTTTCGATGTGTTAAGTAGTTCGGGATACAGAAAACTTGAACTGGAGATCAATAGGCTTCTATGCGGCTAAGTTCCTGAGTTACCTCCATTTTGGGATAGCTGGCCTCCTTTTATAGGCCTTGGGAGGTATGCATTTGTTGATAATGTCCATGTGGGACTGTGAAAGTCGCCTGGGAGAGTGCCACGTGTCGAGGAGAGGGCGTTGCCCTACTGGAGAGCGTTCGGTAATAGGGGTGCCGAAAGAGATACCTGAGACCAAGCCCATCTCTCCACGTGTCTTGCTCTCATTGGTCGTCTATTTTGGGTTAAACAGTCCCTCTATATAAAGGAAGGCTCTTCAGTGAAAACAAAAGATAAAATTGGCCATGTTACATTAATTACATTAACTAAAGAAAAGAGAGTTTTTTGAATAAGCTGGGGAAGTTTGCAGAGTCAAGTGTCATGTATTCGTAAAAGGATCGTTCCAATTTTTCCAAGAATACGAGGTTTCTAGCACCAACGATCTAAACAAAGGATTGTTTCAAACTGATTAATTTAAGTTTCTTGAAGGCAGACTGATTAGGCTTTTTTGCTTAGGAAATAGCGCTCTTCATCTAATCAAACACTTAGCTAGCACCAGCTAATGGAGCTATCTTCATGAATCATGCAATATTTTGTTTGAGGCTTTCTCAGTCCTCCTTCTCTTGGGTCAGCTTTTCACTTCTTGTTCCCTTTTATTTTCAAATGAAACAAAAGATCAGAGACGTCTAGACTGTGTGCTCTAGCTCACAGGAGGAATCCTGAATACCTGTGGAATTGGTGCACAAGGTAAATAACATGAAGAAGGAGAGCAAGAAAGAGGCCCCAAAAAGCTTTTCAGCAATAGGCGGTCAACGCTTGCTCTGCTCCTTGCGCACTGCAAGCACTTCTCATCAGCCACTTGTCATGAATCTTTTGGACACCCCCTTCTCTAGATAGTTTCAACACCGTTGTTGACATGTCAGTTGCTAGTGGCGAGTCCCTTGGAAAGGCCTAAAATGAAAAACCAACACACATGCAATCAAATATGTCATTTACTCTTGAGCAATGAGATGTTAAAGGGGATGATCACATGAAACAATAAGATACTTACAAAACCCCACCCCATTTGGTGAATCTTGACCTCAAGTACTATATCCGCATCGACAGAGAAGAAGAGCTCCATGTATGAGCCACTGCAGCAACACCGCCTGCGCTGAGCCCACTTTTAAGGCCTTCTCAAATTCTTCTGGTGAGTTAAGGGGCACAAGTCTGGACCTGTGTATGTTTAGTTCAGTTGCATTCAAATATTTTCCAGTAAAGGAACCATTTGCGAGAACCGATGGGATCATTGCCTGTTGCTAAACTTTCAATGCATTTAATGGGGAAGAAAGCTGCTCCACTGTTAGGATTGAGGTCAGGCTTGCAGTGTAGCTTGAGTTGATTATTAGAACTACGAATAGCCATATGATTAGCACAAACCGACCAAGCATAAAAAAATGTAACTTTATTGTCCTAGCCTTGCTAATTTCAGTGCTTATGTTTATTCTTTTTAATCCTAATTTTAATTCATAGAGGTAGGTAATGTTATTATAGTTTGTGAAGTTTTTTTGTTTTTATTTTTTAGTTATAGAGAAATTGAAATTGGGTTAAAATCAGCAGCATCGATAATGACCCAAACAGTAACCCACGTAAACTTATGAAACTGATTTTTCAGTTATTAATTATTGTATTTTAGGGTGTTATTCTTTGAGTTTCGCTAATGTTTTTTGGGGATCACATAGAGCAAAAAAACTCAAAATGAAACGGGGATATACTGCTGTACACTTTTCTAAGAAAAAAACCGAGCAGCCCACGTGTAAATAGTTGTGTGAGTTTTGGCTATGCCGTTTGTTAAAATATTTTCGAGACTAGGCTGGCGGCACGCTATACTATTTAATGTAAAAAATTACAACGATTAGGCGCCACGTGTAGATGCAAGTCTATTTTTAAAAAAATATTTAAAACCCGGAGTATAGCCGTTACGGTTATTACTTATTTTTTTCCCAAAAAAGAGACCCTCTTGTGATCAGGCGCCACGTGTCCAAAATATGTATAGCCGTCCGGCTATACTATTTTATAAAAAAGCATAGTATAGCCGAACGCTGTGAACTTTAAAATACATTTATATTTAAACGGTTACGGGCGACGCTATCGATTAATAAGTAATAATAATAAAAAGTAAAAGGACCCTCCTAGTTGCATTAGTTTGTACTTTATAGATATTAATTTGCTAGTTACAACATATCGAAAGTTGATATTAATCTTCCACTATATATTATTAACTGTTTTATAACATATGTTATTCTTATTCAATAATATGCGAATTATTTGTATAATACTTGAATTTTGTGTGTCTTATTGTAAATTTTGTAAAAATTACATGTATTAACGTTCAAAATCCTTCTGTTACGTACATCTACAAATAAAACTATTTTACGTTTGCTTTTTAAAAAATATAAAGACCATATAGAACACAAATGTATTCCTGTAAAATACGTACGTACATATGTATGTATATATATGTAAAAGACTATGATGTGCTAGTCTATACTATTTTATTAAAGACAATTTTATAAATAAATAAAAGAACCTCCTAAAGCCGCCGGTTATACTATTTCTAAAAAAAAAATTAGAAAAAATTGGAATATCACAAACTCGCTGTACCCTTCTAAGAAACAGAGCAGCAAAAATATCTTACAAAACTAAGTATAAGCCGATCGGCTATACTATTTTAAATATAAAAAAGGATCCACAACGATTTTGAGCCACGTGTCAACTTCAGTCTATTTTTTCAAATAAAATAAAAACACGGGAGTATAGCCGTACGGCTGCCCTTTTTTTCCCCAGAAAAGAAGACCCTCTTGCTTATAATGCGCCACCATGTTCAAAGAAATAGCTATAGCCGCGGGCTGTTCTATTTTATTATAAAAAAGCGTAGTATAGCCGGCACGACCATACTTGTTTAAATACATTTATATTTAAAACGTATAGCCGCACGAATTTGCTAGTTTCAACATATCCAAAGTAGATGTTAATCTTCCACTATATATATATTTTATAACATATGTTATCCTTATTCAATAACATGTGAGAATTATTTGTATAATACGTCAATTTTCTGTGTCTTCCTGGAAATTTTGTCAAAAATACATGTATTAACGTTCAGTAATATGTACGTACATATACAATACAAGTATTGTACGTCTACTTTTTTAAAAAACGTGAGACGTGTATGTAGAACACAAATGTATTATTGAAAAATACGTAAGTACATATGTATGTATATATATGTAAAAGACTATAGTCGCTCGTCTCTACTATTTATAAAAGACAATGAAAAAAAAAACCTGTAAAGCC
>CM031923.1:21760054-21902402 GCA_018703695.1 Prunus fruticosa
CCCCCCTCCCCAAATCGCTAATTTTCAAAAAAAAAAAAAAAAAAAGTTTAATCCACTTACATATCTAAGCAGTGACTGAGATTAGAATTTTTTAAAACTAATTCTTAATACAAATCCTTATTTGAGAAGGTTCCATAAAGTATTTTGTACAACTTTTTGATGCTTGAGCATTTTGTTTTCGTTCAAATTCGAAGGATGACATCTAATTTACAAAACAATAAAAATTAAAGATTCAATGAATAAAAGTTCAGAATTTTTTTTTTTTTTGAACTTCCCTATTTGTGATCAATGGGCTACACATATGAGCTGTTGTTTCTTATGTCATTATCCTTTTCAACCCCATTGTTTCTCATTGCCTAACCCTTCGTCCCCAATTTTTTCCATGGTGCATAAGGAATTTTTTTTTTTTGGGATCAAGCTGGTTTTGATTTTGAACTTGGATTGTTTTTTCTTTTCAAAAATTGGATAAATTCAAGTAAATTAATAGCTAATTCGTTGATTTCATAAAATTTCTTAACTCATTTAAATCACATGACCAAGGGTTTTGGGCAGAGGAGATCGAAGGCACAACTATGTTCAATTGGCTTTGCATAAGATCAAACCCAAACTGAACACAACGTAGGATCCTGATTACATTGGACGAAAGCGAAACTGGTCTGATAAGTTCGACAATGCAAAAGCTTTAGGCTCTCTTTAAAAAAAATATACCTTCATCTTTTTTTAAAGAAAAAGAAAAGGATAAATTCCTACTTGTGGTTGAGTTCAAGAATCTTCGTTGCCATAAGCAGCGATCAAAGCGACTTCTTTAAACTCCAATATTCTCTCTCTTTTGGGCTAGCGTTTGTGTGAGCTTCTTTGTCGAAGAAGACGAATGCACAACAACTTGAACAAAATTATTATAAAAATTCAAAATCCCATTACATATAAAAGCAAGAAAGCATCAGGGATATTTTATTGAGAGAGTGAGCTTCCTTCCTTTCTGTCTGTCTCTCTTTCTTGTTGCTATAACAGCTACTTCTACATTTCTCTCTCTTCACAGCCATTTATTTGCTTATCCGTGCAGAATTCGCAGTTCATCATTTCCTCTTTTTTTTTTTTTTAAAATTTATATTTTATACAAACAATATTGTGGAGGGTGGATTCTAACACATGATCTCAGTGACAAAGATAACTGCTGTTAACCACTTGAACTACAAGTCTTTTGCAATTCCCAGTTCATCCTTAATTTAGGTAACGTACGGAAAACTCTACATGTACATATTTCATTTGTTTTTAATTTTGTGATTGGTTAATGAACTACCTGACCAACTTATTAGTGATAGAAAGAGAGATGGCTGAGCAGCAAATTCAACATTTCAGTCACAAGCATCCATTGATATTCAAGAAGGAGCAGAACGACAGTCGCTTGTTTTTTTGCTCAGCGTGCGAGGACCCAGTGCTTGGCTCAAGCTACACTTGCAACCAATGCAGCCCTGCCTTCATTCTCCATAAAGCTTGTGCAGATGAACTAACTCCTGAGATACACAACCCCGTCCACCCCAAACACCCACTTAGTCTCCACCCACCCGAATATGGCAACTTCTGTAGTGACTGTGACCAACCGTGCAGGGGCTTCATCTACGATTGTCTTGACTGTGATTTCGGAATAGACCTCAAATGCGCTTCAAAGTGGAAAAACTACTGTCATGACCACAAATTCACCATCCTGAAGAACCGTAGTATTAAATGCAATTGTGATGTCTGTGGCAAAGATGGCACCGTCGACTTATACCTCTGTGGCATCTGCCAGCTCATGGTGCATAAGGAATGCTCTTGGCTACCACGCCATGTCAAAATAGGAGACCACAATCACAGACTCAAGCTCACCTGGCGCTTTGAAGACATTTACTCCAAAGAGCCACTTTTCTGCTCCCTTTGCTCTAGACCCATGGACCAAAGCCGCGCTGTTTATTATTGTCATGAATGTTGCAGATATGTTGCCCACAATACATGCGCCATAAAAAATGCTCAAATCACTGACGCCACTAAGAAGACCACTCCCGACGAAGACCCCCAACATAAGAACAGCCAAACAAAATCAGAACCAGCTGCCCAGATCAACCATTTTAGTCATCAACATCGCTTAACCCTCATCACTGATCATCATGAGGTAGATAAAGATAAAGATAAAGATAATGATCACCTTGATGATAGAATAAATACTTGTAATGGTTGCATGCGGCCCATCACTACTACAGATGCCTTTTATAGCTGTGCAGGACAAGAAGAGTCGTCATGTCATTTCTTTCTCCACTTAATTTGTGCCCAATTCAATCCAAAGAGGCATTTTTCGCTTCACAGGCACGAGCTCACACTCCTTCCGAGGGCTCCTTCTATTGATGGCGTTTTTAGGTGTTACATTTGCAATACTTTTAGCCAAGGCTTCGGATACTACTGTGATAATAAGGACTGTGACGTCTACTTTATCAAGGAGGAAGGCTTCTACCTTGACCTTCACTGCAGTATTCTTTGGGAATATAATAAGTCTCTTAAACATGAGGCACATCCTCATCATGACCTCCACTTCAACATAAAACAGGGTAGAAGTTATAATAAATGTAAGGGTTGTGGTGCTTCTTCTGAACGCATTGGTTGGTTCAGTTGTAATGTTTTCGCATGCAACTTCAACCTTTGTATTCCATGTGTTAAATTACCTCCCACAGCCCGGCACAGATACGACGATCACCATCTCAAGCTCACCTATAGTGTTACAGACATGCTAGTTGAACATTATTGTGAAATATGCGAAGGACAACGAGATCCGAAACATTGGTTCTACTCCTGCTCAGATTGCGACTTTCATTGCCATCCTCATTGCATTCTAGGGAGGCATCCGCAAGTCAAGTTAGGGGGAGCTTATAAGAACGACACTCACCCACACCCTGTTACTCTTGTTGATAAGGAAAGGAGTGTCATTCCTTCTGATAAAAGGAAGCGCATTCTTGATTGTCAAGCATGTGGTAAACCATGTGAAGGGTTGGTCTGGGAATGTTCCGAGTGTAATGCCAATATCCACCGAAAAGGTTACTGTATATCCACTAAAGAAGAGAAAAGTGTCTCTGAGAGAGAGATGGCTGAGCAGCAAATTGTACATTTCAGTGACGAGCATTTATTGATGTTCAAGGAAAAGTAGAGGAAGGATGGTCCCTTAGTTTTTGGCTTAGCGTGTGAGGACCCAGTGCTTGGCCCAAGCTACACTTACAAACAATGTTTTTTTTTTTTTTTTTGGGGTGTGTGCAAACAATGTCTATTTGAATCTATTTTATGTTTGTTTGGTGTGTACACAATCTCGGCCATCTCTCTGTCTTAAGTTTGACTCAGGTAAGAAGAAGTACATGCATGTAACTAATGGTGGTCTCACATGAACGATTCTACACAATTGCAACACAAAAACCTCTGATCTCGTTTCTCATAATTTCAACAAAATTATGGAAAATTGGGTAAAAGAGAAAATTGGGTAAATGAGGTATTGAAGACATTTTCGCTAATAAAAGGGAGAAGGTGAATTTGACCAAAAAAAAAAGAAAAAAAAGGAACGCATGGGAACTGCAAAGACTTTGAGAAATACAGGAATTCAAGTTATGTGTTTGTAACTCAAATAGTTGAAGGCTTTTTGGATATGTCATATATGTGTCTTGTCTTATCATAAACTATCAATTGTCATGAATATATAATCTATTTATGGTAAATTTCGAAATAACTAATGTTAGAAAAAAAATACGTGCCGACAGGTTTCGCAAGTTAACTTTGTATGTCATGTGAGGCTATTAATTGGATTGAAACGACTCTAATGTTTTGTTAGGTGAAGTTAATGTCTCTAGTTTGATTCTACATGATTTCAAGTTAATCGGACTGATAAAGAAATTTTGATAATTTTTCAAGTGAACCTCGTTGATGGAACCATGTTTGGCAGATTTGTAGTTGATTTTGCGGACTATATTAATTATACTAGAAAAAAAATGTTAAACATGGATATCTTCTTGTATGCACAATCTTGATCACCACCTCTTCGCCTCAAGCCATCAGCATATCAACTAATGAATTCCAAGTCACTGGTGAATGCCAAAGGTATGGTTAGCAACTAGACAAAGACTAAACAAAAGCTTTGGGCTTCGACATGTCTCCTAAAATTTCAGTTCTATATTGCATAAGAATATAGGGTCATTTACTCAAATGGTTCTCAAATTTATATGAGGGTGAATTGATCATTTTGTACTTTATAAATAAAGGCTTATTATCACAAAACGTCCCTAAGGTTTATGAAACTATCATATTCTGATCTGCAAGCTATATGGCACACAATGTGGCGCCTTTAACGTGTGCTATCATATGCCATTCAATTATACTAACACTGCACATACAAAAGCAAAAGGAAATGACACAACATTGCTAAACTTTAGTATTTAACATGTCTGTAATCCAAGACACTGGTTTTGACTAGACTCCTACCTTAAGGGCATTTCATTGTTTGTCCTTCTAAGCACTTCAACAGCCACAACAGGTGCACACATGATATCGTATTTTTCAGAACATCAGGAGAATGACTGTCAATCACGCTTCCCTATATATTTTAATCATTCAGCCATGTAAATGAAAACCATGACTCTAGCACTGGCAACTTTGAACTTACCTGGTTTTCCCTTGTTGAGTATTTGAGTCTCCTCAATTATCATCTGCTACAAGAGCCAACACCAAACACATCTGTTCACATGTTCATAAGAAGTAATTAGTCTCTGATCTAATCCATTTACTGTTAGAGAATTCAAGATTATACCATGGAAACCAACTACAAGGGCCATATCTTTAGCTCACATGTTCAAGTAATGCGCAACAAAATCCAGTGAACGCTTGTAATCCATTGTGAAGGCCATTATCTCTATTCAAGACTTCAGGTCTATGGGTCTATTTCCAGGTATAAAAGCCTTCAGTTTCATTTTGTGTGCTGCCTGAATCGAAGCACCAGTGTATTCTACTGGTGGAGTTTGGATAATTTGAAAGCATATGTACTCCTCCCTCCCCAAATCTATTTTCCTTTTTAGGAGAGAGAAATGAAGGCAAGCTCAACTAAGTTCAAGTAAAATGGAGGCTGTCAGAGAAATTTTTTGTAGGCTAACGAAAATGTCTGTGGCTAGTAACAGAAGCAAATAGCATGGCACAAGCGAATATTTCAAAACCTCACAATCAAAATCATCCGTTCGCAAAAGAAAGAACTCAGAATTTATAGAAATCTAAAACATATAATGAAGGCAATTTAAGGAATGATGGGTGAACCAACAAAGCCTTTCTCCATGCTTCTGATTTATCCATTGATGGCAAAGAAGGTGTGCAACTATCACAACAGCAAAACTGAACTCATTTGCACTGAACACCAGCTTCAGCAGCTCGGTGAGCTATATATATATGAGATGTTGTTTCTTATGCCATTGCCCTTTTCAATCTCATTGGTTTCTCATCGCCTAACCCTTTTCGTCCCTAAATTTTCTCAAGGAAAATCTTGGTTCCGTACATGCAAGGAATCATTCCACTTTACAGACAACCAGGGGCGCCTTTGGGATGATGCAAGTGGCGCTACTGCAAAGGGTTCTTGATTTTTGAGGGCCTTTTGAATTTTTTTTACTTTATATTATATATATTAATATTATAAAAACTGTACATATACTATAACGTGCAACATGTTGACACAAAAGTGTATTTAGTGGAGTTTAACAGAAGCATGTGAAAAAATTAAAGGAGAAAGATTTCATGCTTTCTTCTTTCTCTTATGTTTTTGGTCGAATCCTTGTCATAACAAATTTTTTTATATAGTATTTTCATATTAGATTATATGAACAGAACTTTCAAAATCTCAAAACCGGCCCTGCCTAACTGACAATCTAACATGTGTACATAAGCTTTTATTGACGAGATTGTGATTGTGATTTAAGGGTGCATGACTTTTACCATTAAGCATTAAGGCTTCGATTATAAAACCTTATAAGGAATTTTTTTTTTGGAGCAAGCTGGTTTCAATTTTGAACTTGGAATTGTTTTTTCTTTTCAAAAACTGGATAAATTCAAGAAAATTAATGAGCTAATTGTTTGATTTCATAAAATTTCTCAACTCATTTAAATCACATGACCAGGGGTTTTGGGCAGAGGCCTACACAAAGCCCATCTACAGCTGGGCCAGGCTCATATAATGAAGGAAACATTTTGGGTACAAAATAAATAAAGAAACTGTGGCTATGTTTGAATCTTCCGTGATTTAAGTACACCCCTAAAACCACTGAAGAACCTGAGTCGTCACCTGTGGCTTATTCAGTCCGCGCTTCGAGTCTTCCTCTCATACACGCCATCCTCGCTCGCCATTTCTCCCATTCAGCCCATCATCCCATTTCTCCCATCTTCAGGTATAACTCTCTCTCTTGATGGTACGTTTCAGTTGCTCCCAGTCTTTTTTTTTGTTGAATTTTTTTTTTTAATTTAGACATTTGATTGTTTTTCCTGGTTTCGTTTTTTATTTTAGAATCAAAGCGCTCTCTCTGTACTAGCTGTTACGTCGTACGTGTCTTAGTTTGTATTCAAGTTCGGGTTTTGCCCTCAGTTCAAGTTTCGTTATTTTCTTTGGCGCGCTAGCGTTCTGTGGGTTTTCAATGTGGTTTTCAGTTTTGTATTTTTCGGGTTCTATATGATTGTTTTTATGGGTTTTTTAGATGATTCTGATGACTTTATGATCTGGGTTTGACTTTAAAACAAAAAATATTTTATTTTAATTTTTATAAATGGGCATCATTCATATATAATTTGTATGCAGGGATATTTAAAAAGTGATTACCAATTAGGGTTTTGAGGTTTCGCATATCAATTTTGATGGGTTGGTTTGTCTTGAAAGCTTTTATATACGAAAAAAGTTGTTCTGATATGCTTTCTCTCCTGTGCTGTGTTGTTTAGTTTTCTGTTATTTTTCCTTCAGTTTTCTGCTGCTTATTCTGAGCGTGTGTCTAATAATGTTGGAGAACAGGGTCTTCATTGCGCATCCAAATGTCTTTTGATCTCAACAACAAACATTCATCAATTATTGGACAATTTTATTTTATGAACCGAGGGAGGCTGTGGTGTTCTCGCAGAATCTTGTTCCGGCACTGGACTTGACCTAGTTATTTTTTGTGAGGGGCGTTGTTTATAGTTGTGTTCTTTTTGTAACCTCTGCTTACTTGCTGTTTACTTTTAAGAGACATTATTTTCTTTGCATATTGTGAGGAATTTCTACATTGGGGATATAAGGCTATTATTAGATTGTTGAGACTTTACATTTGGATTTTGTGATGAGGAAAGCACCGTTGCCTCCTGGTTTCCGGTTTTCTCCAACTGATGTAGAACTTGTACAATATTATTTGAAGAGGAAGGTAATGGGGAAAAGGCTCCATTTTAACTTCATTGCAGAGGTCGACATTCACAAGTATGCTCCTTGGGATCTTCCAGGTATTTGTCATTCTAATTTCTCTTCTTTGTTTTCTTGACTGTCTTTGACCTTGTCATTCTAATTAACCTTGGCTTTCCTTCTTTGTCTCATGTAGTTTCTGATTGTGTTGTGCTTTTTATTTTCAGAAAAATCTTGTTGGCAAGGAGATCTAAAATGGTACTTCTTTTGTCCGACATCAAGGAAGTATGCAACGGGGGCTAGAGTGAAACGTGCCAACGAATGTGGTTACTGGAAGGCCACGGGAAAGGATAGATCTGTTCTTTACAATGGTGAAGTTTCCGGGTGGATAAAAACATTGATCTTTCATACAGGTCGAGCTCCAAAAGGGGAAAGAACAGATTGGGTTATGCATGAGTATAGGCTTGAAGCTAAGAACCTGGCTGATAGTGATGTGCTCCAGGTAAATGACACTCTTCCTCTCACTATTTTGTATTCTTCTTTGGTTTAATAAAATTAGTCTGACACCCTGAAACGATTTAGTATTGTACTCTCCTTTTGTAAAGCTTGTTATTCTTTAATGTTTCATATGATTAGAATTTTTTCATGCTGCTGAATTGGACTGATAATGTTAGTTTTCCTTACTTAATACAATTTGTTAGTAGCTTTTCATGGCTAGTGGGTTTATGTTGATTAAGTTTTGTAGCTTTTTGATGTTGCAGGACTCGTATGTGATCTGTATGATTTTCCAAAAAGATGGGCCAGGGCCGAGAAATGGTGCAGAATATGGAGCACCCTTTAAAGAGGAAGAATGGACTGATGATGAGGCTGAAATTTGTTCAGAAGCAGTCCCACATGCAAACATGCCCAAGCCAAACCTTGTGGTGCCGAGCAACTATAATAGTTCCATCATCACTAGCACACACTCCCCAGAGGGTATACACATAGGTCCTTCATCTGAATCATGCATATCAGATGCTTTACCACCTTCTTGCAATGTTCTCCAATTGGTTTCCAGTAATCATGTTACGATGGAGAAGCCTCATGTTTCCAATGATGATATCCTGTCACTGTTGAATTGCTTTACTGAAGGAAGCACTTCCTTAATGAAAGAAAATGACAAAAATGAGGTGTGTAATTTCTTTGTTCACTTTTTACTATGTAGTAAATATCATTCCTGATCATAGCAAAGTGGAAATGCATCATAATCTAATTTATCATTTTCTTAGTGGTGGAATCAAGATAGGTTTATGTTGTGACACTTTGCTCATGCCATAGCTTTCCAATGCATATGTGCTAATGCGTCACAATAGAGTTGGGTTAAATTTCGGTGAACATAAGTAATTTGCATTTTACTTTTGTCATTGATGTCATCCAGGTTGTTGAAAGAGACTAATTACCCTCTTCTTTTTTTTCCTGATGAGGGTCTTGGCTCTGCAACTTCAGTGCATCTGTACTTTGCCTTATTTCCTCTCTCTCTGTCTCTCTCTGTCTCTCTCTGTCTCTTTATTTCTCTTGGTCTCCTTCATCAACCTAATTGGTTCCTTGTTCTTATTTCATACTGCTTTTGCAGCTGTTTGGTGCTTCTCATACTGTTATTTTTTGTTTTTACTTTTCAATTGGTGGAGGGTAAATTTTCCTACTCTTTATTCATGAAGAAATGATATGTTATTATCCTCTGCTGATGAGGAGATCTCTCTCCTTGTTTTTCCATTAAGTAATGATCTTTTGCTGCCTATATTTGCCTATAGCTATAATGATATTCTGTGGAAGCTGGGACTATGGACTCATTGTTAATAATTATAGTGCAAATGTTATTTCTTGAAGCTAGAGTTTTAAACTAGATGGCGTAACTTGAGAAGTTTATGGTATTGAATTTTAATTTTGAAAATTTCCTTTTATGCTGGATCCTTTTGGATGTTCTTATATTCACCTATAAGAACATTAGTACACATAAATTACGGAAGTAATAGAAATATATTACTTCCGTAAGTACATTAGTACACATAAATTATCTTGCAAATGTTCTTTAAACTTCTAAGGTATGCTAATGTAAAAGTTCTTCACTGTTGTGTAGAAGCTTGGTAATGCCAGTCCTTCTGGAAATGCTAATGCTACACCTCATGTCAATAGTGATGATATTTATGAAGATTTAGGAGACTTGGGCAAGCTGGCTACAGTGAGTGAAGATGGTTATAATTTCTCCGCTGTGCATAATTCAATATGTGCTCCTTCTCCAATGCTGCTAGGTGACAATGAGCAATTCTTGGAGCTGGATGATCTTGGTAGATCTGTTGAATTGCCATGATTCGACATACACTCAGCCTCTGTTCAGTCAGCCTTATACTCAGCCTCTGTTCCGAAATTATTATTGCTGGCTTTCAGAAGTTCATCTTACCAGACACATAACGTTGACTTAATCGTTGCACATTCTTTTTCATTGTTTGAAACGGAACAGTTTAAAAATTGTGGTACCATATTGTATTACAATGCATTTGTCATTTTATGTCTATAATCTTTTACGAGGGTTTACGCTTAAACTAGGCTTGTGTTGTGTACTTGCGCAGTGATTTGTTTTTGGGGGTCGATATCGTTTGAGGCTGTGACTTGGCTTATGTCCAGTGCATTTTTTTCTTTGTAATTTGGATGCATAGTAAGGAAAAACAGGAAAATAAGGTCAGGGTTATCTAAAATCACTTCCAAATAGTTTTAAAGTAATTTTATAAAGAAAAGACTCTCCGGAATTGCGATTATTAGACAGAGTCTCCAGGTATCGTGGACTTGGACCACGATCCTGGACAATCAATCGCTCAAAATTAGGCCCAGAACTCGATCTTGGACCTTGAGTCCCAAGCGTTATCACTTACCCTAGGCTAGAAACTCGAGCGGACCCAACCTTGAGATTCAGATTCCAAGAGCGTTGAGCCCAAACCCAAATAATAGATTGATATTTCATTACTCGTTGATTTGCATTATTTTTTTTTTTTTTCAGCCATTAGTTCCAGGAAAACATATTTATCCAAAAAAATATATAAAAAAGCGAAAAATAAACAGAAGTGGAAATTTCATTTTTGTGTTTTGGGCTTTGCCCCTGTACTTCGAACAATCGCAGGCAGTAGAAAGCGACGCTACTCTTGTCAGGGAGGGACCAGAGAGCCTACGCTGGGCTCTCACAGTGGCCTCAGTAAGCTTGTCCAGGTAACCCCATAGAGACTAACTTGTACCCGATATTGGTAGGTATGTTTTGTATTTGCACGCATGCTTTATTATTTTCTTGCTTCTAACTCGTTTAACTTGTTTGTGGGTATTGATGCTTATTTTATTGGTTGGTTCCAAATATTGTCACTTCCAAGATCAGTGTTTATTTGCAATTTCGATCGCTTTCCGTAGCTATGAATTGTACAGTAAATAAATTGGTACCCAAAGAAAAAAAAAAAGTAGTTGCATGCTCAGTATATGTAGTGATTCATGGCTTCATAGTTCATGCTTGGATTTCTACGGTTGAATTAAACATTTGAGCTATAAACCCTTTTCGTGTAGTTGGTTGGCAGTGTTATACGATTTGCAAATTCAGTTTTTTTGTTGTTGTTGGGGGTAGTAGAGGGTATGTTTTCGGTTTCCTTCCAGAAGAAAAAGATCCATGAGTCTGAAATTTGTAGATGGTAGCTGTGGTGGAACTTGGGATCTACTTCCAACTTTCAAGTTGAGATTTGGAATGGTTAATGTTAATTGTCCTAGCCACTAGTCAGTAGACAGTGAACATGAATGCCACATTATATTAGGATAGGAAGCAATGTTTCCAGTTGACCAGGGAACACAAAGGCATCCATATAATTCATGCTTGATGGTGATGCAAGGTCTCTTACATTATGACATTAAAAGACGCGACAATACTATGTTGCTATCAATGTGCCAAAATTGGAATCCAAAGCACATGTATTCAGAAAAGGAAAGACAAGATTTTTCATGTGGATGATGATATGCATGATAATTGCGCCTACAAATTTGATCATTAATCGGCAAAGGTAGCTGGTAAATGGAACCCATGGACACAGACAAGTAGTCTCTAGTCATTTTCCTTTACTGAACCATGTGAATTGGATTCTAAGTTGTGCATTGATATAGGCTTAGATGCCCTTTACCTGCTGGCTTTGAGTTTGAGGAGGTTTCAGATGTACTCAAGATACCATCACCTATCTGGTTGCATAAGAAATGGAAACACAAGTAGGACGTGTAAATTATTGAGAGAGACAGAGAGGTAGGTAAAGTTTTGATATTCCAGAAATGATCAGCTAGAATAAACAATGAGGACACCGTGTATGTGATTCTGCATGTGTTGAGGCCCATTTTAGTTATTTGAAGAACTGGTAATGTCGTGGGTTGTCATAACACTAGAATACACCCTTCTTGTTCTTTGATGAAGTGGAATGGAGTTTATGTGGTAAGGGGTGGGAGCAAAGCAAGTATGGTGCATTCATACAGCATCTGCTGTGGTGCTATTATAAATGAATTGAGTTGGCAGAATCCGCTAGAATTTATTTATGGTAGGTATCTGTATTTGTAGTACTTTATTATTATTATTTCAGAAGGAGGTGGGGGAGGTGTTTTAGATTTATTGCCCATGTATCAAGTTAAACCCTTGTTGAGGGAGGACCTAAACATTGCTATTGTTAGATATATTTTAAAAAAATTTCTGCACTTATAAGGAATCAATGTAATATGATTTTCTTCTGCAAAATTAAGGGGTACTTCCTCGAAGAATTTTATATGTAAATTGTTGGACTAATACAATTCCTCTTTTATTTGGCTTATAATTTGAATTACTCTCTTTTCTTGTTTGGAAAGTACATAACATGTAGAGGAACGCTTCTTTGATATTAGTTCAGTTCGTTTTTCACGATCTGTTTTCCATCTTGTCTTATTAGTGCTTGAGAGGCTATTTGGAAGAGAGATATGGGAGTGAAGGTGAGGGATTGTGGCAAGCTGTTCAACTTTTTGCAGAACTTATTAGAAGCTCTAAAGAAATATGGAGGAGCAAAAGGCATATAATAAAGAGAACTTCTGCATGATAAAGTGGCCGACGATGGTCTTGTTTCAATGAAGCTCTGGAGGTTGGTCTTCAGGATGGACAGAGAAATCATTTATTCCCATTTCCATCAACAAGAGAAGTAAAGGAAATTGATGGGTTTCTTTATGAGGGATTTAATAATATAGGAATTTGTCTGTCCACTTAAATAGGTTTTGCAACAAGAGCATGCCTCTTTCATATTTTTCTGAATAGAGTTGCTATAAGGCTCACCAGAAAGGTCTTTGCATCTTGGAGAATAAGGTTCTGTTGTCAGAAGGAATGTCACTGGCCCCATCAATTTCGGTAGTTGTGCTATTAAAGGCTTTAACAAGGGTGACCTGTATTAGTAAATGACTTACCTAGTAGTTTCTTTTATGATATTCATTCAGGTTGGTAAGATTTAGGTACAGATCTGCTTAGATATTAAATTGAGTCATATTTGTACTTACTGGGCCTTCCTAGTCAGGTTTAATCTGCAAATGTTGAAATCTGTGGATGATTAAATAATAAACTGCCTTGTGTTCATCGATGTTTCATCCCAAGTGGATTGCAGGATTCTTCCATGGAGGTTTTTATTTTTTTATTTTTAAAAGCTTCTTTAAATTGTCATTGCCCCATTTGATTCATCTTCTCATATGTCTAACCTAATAGTAATTGACACCTACTACTAGCTTAACCCTCTGCAATGTGTACCTTGCAGGCTTGCACATGTGTTAGAATTTTGTAGCAGTTTCTGTTCCTGACACAGGAAACCATGCTTTTAAATAATGTATAAATCCCAAAATTATTATGAATTCTTACAACCAGATCTCAAGCTACATAAAAGAAAGAATTGAAGAAAGTTTCACTATGGAAGAGCTCCATCAACATTTGGGAGAACTTCAATGATATATGCTAATGACTTTTCTGTATACAAATAATGCAAAAACACCCCAAAATCAAATCCATGCTCCCTTCACTCTATCCATTCCATCAGTCTCGCCTGCTTGCCAATGGAACCACCTCTGCCAGAGGAGTCGACAGGGGTGTTGGGATTGGAGATGTTCTGCAGACGGGACAGGTAGGATGCAGCCGCAGCCACGGATCAACACACTTGAGGTGGAAGAGGTGTTTACAATCCGGCAGTAGACGGAGTGTATCGGTGCCCTTGTAATCAGCAAGACATATGGAGCAGCAGGAGGCAGTGGAGTCTGTCTTTTGGAGCTTGGCCTTAGAGTAAAGCATCTTCGGGTAGCTCTCAATGGTGCTGTCATCAAGTCCTATATCAACAACAAAGTTTTGCAGGTCAGGTGGATCAATGGTGTTGTTGTTCCTGTGTGTCGCCAGGGCAGGCGGCTGCTGAGTTCTGGTGCAGAAGTAGGAAGCAAGGGTGATGGTTGTGATGAGCAGGAGGATGCCAACTGAGACACCAATGCCATAACCAAAGCCACCAATGTTGCTGGAACCGAGGAAGCCACCAGAGTTACTTGTGCTGTTCATGATCTGTCACCTCCTTAAGAAAGAAAAGCCAAGCAGGTGGGATTGTGATGGAAGAAGAAGTTGCATATGATAGAAGTTGTTTTGGTTTGGTCAGCCATGGCTCAATGACAAAAGGATTGGTTATTTGGGGAATTCAAGTTTTGCGAAGTCAACTGCTAGATGAGGTGGAGAGAGAGAGTATTGATGGAGTTTTAATTAAGGGAAGATGCAGTTGGTCCTAAGTAAAAGAGAGAGAGAGAGAGAACATGTGATTACATTATGGTTTTTCTGTACGTTTGATTATGACAATGTGCCTGCAAGTTTTTGAAGGTCAACGTTTCTAGTTCTACCTGTTGTCTCTTATGGGTAACGTCTTTCTTTCAAGCGAGCATCTGTATTTCCTATATAATTAATTGAGTAATTTTTTAATTAATTATATCTCTCATCTCTATCAACTCACAACAAATCATCATCTGTATATCTGATGTTATAGGCGTGTAACGCACGTTCCATGCATTGCAAGGTTAGTTGGTGTTTACTGCTAATATATTTTAAGGCTGATTTTATGTGGCCACAACAAGTTGATCATAAATAGCCTCTATAGGTAACGCATTTTCTTCTTCTGTCTCTGCCAAGATACGAATTGGAAGTTAGCACTTGTTTACTTGTTTTTATTGGTATGTGCCTTATCATTGAACAAAAACAAATTATTTGGGATCATCATGCGTTGTGGTTGGCCCTCTTCAATGGATGCAACTGTTTGTTTTTTTTTAATTTCATTTTTGGTACAAGATGCAATTGGTTCTTTATATATATGGGTGGTGGCCAAAAGCAGTGATTTCGAATCATTCCCTACTTTTTTTTGGGTGCTTTTATTTGTACCTATTATGAATTATGAAATTGGATGTGGGTTCATTGAAAGGCAGACCGTATCTACCATATTAGTTTCACGAAAGACACTTCGAAGGAAATTCAAAAAATTACCCAAACTATGTCAAAACCGTCGAGAAAAAGAACAATCAATAACCAACTATAAGCATCTAAAGGAAGCAACCCATGAAGTTCTATACACAACATTCAAAAGTAAAATACCGAGTCAAATGAGCTATAACTTTATGTTTAAAGAAAATGTGTCCCGGTCATATATTATACCAAACATAATTTCTCTAAAAAGCTATAGATTATTTGACAAATTTATAATTTCAAATACCTAAGACCAGAAACACATAAAACAAGAAAATTAGATACTTTTTTGGACATTGCTTGCCGTATTTTTTGAAAGGAGACATTCTTTTTTTCTGCAAATTATAGATTTAACACATTTAAAAAGATATTTCATTATAAAATTCAAAAAAATAAATTTATTTACACGTGTTAAAATGTGATTGGCAGGAATGTAAGAGTTCCTATTTACAAGAGAAAGACACAAATATTTTCCCATTTTGTTGATTGAATATCCACTTAACCTTTTATTTTGATCAAAAGCAATTGCTGTATTGAACAAAAGCAATTGATGTTTCATGTTCATGTTCAAGGTTTTGGGCCGCGGCAAAAAAATTCTTTATTTGGCCCAATTTAGAAGTGTAATCTAATCCCAATCATCAAGCAGATCCAACGGTTGCTATTCAATCTCAGTTTCCTCCTACCGCTAGATCTCATGTCTCCAACTCCGCGTCCTCTGAAGCTCAACTCAACAAACAAGTAATCTTCTCTGTCCTCCAAAATTCCCAATCGCCGAATCAACCATGGCGGTTGTTGGCCCTTGGACGACGACGAGCTTGATCATCGCGATAATGATGATGGCCACGACGGTGCGTTTAATCGACGGCAGCAACAACAACCACGTGTACTCTCCGTGCGCGGACACGAAGGTGGAGAGGTCCGATGGGTTCACCTTCGGGATTGCCTTCGCATCCAGGGACTCCTTCTTCCGAAACGCCAGCGTTCAGCTGTCTCCCTGCGACTCCAGACTCTCTCTCTCCAACGGCAATTCCCAGATCTCCGTTTTCCGGCCCAAGGTTGACGAGATCTCTCTCCTCTCCGTCAACTCCTCCTCCTTCACTGCGGTTCGTTCTCTCTCCTCTTATTTCTTTCTCTTTTTTAATTTTTTTTTCTTCTTCTCAATTGTTGGTTTTAAAGTGCTTTGTTTAGTAAGATGGAAATTGCAATTTTATATTTATTTTGCTTTAGAAGTTTGCAACATCAGACGAAATTGAAACTTGAACACCCTCCCAGTATCAAATTTAGATTAAAGTTTCAAACTTTACTTAAAAAAATATTGGTTTTTTATTAGATGTGTTTGAGTTTTGGCATGTTTTGAATTCAATCCAATTGGTTATATTTTTTGGGTTTTTGAATACTTACCAGGATTCTTATGGGTATATGGTTGCATTTGCTGGGAGAAAATATGCTGCAAGGTCCATTCCTGCTTTTGTTGCCAATGCTACCTACACTGTCACCAGCTTTACCCTTGTAAGTAAATACACTCGAATTCGAATTGAACTTGGAACTGGAATTGGAATTTTTTTGCTAGTCATTGTGATATTCTTGGTTTAAGGCTATATGGTTGAAGTGAGTGAGATTTGTGTTATGCAGGTGCTTGAGTTCAACAAGGGAAGGCTGCAGAACCTGTATTGGAAAAGGGATGGGTGCTCCAAATGTTCAGGGAACACCGGCCTTGTTTGCCTCAACAATCAGGACTGTGCATTCAAGACCCCCAGCTGCAAAACCCATGGAGGCTCTGTGGACTGCAGCCTTGGGATCCAATTGGCATTTTCCGGCACAGACAAGCACCTTTCAGTGCTTAACTCATGGTATGAAGTGGAAAACCTCAGGCAGTACTCACTCTATGGTCTTTATTCAAATTTGAAGGGCTCTCTCACTAGCCAGTATAACAAGATTTTCTGATGTAGACTTTTTTGCTAAGAGTGTTGTAATTTTCTTAATACATAGATCCACCCCAGTAGGTTTCATCATTTACTTATTTGTGTTTCAGATTCAGACAAATATTAGTTGTAAATTTATTAACTTTGAGGATCCTATTGTGATTGCTGAAAAGAGATATCAATGTTATTACATGTGTGTTCTGCCTGTTTGTGACACCCAACTTTGTAGTTGGCTGGTTTGGAAAGTGTATTAATGGTTCAATTTGCAAAATTGCTTCTTCAGAATTGTCGAAATTAGTATTAATCACTTGTTTTACGTACTAAACCATAAAATGCTTGATATTGCATAAAATAAAATTCTAATTTCGACAATATGTTGTTGCACTCAAAGAATAACACAACTTTGCTTGCTCTTCTTTGCTTACCCACCTGGAGAAACAACTTAGTTAAGCACCTACTAGGGCATGCCCAAAAACCAACTCAGTTGAATTACAAATATTTTGAAACAATAAGAATCAGTTCATTGACTGATTTTAGTTTCTCCCAATATCTCAATTTTTGAAGTTGCAAATTTGTTGAAACATGCTTTTAGGTTTACGAAAAAATTCCTTACATATGTAATAGATATCTCATCATTTTTTTATTGACACAAGATATCTCATCTTAAAACTGTGATACCTATGTATATATGGTTTTCACATGACTGGGACCACATATGTTCTGTATGAAAAAAATTGTGTTTGTATGAGATTAATGATCAATGAATCAATTATAAATGGAAAAATATATAATTGTGACATTGACAATAAAGATAGCAAACCTGTCCTGTCAATGATGATCTTAGAGCATCTCCTAGTAATAGCAAATTAAAATCTTCAAATTAAAATTTGTTAATCTATTTGGCAATTTGAAAAAATTTATTTGCTACTTTAATAATTTATGTCCCAACAGACTCTTCAATTAAATTATTGCAATGTTATGGAAAATAATGAAAAATATGAAAACATGTAAAATATCTATGTATTTATTATTTGAAAAGAAAACATATATATATTTTAACATTTTCAAGGTAGATTTTGTTTTTTCAAAGCAAAATTAAATGTTTTGAAGAGCCAAGGTCAACTTACCAGTCTTGAAAGAGAGAGAGAGAAAGAGGTTGTAGCTTTGATGATTGAGTTTGACAAGGCTGTTGGAGAGAGTCTTGATGATGTGGCTCAACTATTTTAGCATTCCAAAGTTGTTGAAGAGTCTGTTAGAGATGCTCTTCTTTTTGTTGTATGGTTTTGTAAAGACTATTAGTTGTAAATAGAGGTGCAAGTTGGATTGGAAATTCCTATTCAGATCCAAAAATTTCCAAATTTGGCAAGTCCAAATCAATTCCAAATTGAAAATTCCGAAATCCAAAATATATTGAGGGTTCAAGCTTAGACTACACATAATGACTTAGTTTCATATTGAATTTGATATGACTTAATGACCAAATGGACATAGACAAGCTAATTCAAAATGGATAACAACATATAAGTGATAGCATATAACAGTTTTTCAAGATTTTCTGTATATTTTTCAATTTTGAGCCAATTTTAACCTTTCAAATCGTTAGACATGTTTAGAATTTTCAATGAGTTTCCGAAACTTTGCAAAAAAATTTCAAAATATGTAAGTTTTGAAATTTTCCAATAATTCCCAAAAATCCAAGTTTTCCGAATTGGAATGGATGTTAAAATTCTGAAATTCTTTGGAAAAGAATTTCCATTATGAATTTTTTTGGAATGGAATTGAAATCCCCTGATTCCAATTTTAAGTCCGATTAGAAAATCAGTCCTAGTTGTAAAAGACTTGTAGCTAAGATGATTAAGAACATTTACTCAAATCGCAATGGTTTGAGTTCGATATCCTTCCTTAAGAAGACAAATTGTAGACTTAAATGCAAAAAATGGTCCATGTGTTTTACAATGCTGGCCAATTTAGTCCTTATGTTTTCAATTTGGCCAATTTGATCCTTGTGTTTAAACTGTTAGCCAATGTTGCCCATTCCGTTAATTTTCTGTTAGAATAATTAAAAACTATTTAAATATTTTAATACAATATGTCATCCAATAGCCCGTCAAATTATGTCATTCAATAGTCCGTCAAATCATTAAAAAATATATATTTTTTCAAAAATATTAAAGAAAAAGAGAACAAAAACAACACAGGAAAAAAAAAAATCCTAGCCACAGACCCCCACGCCCTCCAAAACAACCACCACCCTTCACTTCCAGACCAATACCCCACTCCCAACCCACAGATCCCCTCCCCCCTTCTATTTTTTCCACCCCTGAACCTAGCCTGCCCCCGGGGCTTTCTTCTCCCATTCCCCATGACCACCACCCTCCATTCCCAGACAAATCCCCCACCTCCCCCTTTCATTTTTTTAAACCCCCAAACCTAGCCCGCCCCCTAGGGTATTTTTTACCCCCTCCAAAAAAAAAAAAAAAAAAACCTTCCTCCCCTTCCGCGTCCTCTCTCTCTCTCATATTTAGCGGCAAATTGGATGAAATGTCGAGATTTAGATAGGGGGAATTGTTGATAAAAATTAGTTATGTACTTAATTTTCGAAAACAAAGTTGAGGGTGCAAATTGAAATTAGAGTACAAGTTCAGAGGATAAATCGACAATTAACCCAATAAATAAATAATAACTATAAATAAATAAGGAAAATTAGGTATTAGACATAGATAACTTTACTTATTAGTATTTAAGACATTTGATATTTTGGTTTGAGTTTTAATACCTAAAAAAGAATTGTTATTTTGAATTAGGGAAGAGGAAGACGAGATTTGTTGACCCACCTTACATTAGTTATTAAAAAGACAATTATACCCTTTTCATTTAAAAACCTAACCCAAATTCGTTAGTTTCTCAGATCTCTCTCTCTCTTCGCGTCTTCTCTCTTTCTCCTCCCCTGTGTTTCGACCAACACCGACAAAACCCCCCAGCCACTGTCATGTCGGCCACCCAGCCATCTCTCTGCACGGCGAGCGCGTAGTTTCTTTTTCGGTTTCGCTTCACTACGCCTTTGGTGACTGCTAGGGTTTAAGGAACGAAAGTTTCATTTCAGTGGCTTGGTGGGAAGGCTTCGATGAAATCCGTCTTCTCATCGCAGCAGGCAAATTTCTGTTCCGATTTCTCATTCCTCATTTTCAATTAATCCTTTAGTCTCTTCATCTCTAAACCCTAAACGAAAAATCTACAGATACTGCTGAAATTGGAAACGACGTCGGACAATTGCTTTCGCTTCGGCATCCCAAGTCCGGTATTGCTCAATGCATGTATTTGATTTCTTGGGATTTATGAGAATTTGAGATTAGGGCATCTTTCACTGTTATTCACTTACTTTCTTTGACAGGAAACTCAATGTGCTGTCTTTTAGTTAATGGAGTTCTTCAAGAGCTTAATTGGTTCAAGCAATCCTACACTTCTTGGTTTCTGGGTGACTATGTTGCTGAAGGTGGTACCCTGCTTCATTTTATTTCATTTTTTTCTTAAATTTTGCCTAACTTATGTTGCAGTTCCATATTTAGATGGTGGGTTATATACTGCCACTCCAGTTGATCCTGTTTTCATTTTGTTGCCCATTTTTGAAGAAGCTAGAATGAAGGAACTTTTATGGTGCTTAATCCCACTGTTCATTGACTTTTTGTTTGTCCTTTTTTAATCTTAGTGGTAATTACATTCCTTGTTAAAAATTCAGAAGGGGTACGATCCAGGGAAGTTCAGGCTTGTAGATGAGATAATCTTTGTTGAAGGCTATCCCAGATATCAGAAACTATTGTCCATTGCAGAGAATTGTATGCAAGCAATTTGTGAAATCAAAGGTGGCACACTACCTATGCACTAGTAATTCAAATTTTAGTAGAAGTTTGCGAACCAACCAATTAACTTGTACTGTATCATGTTCACATCTTGCATTGCAGTCCTATTTTTTTTGGCCTACTGTAAAATCTGACAATTATCATTTCTTTATCAGTTAAAAAAGAACAAGAAAAAAAATGGTATTTAAAAACCTTGAACCTGTTCGAGGCATTATGTGTTATGCTTCTTCTGTGGGGTTAAGTTGAAACTTTAACAGTCATGATTGTATTGGCTTTGATATCTTCCAACCACCAATTGAAAGTGCTTCTATGAATTCACAGCAGGATAGTTCTAACCTTTGTGCTTTTACTCTGGTTTTGATAGTTGGTGTTTCCCAAGGGTCTCAATTCAGCTCCAGGAAGGCCAAGGGTGGCTCCAAGTAGTCCGGTCATTTTCGATGGGAGTTTAGAATACGTACCAGGCCTTGAAATTGAGGAGTAAGAGAACATAAGAGAATAGATACCTCCCTTCTTTAATTTATCTTTTCTTGGTTGTGCCATTTTTTTTTTCTTAACAGTGGAGCCACAAAGGAACCATGATGTAAGCACTTGCATTGAATATGCCAATTAATTCATCTTTTTTATGTTTCAAGGGTTTTCTCTTCAGTTTCTAATTTTCTTTAATACAAAGTTATAAAAAAAAATCTATTGTCATGTCTTCTCTTAACATTTGAAGCACAAAATAGACTAATCTTAGGAAAGCGTGTTCTTTGCTTGTTATAGTTTGGGTAAGATCAAATATCAAGACTCATCTGTACATTTCCCAGGAAAACCTGCTGTAGCAAATGGTTTCTCATATCTTCTCTTTTTTCTGTGTGGAGAACATTAATTAGGTTGCATTGACATTGACTAGACCTGATGGTTTGGTGGTTTTCAATACTTGGCTTTGACATCTTTGTGCATGCATCACTATCAGTTTGGTACATGTATTTGGTTCTGCATACCCACACTCTGAACTTTTCTTCTGCATTGCAGAAAACAGAAACTGCATTGCAGAAAATGAAAACTGCAATGCAGAAAACAGAATGTGCAATGCAAAAAATAGAAACATGAATAACCTATTTTACATTTTAGGTGGTTTTCAGTCTGATTCCCTCTCTCCCAACATGTTTTGAATAAAAAAAACTATTGTTTTGTTTTGTTTAACTTTAGAGGTGAGCATTTTTGGCCAGGCTCAGCATTTCAGTTTCTATTTTTGTATTGCAGTTTCTCTTTTTGCATCGCAGTTTCTATTTCTGCATTGCAGTTTCTCTTTTCTGCATCGCAGTTTCCATTTTAGTACTTTCATCTTGGTTCCTCCATCTTGCTTCTATAAATTTTATTTAATTTATATATATATAATTGATATCTGCATTGTATTTTTGTTGCAGTTTCTGCTTTTATTTGCATTTTTTGTGTGAATATGTGGTGAAATGATTTTTTTTTAAATTTTTAAAACCGTTGATCGTTTATATAAATATTGTATAATTGAATAAATATTACAAAATCAAGTTTGGTGTAGTGGTTTGTGAGTGAGCCCTCTTCCTTTGAAGGTCAAGGTTCGAGTCCCTTTAATGACACAAATTTTTTTTTTTTTTTTTAAAAGTGAATAAGGGGCAACGAAGTTGGTCCCATGCAGCCTGGCGGTCGGTGAAAAGGCGGTTGCTCAGCGTGGCGTTGGAGTTCGGCGGTGGTAGGTGGCCGGTGGCGAAGGTGGCCGGCGGCGAAAGGTGGTCGGAGGTGGCCGCCGGCGGCTGATCGGAGGTGGGCGGCGAGGTGGTTGGCCGGCGGTGGTGGTTGGCTGGATGTGGACATGTGGCATAATATGCTTGCCTTAGAAGGAATGGCATTGTGTGTAATTTTGATATTTTTTAATGATATTTTTGTAAAATTGGGTACTCATTTTGGTCTTTGGCCTTTTGCTAATTAGACTAAATTGTATTTCTTTCTACTAAATTAGTAAACTATATTATGGTTTAAAACTAAAGTAAAAAACACCATATCCAACAACCACCACCATCAGTCTCTCTGCCTCCCTAACAACAGCCCACCACGCCATGTCTGATCCCAACCACAATCACTCTATCTCTCCCTCAAGAACAACCCCTATGCTACACCCCTTCACCGAGCATCCCCTCGCCCTTTGACCCATCCCCAGCCACACTTCCAGATCTCCACTCCCATCCCACTCCCCCCACCTTTCCATTTCTACCCCTTCGGCCGTGTGCCCTCCGCTCATCACCCCCTTTCCCACTTCTCCACTTGTTGGGCAGATCCTCCCATCCCCCGTCAACCCACCATTTTTTCTCTTAAGTTTTTTCTTTTCTCTAATGTTATGTTGTACTTTAATGAAATTTAATACCCTTAAGATTGATTCAACTCTTTTTATTAATTTCAAATAGGTTTATAGGTTTTCGAAAAAAAAAAAAAAGTTCATCATGTTTATTTAACAACAAATTTAACAGAAAGGGTTATATTAGCTAACTGTCCTAAACACATGGACTAAATTGGTCAAATTGAAAACACAGGGACTAAATTGGTCAAATTGAAAACATAGGGACTAAATTGACCAACGTGGTAAAACACAAAGACCATTTCGACATTTAACCCAAAATTGTATATAGTTCATTAATTGAACATAAGTTTGCACTAAGCCATAATTGAATCGACTGAATACACCAAAATGCTAGATCTAAGACCGGAAATTAGCACACGAGTTTTTCTTTTTATTTCATCTTGTTTTACGTATATATAGTATAGGTACTGAAGTTGCCTTAAATGATTTTTACTATTTATTTTGTGTGATTCAAAACGACAACAGGCTAAATGTTGAACTCATGCCCTCTATGTTGTAAGATGCATGAAAAGTGATGAATTCAGAATATATATACGTATGTATAGTATAAGTAGTGAAGTTGCTGAAATGCTTTTTACTGTTTATTTTGTGTGATTTAAGCTTCAGATCGATATGTGCAAGATGAGATGTTAGACGTGTGGATGTCTAACCCATTAAAGTGTGGTCTTATAATCATCAAAGGATTCTAAGACTTGATATCAATTAGGAGTTCAAATACAACTAAACCTGCAGCTCTATTAAAGTTAGTGTTTTAAGGCTAATATAAGAGCTAGAAGGATTCCTATCTTAATTGTGGATTATAAACCTAATGCAATAAGGACTTCTTAAGAGTTTCTTGATGGGCAAGACTCTTAGGAAGATGCATATAAATACAAGTGCCCCTGCTCAACCGATTAAGCCAACCCACACAAAAGAATTCACCCCATCTAGAATGAGTGTATGAAGGGATCGGATTGAGGAGAAGAGCTCTTGTGTATATTCTTGATATTTCGACAGTTTCTATGACATACCAAAGATATGTGTTCTACTTATGTGCAGTCAATAAAGTTTACATGTGGTATCAGAGCCTAGGCTGCATGTTTTAGAACCAAAAAATAATCATCCATCGCTTCTGCTGCTTTGCAATTGGACGGCACTTTGCAAAGGCTTCTTTCTCTTTTTGCTACCTCTGACCAAGTTTCCATATTTAAGGATTGGGGTATGTTTTTTCTTGTTGAATATGAATTGATTGCATGAAGTTTTCACTGCTTTTTGATTTGGCTTCTTCTGCCTACGATTTGTGTTTTATTTTAGGGAAAGCATGTGGGCATTGTATGATATGTGGTAGTCTATGAGATATCTTACAATTATAAGTCTGTTGAAAAAACCATGTGGCTTGCATGTTTTCTCAAATTTATCGAAATTGCTTTTGTCGTGATTATTTCTTAATCAATTTAGGTATTCTTTGCCTTTACTATGAACCGGATTCTAGTGTCATTTATTTATTTATTTTATACGGCATATTTAAATTGGCATCAAGTTTCAACCTTAGGCATGCTTAATATTATTAATTGCTGCAAAAGAATTTATGCACAGACATTTAGAGCTTAAGGCAATGGGATGCCGCACCAGTAAATATTTTAAGATAGAAATTGGGGTTTTAGTTTCAGCTTCAGTTATTGATGACCTAAGCATGTTTCATGTTGATTAAGTAATCGCATGTCATGAACTGTTTTTCTGTGACTTATTTGGAGAAATCCATTTCGCGATTCTTTGATCAATTATTTATTCCATGATTAATTTAGCTCAGTTCTAGGTTTTAATATCAACATAAAAGTGTACATATGTGAAAGGTTATAAAGTACCAAACCAGAAGGATAAAACCTAAAACTGAAAGTTCCAGAAGCAATGTATTGTTTTATTACCTTTTATTACACTAACATATTTTGTTAAGCGTGTTTCGATATACAGCTTTTCTCGTTCATGCTTGAAGGGTTGAGATCAAAGTTTCAAGAGTTCTTGTTTCAATTTAAAGAGCGAAAGCAACCTAGTTGATTAAAGAACCTTTGATTCTAATAAGATTGGTTATTAAATGTGATAAAAGTATAAAGTTTTAACTTTATCATATTTGGAAGTTTTATGATCATAGTCTACAAATATTCTAGCAATGGTTGAGTGAGCCAAAGCAACTCAATCATTAATAGTTTTCTGGATTTAAGGAATTGATCATAATTGGCATTGCAGGTGAAGGCATGTTAAAAACTCTCTGTCCAAAGATGTGAGTGGTTTAACATGAGTACACTTATAATGGAACAGCATGGAAGATGAACTGCATGAATTAGCAAGGAATTTCTTCAGTCCAAAGACGTGGGAGTTTCTTTGTTCAGGAAATTCGTGTATGTTCATGTCCTAGTGTTGAAAACATGTTTAATTCTCTACCCAAAGGTGTGAATTAATTATGTTTGATTGAGGATATGGGGACAGATTGATTGTATGATATATTTTGGAAGATTTCAGTTATGTCACAATGAACCTTAACTCCATTGGCATACAAATTTTTGTTATACGGATTGTAACATGTTTAAGTTGTTGATGATAATTTGATATTGGTGATCTTGAATAGTCATGAAAGTTAATGGTATGACAAAGAAATAGATTTTTGGTTGATCACATAAAGGAGATATGAGTATGAAAAATTGATTGCATTAATTTCTCATATAAAATATTCTCTCAAGTTACACTACAGTTTCTGATCACTATTAGTTCACATCAAGGTTTATGCATATTCATAGAATGTATGCAATTTTGGTATTTGTGACTTGATTGATCGAAAATTTGTGTTTTCTTATTTGGTTATGTATGGACATGTTTGATACTTGGCTATTTTTCATATGCAATCAAGTGACTGTTTTATAACATACAGCTGGATTGATTCATACGTGTAAAAGGATTGATACATATTTAATTGGATTGAATCACGTAAAGTTGGATTGATCTGTAAGGTTGTGTTCGTCATATAGAATGAAATAAAATAAAGTTGGCTTGTTTTAAATGGTATGGCGTACTGCAGCAAGTGTTTTTTTGAGGCATGATTGGTGTTATATTTGATGCTTTCAGTATTGGATAAAGGCAAACTTGCCTTGTGAATATATATTTACAAGTATTAATTGTGGTTATATCACTTGCATTTAAGGAATATCACTATTTTATTGCCATTATAGTTTTCAATTCTCAGTTTATTGCAGTCTAATTATATGTCATGTTATATATAGTATTCATGCTTGATATTAAGAAATATGATCGTTTCACCTGAGAAAGGATAATTTTGAATGATAACTTAAAGAAAAACTTGGGTTTTGCATGGAAAATTATTTGGATAAACCTTTTGTTTTAGGAAAATGTCATGCTATATGAAGTTTAGATCTTGCATTAGAAATAAGGATGTTTTGCTGTTGTATTGCTATTTCTTAATGAATGAGATGCATGGATAAAATTGCACTTTTGATTAAGGATCACTAACTTACTTGTTTTGAATCAAAGTGGCACATTGCTATATATAAAATACTCAAGATACCGATCTCTGGATTGCTCAAAGGTGTTTTTTCAAACTTAATAAAGTGATATTTTATATATCTTGGTTTTGTGATATGGTTTTAATTGTTTCATTTGCACCTACATGGAACTTACTGTTTTATGATGTTTAGAATGCACATAAGGATAATTAAATTTTGAGGAGCATATGATAGCATTCATAATTCTATAGTTAACTAATTTTTCAGTTTTGAACCATGCTGCTATGATGTCTATTTACATAATGTTGTAGTACGAATTAATTTGTGATAAAATTAGGCGATAAGGATCATTTTCTAAGCTTTCTTTAGACGCTGAATTCATGAAAATATATTGAGAATTGAATTTGTGGTGAATTTATAAAGTTGAAACAGATGCACAGGAATTTTCCTGACAGTTTCTGCATTATGAATAAAGATTGTTGAATGACTCACTTAAAGATCTTCAAATTAACTGAATTTTTGATATGTTGAGCATATACATGTCTTCGTGAATTCTGCAAAGTTTCGTGATTATTGGATGTATAGATTATTTGTGAGAATTTTATTAGTGATCTGTGTTCAGGAAAAGTATGTGCTGACAGATTTTCTGAGTAACCTTGTAGGTCAATTTCAGACCTTTTAATTAGCTATAAAACGACTCATTAATTTTTCTGTTTGAAGATTAATGACTAGTTTGTTTGCATTAAATTTGATGCTAATCCGACTTATAAATTAATTATGGTAAATTCTCAAGAGTAATCACATATCATTGCTGGAAATTTCTTGACAGTTTTTGTGCATTTAGGCTTATACTGTGAAGTACATTAGGAGCACGCCTTGAAAGTTCTTTTACACTTTTTTGTCACAGTGTTTCTAATCATAAGGTTATTGGTGCACTATATATTTTGAAGTAGCAAAGTAGTGAGTGTTTGCCCAAGTGGGAGAAGTGATGTAAAGTTTTGGGCTTCACACTCAATACCTTATTATCTTGTATTTTGATAAAGCTCATATAGGTTTTGGAGCATACTTGGAATTCTTTTCTGGTTTTTGACACATTGAAGTTTCCTGAGTACTAATAAGCATACTTGGAACTGTCTGGATGACTGACTGTTTCGTTTTGGCTATTAAAATTCTTACCATGCTTATTGTTTTCTACTTGTATTGCTTAAAGAAAATTGAATATCGGTGTTTAAGATACGAGTGGAATAAAGTTGAATGCTTCCATTACAGTTTTTTGTTTTTCTCATCTACGTGCAACTTAAATGTAAAGTGTTGTTTGAGAAAGAATTGAATAAATTAAATTTGAGCTCTAACTCTAAGGATTGGACTGCGATAAAGTTTTATAATGTATTCATTCATTTTATATGGTATTGATCCATTTTTGTAACATGCAAAATATATGTTTTGATGAGTGGGAGCGTTTAATGATCTTCTTTGAGGATGTATTCGGTAATTTGGATATTTCTGATTAATCGCTTAACAATCTAGTTTTGCATTAAGGATTTTAAGGCTAATAAGAACAAAATTTGGTTTACGTATGTTATATGTTCTTATTATTTCATGTAGTTTTGTTCAAATCTTCAGTAGTTAATCAATGACTTTTGCCTTTTCAATTGAAATTTGTGATTGCTAATAAGCATTTGGATTTTGGTTCATGCTTGTAAGGGAGAAGGCAAAAGAAAGAATTTTTCCAGTGGTTCATTGATTCATTAAATAAGGTTGTTTCATACTTGTTATAATTATGGTTATGCCGTTAAGTTTTGATATGTAGAATTAGTGGGAGTTGAGTTTTATTCCACTTAATTTCGTTATTTTCTTGGAGACAGTTCAGTTATTTTGTTTACTACTGTTTGGTTCAATTCTTTTAATAAATTATGTGACTTCAGTTTTATATTTATTATTCTTGACAAATGAATCCAGTTACATGTCATCATGCAGTATAGCTAGCTACAGTCACTGCATAAGACATGAATTCATACCAGAGTCATTAAGGAGAGATCTTGGTAATCTCAAAAGAGAGGGCGTATGAATGAAAGTGACCTTTGTAAACACAAATTAAGTTTGGTCATGATCATTCTACATTATAGTCTTGACGGAAGTCTCATGTGATCTTGAGAGCTTGTATGTGTAATTGTAAAGACCTTGAAATATAGAAATGTTCAATAAGTCTTGATAGTTCCATGCATGTTCTTTTGATTGACAGTGACTTGATTAGGAATTATAGTTTAATTGAATTCCATAGGCCTTACAGTAATTGATATTGAGTTCTTGATGATCATTAGATCAAGTGGGAGAATGTTAGACGTGTGGATGTCTAACCCATTAAAGTGTGGTCTTATAATCATCAAAGGATTCTAAGACTTGATATCAATTAGGAGTTCAAATACAACTAAACCTGCAGCTCTATTAAAGTTAGTGTTTTAAGGCTAATATAAGAGCTAGAAGGATTCCTATCTTAATTGTGGATTAGAAGTTATAAACCTAATGCAATAAGGACTTCTTAAGAGTTTCTTGATGGGCAAGACTCTTAGGAAGATGCATATAAATACAAGTGCCCCTGCTCAACCGATTAAGCCAACCCACACAAAAGAATTCACCCCATCTAGAATGAGTGTATGAAGGGATCGGATTGAGGAGAAGAGCTCTTGTGTATATTCTTGATATTTCGACAGTTTCTATGACATACCAAAGATATGTGTTCTACTTATGTGCAGTCAATAAAGTTTACATGAGAGACCTGCTCTTCCCATTTACGCCATCTCTTAATCACTTTCCTCCTACTGCTATCAACAATAGTTTAAAAATCCTATCAGTTTGAGGCTCACACACGTGTCCAATCAATACGGCATCCACATTAGATGAAGTTTTGCAATAGTTAAGCTTTAGGTTTCTTCTGTTGTGTGAAAACACTCCAAGACCTTATTGTTGATGAATTATGTAACCAACACACACACAAGCCACTTGAGAATAAAGCAAGCACACACCCAAAGCAAAGCAAACACACAGAGAACACAAGAATTTATAGAAGTCCGTAAGTTCCCATAGGTTAACTAAGGTCCCACTGACTACATCCCAAAAGTTTCGCCACAATTGACAGTCGAATCATCATCAATTGGACGATCGGACGCGATCAATAAACGTAAACCTAGAATCATCGATCAGGAAGATACAAATGTGCAATTCTAGATCCGCAAGTTCCTACACAATCCTGGAGGTACGGGGAGCAACATACTCCAAAATGGGACTGATCTCATGATCCGATAGTTCCTGATCAAATGGTGCATAATAGGCAAAATTCCAAATCGTCGATCAAACGACGAAATCTTGCCAATCCAAGCATAACGACATGATCAGAACGATGTGAAGAGAATGATAGATCCAAGTTGGCCGTCACTAGGTGGCCCACGCGCCGCGATTATCGGCGTGTGACTTGAGTAGATTTCCAATAACTGCAAAACTTTAAATCGGGGGTCTCCAACTATGCCAAAAGGTCAAGAAAGATGAGAAGAGCAAACTTTATACCTGAGTCGGATGTGGCTAGAAGTGGCCAGATTTGGAGGTTTTCTGATGAGAAAACCCTAGAATTTCTCTATAGTTGATTGGGCTTTTTCGACAATTTAAGAGGTTAGGTTTTTAGGGGAAAAGATAGAAGAGAGGTTGGGGAGTATTTTTGGTGAAGGAAGCACGGATGGTTGGTGTTGGGGTCTTTTTCAGTTAGAAGGCTTGTCTGGGCTTGTTGATTCTTGGACCTCCATGGATTGGTAAATTAAGCCTTCGTTGCCTTTTTTTCCAAGTTAGCGAGAAATAGGCCCAAAATATCCCGAAGGAGAACCAAGTCCCAGGGGAGTACTATGTTCTTTCAGCGGCTGCGTGTTTTCTGTTGACGTTTTCGCAGCTATGAAAATGGGTGAAGATGATTTGTTGATATTGAACAGAGATTGTATGAGATTGACATGAGAGCTTGGAGTGTGGGAGCTAAAGACCCACAATTTTAGCAAATGAGAATGCTTGTGCTTGGCTTGGTGTTGGATACGCTTGAGTTTGAGTGTTGAGAATTTGTCGTTTGAAGCAATGACTATGGTGATTTAAGAGTTTCAAGAGAAGGAGAATGGATGGAAAAAACTTGAGGCCTAAAGGCTATGGTGTTTATAGCTTGGAAGAGTATGAGGAAGAGGAAAAATCTTGGAGTTATATTTGGTGAGGCTTTATAAGGAAGATGAAGGATTTAAAGGATGAGAAAGCAGGAGATATGGTTCTGATGGCTGCTTGGAGCTTGCAGGAGCCAAGAGAATGGGTCGATGGTCGATAGGATGCTTGCAGGTAGCCAAAGGATGAAGGTTGATGGCTGATGAATAACTGTGATGGCTGTTTGAATGTTTGTAGCAGCCGAAGGAAGGTGGTTTGATGGTTGCTAGGGTGCTTGCAGAGTCTCATAGAAGTAGTTTCTCATGATTTCTAAGAGGCTTGCAACAACCAAGAGAAGTTAGTTTTTGCCAAGGCAATGCTTCCCAATTTATTGAAGGTGAAGGCTCTCTTTGGTTTCCAACAGGTAAAAGGAAGTGTTGGAACCAACCTATTTCTAACGTTTAAAATGGAGCATTGGGACATTCTTATTTCCAGGAGGTAAAGCTAGGCATTGGAAAATGATTATTTCCTATGGGTAAAAGGAAGTGTCAAAATTGGCTTGTTTCCAGCAGGTAATAAGGAGTGCTTGAAGAATATATCATTTGCTCACCCACATTGGTGAACTCCAAGTAATGGGCTTGGACTTTGATGTTCCCAAGTAGCTAACCAAAAGTCTTCATTATCCAAGAGCTTACGTGGGCCTTGTGGACCTCCATAACCTTCCACACCACAACCCCTCGTGCAAGCCCCATGAACCACATGACTTGGGTTCATGTGAGCTTGGTAGGTGATTAGCATAGGAAAAATGTGCTTGGAATGCTTGGGCATGAGTTACAGTGACTTGGGCTTTTGTGACCGAGTTTAGTGAAATATCAGATTTAAAGGAATAGGTTTTCGGCATGGCATGGATGCTACTAGAATTTGTATAAAAGCTTACGTACATATTTATTTTGTCGAATTAATCCCAAAAATATTATTGGAATTAATACATGACCAATTTATCCCTTATTTTGTATGTCATATTGTGCTTTAAATACCTCCGGGCTTTTCGTGACTTTTTGGACCTCAAAGGCCAGAAACTGCTGGTCGAAGCTCTACAATTCCGAATTATTCCAATATTGTTTGGGTTAGATCTTGGGTGAATCGAGTAGAGGGGAAAGTGAGGAATCTTTTGTGGATGGTGGAACCGGCTTGGGTGGTCGACGATGAAGAAATCAGCAGTGAAAGTGGCGGGACTGTGTACATTGATGAGAGAGAAGAGGAGAGAGAAATGGTTGGCGCCCCTTGGGCCAGCTGGCCTGCCTTGTTAAAGAATCTGACTTTCCCAAAATTACAGTTGTGTCACTGCACTTCCGTTGACGTTAACTCCCACATAAAACTCCGATTACATGTCTATGAACTCGTGAGAACTAGGTCTACATAATGGAGAGAAGAAAACTTTAAAAACTAGTCCCGAACAAAAAGTGAACCCTAAACCACTTAGAAACCCTAAGGTAAAACCGTCCTTTCACTTTTAAATTTCAAAATTAATAAAAATATCGGGACAAGATGTTGCACATAGCACAAGTGACCGGTCATTTCCCGCACGATGCTCCAGACCTCTCTCGACATAACTATGATCGATCGTCTAGCCATGCCAACCGATCACCAACTGTGCTCCACCGTCCATGCGATCTTTCTCTCAACAAGAATGCGATCGGTTGTTCCGAAACGCCAACCGGTCGGCTGCTAGCTTCTCAAGTTTTTCATCCATTGCCAATTAGGTTTGGGTTGAAATACTCAAATTCTAATATGTTATCAAAGCAGGCTATCCATTATAATGCCTAATAGTCTCACGTGCTCCCACACCACCCAATAAAAATTGTTTGAAAAATTGAAACATTGCAATAAGTCTTATGAATTGGATGCTCACATTCTAATACTACCTTGCATGTAGGCTCATCTCTTCCTATATTGTCATACCTTATTAACTTTCACTTACTATTTTCTTAACGATAAATGTTTTGTGAAAATATTGTGTTACTAGAATATCTTCATGTGGTGTTATTGATTTACGGACCATGTATGAGTGGGGTGATGAGTTTGTACTTTAGTCAAAAATCAGACGAAGGTTTTATGTAACTTTATAGATTACCTAACATTCTTTAAAAACACATACAATTTAAATCAGTAGTACATATAGAATTGCCTACATAAGCCATATGCAAAATTTAATTTTCTTACCAAACACCATCTGAGAATCCCCGATTACAGATTTTTTTTACTCTCTATGAATGAACAATTTTAATGACCAATATCGTCTGCGTCCTTTCTCTCCTTGACTTACCGCCTTTGTCAATATCAAAATAATGACACTGAGTCTTAATCTTTCCTCTGCTTGAGCTATATATATAGCCCTGTGTAGGTATAGTTTAGAGCACCACATAATTCAATCCTAGAGAGATTAGAGAGTTGCTTTACCATGCCTAGGATGAAGGTGAAGCTTGCATGGATAGAGAACGATAACGCTAGGAAGGTTCCCAAAGAGGAAGGGAAGCTTGTTGAAGAAAGTTAGTGAAATAAGCACCTTATGTGATGTGGGCGCTTTCGCCATTGTCTATGCCCCAGACAGCGACGAGCCAGATGTGTGGCCTTCTCCCTCTGAGGTGAAAGAACTAATTGCAAAGTTCCAGAGCATCCCAGAAGAACGGTCCAGGAAGATGACGGATCACGAGACTTACCTGAAGGAGACAAATGCCAAGCTAGAACAGCAGCTAAGGAAGATCAAGAGGCAGAACTATGAGATGGAGATGAATGACATCATGCACGATATTTACAAATATGCCAATGTATCTAATTGAAACTAGTAAAATAAGTTATCAGAGGAGAAAATGAAGGGGATCTCAAAAATTATGGAGCGTCTGGAGAAGGATCTTCCACCAGCCAATGTCTCTTCTCCAGGGGGTCATGATGATAAGAATGTTGCTGGAAGGAGCAGCAGCAATGCGGCGGGAAGAAAAACTGGAGGCATCAGACTGATGGGTTTTGATATTGGAAGCAGCAGCGCTGGTGATAATGGAGGTGGTGAGGAGTGATAGAGGAAATGCCTCATGGGGTAATTTGGAGGTAACAACTTTGAAATGTAGTTTGAAGAAATAAATAAAATGACAACCAAAACACATTGAAACATCAGAGAAAGCATATGCATTTGTATGTACTTCTAGTGTTGTTTGATAATTTGTTTGTTTGTTTGTCTCTGGTTGGCCCCATATCATAAAGCCCCACCGCAGCTGTCTTTAAATTTGTGAACCTTGATAGAGCCCCTGGAGCTCAGGAGGGTCCCACATTTTGAACCGATGCAGCATTACATCAGGCTTTGTTTAATATTTTTGTTTTTGTTTTTGTTTTGTTTTTTCTAACAGCAACCAAATAAAAGGCTTTGTCTAATCTTTTTGTTTTTTGTTTTTTATTTTCTTCTATTTTCTTCTATTTTCGGTTTGATATTTCCTTCTCTTTTTTTTTCTTTCTTTTTGCTTTCAATTGTTATAATTTACCTTTAGAATTACTACTTCAAATTTTCTATGTTCCTTCTAATTTTTTTAAATTATAAATGGGGTAGAAATGTTGTTTTTTGATTTTTAAAAAAATTATAATTTACCTTTAGAATTACAATTCCAAATTTTGATTTTTTTGGGTAGAAATGTTCATTAAAAAAAGCAAACATAACATAAACATACAATAAAACAAACTAAGTTAATAACAACAAAAATTAACACGTAAAACAAATTACATCATAAAAAAATTCATATAGAGCCTCGGAGGTCCCCCATTACAGAAAAGATACTTTTAGAGCCTAGAATATTCCAACGAACCTCTATCCACCATTTTTAGAGCCCCATTTAAAGACTATGATTGGGGATGAACTAACTTGGGTAACGAGAATTACACGTACATGTATTATGTGTTACGTATGATTTGATTTTTTTAAAGATTCGAGTGAAAATTTTGGCCACATCACAAACTATGGAAACATATATTAATAAGCTCATATTTGAAAAGGAACAGGTCATAATATATGTGTAATCTAGAACTCATATATTTGATTTAGCCCATAGTAGAAAAATAACAATTACCATGCCGTGTTTATAAGTACGGCAATGGGGGAGCCTGAGTGCGATGACTAATTAAACGGTGTAATACATTAGAAAGGGAAATATTTTGTCCACCCAAGAGGATATAGGGAGATTAACTTTCCAATCTGACATTAGTTGGTTCAATATAATTAGAACAATTGGATAATCATTTAAAAAGCAACTCATTGGGGAATTATTTAGTCATTTGATTATTATTATGATTATTTTAGGAGGGTGTATTCAATTAGAATTTTAATAGATTGTTTTGAAGCTTAAAAGTTCAGCGGTATTCAATTAAGATTTTTAAGCAATGAATAAAAGTCTGGTGGTATTCAATTAGAATTTTAAAATAGATTGTTTAAACATTATGTTCATCTATGTTTGATTTCAAATTTTCCAAGTTATTGTAGGAATATAATTAAATAGACTTAAAAATAAAAAGCTCAAATCATGAGATGGCATCGAGAGGTGAGGCTTTTGGTTTATAGAGATTGTGGCAAACAAGAAAACTCGTCCTAAACTCTGGCATCACGTTATACTTCCATTCTTCTTTCCCAAATGCAGATTGTGGAACTATCTCACCGTGGAAGAGAGCCTGAGAGACTTGCCAGGGAGAATGCTGGAAGGATAGCCCCCTCCCATTACACCAGCCCCTAAGCAGTTTTCTCCTTCTGCCATCAGCATGAGGCTATTATATTAAATCCCAATAATATATATTTTTAAATTTCAGAAATCAAAGTGCTTTATTACCAAATGATTTATGATATAGATGAAAATGATATCTTTCTCAGCCTCTTCTTGAAATTAATTAGAAAGAAAACATTGTCCCATCGATCACCTCCCTCTCTCATCAACTAATGGGAAGAATTTCTTCTTGTCCGAGAGTGAGCCAAGCTTCTAAATGATATATATATATATAGAACAAGAAATTAGGCGAGATTAGCTCTTCAGTATCATCATCGAATGCACAAACATCCACAATTCTTAAAGAGGGGACCAACACATTCTGGGAGCCCCCAGGCCATCCCCTTGATCATGAATTTATTAATAAGGTGTTTGACTTGTTATTATCTTGCTTGATGTTCTCTTCGTATATTTTCTTTTGTTTGTTTGTACTTTGGTTTTGTTTCATTTTTCTTGTTTCTTAACCTTGTTTTTGTGTGGGGTTTTAATTTATGTAGGTTAAAGTTTCAAGCTTTTTGTTTAGAAATAAAAGAGTAATATATTCAATCATACAAATTATTATATTTATGCCATGCAAAGTTGGAATGAGCTAGATTACGAGAAGCGACGTAGCGGTGTTATGGTCAAAAAGTTGTTCATTTTAGAAATTTATAGTAAGAGCCAAGGAAGGAATCCAAAATCTGGACCCTCTCATCCCATACCTTATTAAGTTTCACTTCCTAATTTAACAATGAAAGGTTTGTATGGCTTTATAGTTGATTGAACATTCCTTAAAGATACATGTCGCTTCCAAATTGTTCAACACTTTCCATATAAATTAATGATAACCAATTCTCCCACATTTGCCAGATACGACATTAAATTCTCTTACCAAAAACCATAGTCCGATAATATTCAAGTACAGCTTTTTTTCACCCCCAATGCATGAATGACCTACATAGCATCCTGCACCGACTTCTTTGATTTTTCCAATTTTGTCAAAGTCTAGATAAGGACATTGAGCCTTATCTCAGCTGTCCATGATATATATAAATCCCTAGGGGGCACATAATTTAGAACACGATAGAGTTTGAGCCTAGAGAAGTAGCAAATAGCTTAATTACCAACCAGAAAGCAACACCAACCATGAATAATAACAAGTTGAAAACTGCATGGATAGAGGATGATAAGTCCAGGAAGGCCTGCTATAGAAAGAGGAAGATATGCTTGCTGAAGAAATTAAATGAGCTTACCATTTTATGTGACGTGTCTGCCTTTGTCATCATCTACTGCCCCGAAAAGGACGAGCTGGTTGTGTGGCCTTCCCGCCCGGTGGTGCAAGAACTGCTTGAAAAGTTCTTGAGGCTGCCACTAGCAGACCAATGCAGAAAGATGCTGGATCAAAAGGCTTACCTCAAGGAGAGGGCAGCCAAAATCCAGGAGCAAATAAAGAAGGCAAAGAAAAAGAACCATGAGATGAAGATGAAAGACATCTTGCACAAAATTCAAGAAGGTAAGCCACTGAGTGAATTTGAAACTAGCGACCTATTTGATTTCGTTTTGTTTTTGGAGGAGAAGATGCTAGAGATCCAGGAACGGGTTGAGCTTTTGGAGCGACATGTTCCACAAGGTGCTGGTGACGAAGAGAAGGGGAAGGAGATTGAGAACAATGCTGTTAATATCCCTCGAAATGAGAATATTACTGGAGGCATCCGCAGCAGCAATAATATGGGAGGAAATGAAAAGAGTGGCTTTAGACTGATGGGTGTTGATATTAAAGTGGGGCATCTACTACACGGGGGCAATAATGGAGGCATTTAGAATTGATAGGGTTTGCCTAAGTATGGAGGTGGCAACGTTGGTGATGTTGGGCTTCCTTATGAAAACCTAGAAAAATCCCTTCTTTCTTTGAACCACAGTTGATGTCCTTGATAGGATGAATAATAAAAAAACAATCACAACAAGATCAAATTAGATCTAGGGAACACCTGCATTGTACTTCTCTACTAGTCTTTGTTGTTTCCCATGTGGTTGTATTTGGTTGTGTTTCTTTTAGTTTTTGTTCTTTGCCTAATCATGTATCCATTTCTCATCTATAAATGGAGTATTAATATGTTTGCTTTTAATTCTATGTCATTGTCTTATTTGCTTTAGTTATAAGCACATGCAGTTATTTACGAGGGCATCCTTTGAAGTTTTTCATACTTTTAAAACTCTTTTAAGGTATAGAAATTACAGTAACACCTCATGGTTATTCAGAATTCATAAATAACAAAAAATGCCTGCTAAGTTACTTTAATAAAGGATTAATGAAACCCATTAGAGACTTAATTGCTAAGTACATAATCTAAACCGCCTTGGAGTGGGTTCAAGGACACACTTTTTTCCAAAGATATAACAAATAAATTTCAACAACTTTTTCATAGATTTCAACTTAGATTTCTAAGATATGTCATAAAGGTTCCAAGCCTTCTTTTGGGTATCCAAATTACAAGATTCATCCTTGTTCAGGAGAAAGGCTTCTATGAAACGAGGATAACAATATTTTGCTTATCTCTGGCTAATAACGCTATGGTACACGTGATAATACTTCCACATGGAATAACAATATTGGTCGGGGATAGAAAAATAGTGTTATCCCAGTTGCAACTAAGTTTTTCTCCTTGTTGAGAGCTCTGCCAAGCAAGGCTTTGGTATTGGTTTTCAAGTGAAAACTATTAAGTGGAGGTGCAGGAGATTTCAATAGAATTGCGTCTTAGTCATTTTAATAAGCCGAAACTTCCTGCGGAACAAGGTTTTTTAGGTTTTAGTTTTTTAGTTTTTATTAATCGGAATTCAAACAATTTTGTTTTTAGTGATTCTCTTACATGTTCTTTAATTTTAATGTTTCTTAAGGAGGCTTTTTATTTTCGGTTGTATTTATAATTCATACTGAGTTTTGATTCCTGTTAAAATTGCAGTTTTAAGATAAATTTCTACAAGTTGACTTTAGTTTAACTCAATTGCTTTTACCATTTATCCAAATGGATTTTAAAGATATCTGTATCATTCAATGGTTAGAAAATAACTTATATAGAACAAATTCTCCACTCAATTCACAATGGTCTGATTAAGAGTCAAGTTTCTTGGCATGTAAGTTATTCAATTTTCATTTCATCTATTAGGATTTTTGCAATGCTAATAATGACACGTTAACATTATTCAATCACTTCGTCTAATTGCATCTGCAATGGTTAGGATCGTTATGCAATATTATTGCATGAAATTGAACTAAAACAGTAAAATTTCACTTGTAATGGTGTGATTTCTTGCAATAGATGCAATTGTAATAGATTTGATGAACCCTATATTGCAATTGCAATAGGCTAACCATGGGACCCACATGCTAATTAAAAATAGAAAGAAATACATCAATTAATGCATTATGCCATTAAGAGCATCTGTAATGGTTGTTCAATAGTTTTTTGAGTAGGTAGATTTTGAAGAAAGTTGAGGTTCCACCCCAAAACCAATTGGCAATGGGGGGAGTAGCCCAACTCCTTATAAGCCCCGCACGTGTGGCGAATTTTCAAGCCTAACACCTGGACAACACATTTTGGGTGACGTGGAGCACGTGTGGCCGTTGGGCTTTCACACGTGGGCACCCCGCTCTGATACCATGTAGATGAAAGGGAAAATAGAAAGAGAATTAAGAAGAAGATGAACCTTTCTGTATTATTTCTCAGATTACTCTTGCAATACAGAGAGTTAAGCTTTATAAGGCTCCAACTAATTACAGCAGCTTATTAACTAATCTAACATCAGTCAATGACTAAGTGACACTTGTCACAATCCTAGCTCTACATACTCTAACAAATACATCTGTGACAGTCAAGCTTGATGATACAAATGATTGGATTTGGCATTTCCAAATGAATCTTCTTCTTGAAGGTCGTGGCCTCTTGGGTTTTGTGGATGGTTCAAGGAAATGTCCTGCACATTTTGATAAAGATTTAGATATTGAAGGTGTTGAGATTGATGCTTATCAAGTCTGGAAGATGCACGATCGTGCCTTGATGCAGCTGCTTATTGCAACTCTCTTTTCCAGTGCAATTATGCTATTTGGGTCCTATGGATGTTCTTCTAGTTGGGTATGTCTATTGTTCATCCTCTATCTCTCTGATTACAATAATTGGAGAATACCTATAGTCAAAGATTCAAGCTTTCTATTCACCTTTGCTTGCTATGAAATCAACTTCATGTTCTTGAATACATCACCATTGTTCTGTCACAATTCTCTTCTCTCACTCTTCTTATCAGGGGACAAAGAATTTCCCATTTCATTCTCTTCTATCTCTTTCTTCTTATCTCAAGGAAAAAATAATTTCTCATATCTCGTTCTCTTCTATCCGTTTCTCCAATCTCAAAGGGAACAAACTCCTTTCTACAGTCTCTAAGGGAACCAAAGAATTTATTAATTCTTCCTCTTTTCTATCTTCTTTCTACAATCTTCAGGGAACAAAAGAATTTCCCACTTCTTCTTGCTTTCTATCTCATTTCTCTAAATTCTCAGGGAACAAGAATTTCCCTCTTCTCTTCTTCTATCTCTTTCTAGAATTTCCCTCTCCTCTTCTTCTATCTCTTTCTAGAATTTCTCTCTTCTCTTCTTCTATCTCTATCTTGATGTGGGGGTCTGATTACATCATTGATTTGGAATAGAGTTGGTACTCTTTGTTGGGTTATATGCTTCACATGCAGCTCACTATAGCAGGTACTCTTCTGTCTCAAGCGTTGGATTGGTGCTCCAAGCAAAACAAATATGTAGTCTACTCAGCTTCAACTACAGCACATTCAAGGCTTTTCTACTTTTTTGGTATAGAACAGTTAATCATTTGTGGTTCCTATACTCTCTCTGGATCAGTGGAAGGTTTAGCATGTCTTCATTGGAGGAATAGTGATGGCCTGGAGTTGGTACTCTTTTTTTTTATATGTGTCAATTTGGCCAACTTTGCTGGGTTATGCTTCACATGAGTACTCTTATGTCTCAAGCTTTGGATTGGTGCTCCAAACACAAGAAGAAAAAAAAAAAAAAAAAAGGCCTACTCTGCTTCGACTATAGCAAAATTCAACGCTTTTTCAGCTTCTTTGGTTTAAGCATTGTTCCAATCTCATGGTTGGATTCTCCACCCATGATCTTGCGGGGGGATGTTAGAGTTTGTAGAGCTAGGATTGTGACAAGTGTCACTTAGTCATTGACTGATGTTAGATTAGTTAATAAGCTGCTGTAATTGAGTTGGAGCCTTATAAAGCTTAACTCTCTCTATTGCAGAGTAATTTGAGAAATAATACAGAAAGGTTCATCTTCTTCTTAATTCTCTTTCTATTTTCCCTTTCATTAACAGATTTCATTCCATTAGAAAATGGGAATAATATTAATGGGCTTGTTATGTGTGGCCTCATTAAAACCTTTCGGAGAAAACCACATGGGAAAAACTCCTGGGTAGGAAAGAGTACCACACATATCGAAGAAGTACAAAACTATAAATAAATTACATAGCATCAATGAACAAAACATCATGTAGGAAATCTGGTGGATCAGGAACCCATTCCGTTATTCCCTGGGAGTCCAGAGCATAGCGAGTTGCAACCCATTAGCATTCCTCTCCATATACCTCAAATAGACACTCTCTTGTTTGGCCAAAAGTGTTTTACAATCCTCAATTAAACATCCTAGGTGGGACAAATCAGCTTGGCCCTGTTGTCCTGAGTGTAACACACCTTGAGAATCCCATTCGATATGACACGCCAGACTCGACCACTTGGGAGCATAGGCTAAGCCCTCTCTTTAGTGCAATTAGCTTGGCATGCATGGAATTGGAGACCTCATGGAGCACAATCAACTTGCATGCAAGAAAAGCGCATGTATAGTTTCGAACCACCAAACCAACCCCACAAAAATCAAATTCAACATGAATAACTCCATTCACATTAATTTTAATAGCCCCAAGCAGTGGCCGCTACCATTTAGCTTTGGCCCATGAAGTATGGCACTTGGGAGGAGGGTTTAATTCTTGAAACCGTTGCAGACAACGCATTGCTCCACTAACAATTTCCGTTGAACTCCGATGACGTCCTGTCCAGACCATTTGATTGCGCTCATACCACAGCATCCACAAACACATCATTACTTTCTCTAGCTCATGAAGTAGGTGGTCCACAGCAAGTCATTAGAACCACATCTGTAACTCCTCCATTGATTCAGTATAAAAGTTTGCCCATGCCGGATACAAAGACCAAGAAGAAGTAGCCATGGGGCATTGGAGGAGGACATGGGAGACAGTTTCGTTAGCCCAGCAAAAGGTGCAGCCTCCCAGTTGAGAGATGTCGCGACGATTCAAGTTATCCTTAGTGAGTAAAATATTTAATAAAGAGCACCAAACGAATATGCGGACCATTGGTGGCACCCGGGCCTTCCAAATCTTCTTCCAAACATGTCCAAAAACATCAATGGATCCTCTATTTGTGGGGGTATCGTCCCCGTCTTCCTGGAGCAAAAACCTTCGAGCAACTTCATACCCGCTCTGGACCTGTGTACTGACCACCTCTCTGAAAGTACCAAATTAAAATGTCAGGTGGATGTCTGAAACTCAAAGGGATTTTTTGGATGGAGTTCACTTCCTCGTCTGAGAACCATGCTTACAAGAGCTCATCCCTCCATTGCAAAGTCACTGGGTTGATAAGAATGTTCACTCTTGCCTCCTCAAACTCCTAAGCCAGTGGGGAGGAAACTTGAAAAAATTGATAACCAGGCAACCATCGGTCTCCCCATACATGTACATTGTGGCGATTCCCGATTCGCTCCTACGAGATCCTCGTTCGATAATCACAAATGCTTTGCATAAGCTTTGCCAAACGTAGGAGGGGGAGTTTCTAATCTGTGCCCCCAATATAGAGCAGTTTTAAAATAACGAGCTTTCTGGGTGTGAGCCACTAAAAAGTTTGTGTTTTGAATCAGGCGCCATAACTGCTTGGCCAAGAGAGCCATATTAAAGGCATATAGATTATGAAAACCAAGCTCACCCTCATGTTTTGGCAAGCATAAGTTGTTCAAACTGAGCCAGTGTATTTTCGTTGCCAATCTTGCTCACCCCACTAGTAACAAGCCATCACTTGTTGAATTTCTTCACATAGGATTTAGGAATGAGGAATCAATTCATCATATAAATAGGCCCAGCTTGTGACACCACTTTTAAGAGAATTTCTTTTCATGCAAAGCTTAAACGTTTGGCCTTCCAACCTTGTATTTTCTTCCAAATGCGTTCCTTAAGAGAGTTAAAACACTGCCTTCTGGACTGCCCACATGAGTAGGCAACCCCAAGTAAACGTCATGCTGGTCAACCCTCATCACGCCAAAAATTGCAACCAGGTTGTCTTGAATACCACATTCCATATTATTGCTGAAAGAAACACAACTCTTCTCCAAATTTATTTTCTGGCCTGACACCCTTTCATACTTTTGGAAAATAATGCTCAATTGTTGACAGTCCTCTCAGTTTGCCCGTAGGAATAGAAAGCTATTTTCGGTTAAAAGACGGTGGCTAACAAAGGGTGCCCCCCGACACAGGTTCACTCCATGAAGTAAATCACGTCGTTCCGCCTGCAAAATAAGACATGAGAAAGCCTCAACACATAGTAAGAATAAATATGGTGAGAGGGGGTCACCTTGTCTCAGTCCTCTTTGTGGAAGTACATGACCAACTGGATTTCCATTCAACATGAACGAATAAGAGACTGTCTCGTCAGGTACTCCACGATTAAGTGGACCCAATGTGGTACAAAACCTATTCTTTCCATGAGAGCCTCCATAAAACTCCACTTTACCAGATCATAGGCTTTACTCATGTCAATCTTGAGAGCCAAATACCCTTGTCGGCCTTGGGTCCTTTTATGCATCATATATAGCAATTCAAAAGCCACAATTGAATTGTTGGAGATCGCACGTCCTAGAACAAATACACTCTAGGTGTCATTGATCAAAGAAGCTATCTTATAAAGGACATTACACAGGCTGATGAAGCGTAATTGCATCATGTTTTTCGGTTCATGGACTTTCGGGATAAGGGTCACATGTGTGAAATTTATCTTCTTCAATAATTTGTCTGTTATGAAAAAGTGCAAGGCTACCTCCACCATATCCTTACCTACAATCTTTCAATAATTTGTCGCCCAATTTCTCTTATGTAATTTTTATTTGGTTTGGAGGTGGCCAAAATTACTTTTACTCCATCCCAGTAATTGGTGTCGAGTGCATTTGAGCTTTTCGGGAGTTGTAAATGGTGCAGAGCCCCATTGCCACCCATCTCGGATAGTTTCTATGCAATTTTCATGTTCAGCCCACATCTCCTCAAAGCGGAATAATTTCTTACGTCAACCGTTTAATAGTATCGGCCCACTAATTATTACTTTAAGGGGCATGTAATCAGACCTGGTAGGATTTAAATGTAAAACCTTTATACCAAGAAAACGAGAACACTAATCTGTTGTAGCCAAGGCATAATTGAGTCAAATTCGAATTTCCAACGGATTATTTCTCCACCATGTATATTTTGGTCTCGTGTAACCCAATCTTTAAATACACATGCATCAACAACTTGTCTAAATCCTTGCATTTGTTCCTCTTTCCTCCTTTTACCACAAATATTTTCATCAGCCTTTAAAATCTCATTGAAATCTTCACAACACAGCCAAGGCAAAGAGTTTATTGGTCCTAATCTTGTCAATAAATCCTAGGATCGGTGACGCTCCCTAGTAACTGGACACCTGTAAAAACCGATAAAACACCACCTACCTCGTACTCTAAGAATCTTCATCTCAGTATCAATATGGTTTGTACTAAGTGAGCCATGACTGCTAGCTCCTCCTTCCACATCAGACATGGCCCTCCAAATGGCCCATTACCTGTCTACTACTATACTCTGTTGAAAGCCCAATTTTACGCGAATCTTTTCCATAGTGCTTCGTGAATAGCCTGTTTCATATAGAAAAACAAGTTTGGGATCCTCATTGCAAATAAGACATCGTAATGCTTCAACTATCCAAGGGTTCACAAGCCCTTGGCAGTTCCAGCTTGGTAGATTTATTGTGTCCGGCGGGGCTTATGCTCGTCAGCCTCCATCCGGTTCTCGGTGCCATATAGAAGAACCAGAAGATAAGCAACGTCTCTTTTGTTCAAGTAGTGTCTCAAAAACCCTAACCCCTTGCTAGCCTCGTTTGCCATGTTGGTTCACTTCTCCTTCTAACCTTGGAACCTAATTTTGCATACTCCCTTGTTTCTTTATTATGTGTCAATATTTTATCTTTGCTTCTCTCTTGGCTTCCAGCGATATCTGCTAAATAATTGGTCCCAAACCAGAAGGGTCATCTTGGCCCACATCCTCCATCTGTGGCCCAAGTTCCTTTGTTACAAGCCCAAAGGAGTTGGAGCACGTGATAGACAGAGTAAAACCTTCATGATGTAACTACCATATTGGTTTTAAGGCCTCTCCTCATTGAATTCTCCTCATATGGAATGATGGCCTTTGAATCCCATGATTCATCATCAACATTTACTTCAGGCGTTATATTCAAGTCTGGGAGAGGGAATTTAGCCACTTCAGCCGCCTCCAATAATGGGATTTCTGCATCTAACATAATGACATCATTAACCGCACACTTCTCCATAATTTGTGGCCGTAGCGGATCTCCTTAATTTTCATCCACGTCAGCCCTATCCTCCTCACCATGTCGCCGTCATGCAACAACTGCTGTCTCTTCCTCTTCCTCCTCCATCACTTCTGAAGCACGCACGAACCAAGGCTTAGAGGCTGAACCAATTGGCATCCTGGCGGTCGACGATAATCTGGGCCAAACACATCTTCTAGAAACCACTTGCCATATAGTTTGTCAAGATTCGTCAACCCCTCACCTGCATAATTAGAGGACTCTTTTGCCATGTGATCCAAACTGCCGCATAGGTAGCATGTATGTGGAAGTTTTTCGTACCAAATATCCACTCTTACAACATCATCTGTACCGTCATCAAACATACTCATTTATTATATTTCCAATCACTTAAAAGTAAGAAAGACATGCCAAATTAAAAACAATTTTAAAAAAAAAGTACTATAAATGAAGACGTGAGCTTAAATTCTCCAAACCACAAACATAACACAATCAATGACATGGACTATTTGATTGAAAGCAATGAAAACCCAGATCATGAATCCTGAAACCTTAAGGTACCGCATTAGACTAACTAAAACCCAAATCGCATTTCACAAAGCAAATACTAGAGCGGAGCACAAAATCTAGGGGAACAAAAACAAGTAGAAACATACAAAAGCAATAGATCTATTCTCAGACAGCATAGATTTAGATCAACCGCCTCCAATAATGGGATTTCTGCATCTGACATAATGACAGGCACTAACCGCACACCTCTCTATAATTTGTGGCAGTTGCGAATCTCCTTGATTTTCGTTCACGTCAGCCCTATCCTTCTCACCATGCCGCTGTCTTGCAACAGCCTCCGTCTCTTCCTTTTCCTTTTCCTCTTCCTCCTCCACCACTTATAGGGCATGCATGGACCATGGCTTAGAAGCCAAACCAAATCAACGTCCTGGCAGTCGACGATAATTTGAGCCAAACAGAAACCACTTGCCATATGGTTTGTCAAGATCCGTCAACCTCTCACCTGCATATTTAGAGCACTCATTTTCCATGTGATCCAATCTACTGCATAGGTAGCATTTATGCGGAAGTTTTTCATACCGAATATCCACTCTCACAACATCATCTCTACCATCACCAAACATACCCATTTATTACATTTCCTATAAATAGGAGGAGCTATGGCATTTGATGAATTTAGAATTGCTCCCATTTTCCTATAAATAGGAGGAGCTATGGCATTGTAAAATCACACCCAAGCTCCACAACTCTTGAGCTTTCTCTCTTCCCTCCATCTTTCTAAGTTTTAATTTCTGTTTTTAGTTTTATTTTGTTATGGGGAACTAATTCCCTAGCTAAGGCTAGGGAGAAAGCTTTTAATATAAGTGTGTAATTTTTATTAGTTTGATCCAAACATAAACTTTAATGTGAATTTGTAGTTTTTGTTCAAATGGAATTTGTAGTTTTCTTTTTAATTAATTGATGAATGTTTGATAATCTATTTCATGGGTTCAATCATGTTTTTCTCATTGTGTAGTAAAAACTTTCATGCTTTTAAAAGAAAAGAGAATTTCTAAAGATTAATAGAATTTTGATGAAGATTATTTTTTGATAGTTTGTTGCCAATGGTGCAAGTTATGCTTAGAATACTTCTAAAGGAAATTAAAAAGAGCTTTAATTATTTTGAACAACTACAATGGAAAATATTTTGTGGATCAAATTAATAAGAGTTGCATGCTTATGTTAAAAGTGGAACCCCAATGCCTTAGTGTTTTAATCAATTAAATTTTCTCTAAATCAAATCTTGCATAAATCTACCTCTCAATCATATTTGTTCTTTTTCATCTCTGTTATTTTCTTTACACTGCTCTCTGTGGATATGACACTCGGACTTCCGAGCTACACTGCTATACGACACCTCCATTGGGTTTTGCAAAGTGGTGCGACCAAATTGGCGCCGGTGTCGGGGAGCGGCTTGTCAAAGAGTACAGAGATCCCCTTGGTCAGAGGTTTGCTGGTTATGAGAAATTCCTCACATCTGGTATACTCTCTCCAACTTTCATTTTATTGTTATTTTTTATTTATTTATTTATTTTGGTTTTGTTTTGTTTTGTTTTGTTTTTGTTTATTTATTTATTTTCTTTATGCGACCTAGAGATCATCTAGGAAGATTTGTCAAAAAGTATGCAACTGTTAATTCTGCTTCAACTTCTTCAACTGAAATATCCAACAAATTTGAAAGCATGGCAGCAATTGTGAATGATGAACAAGAAATTGTGAATAATGAACAAATGGTTAATGCTCAGATTATGAATAATGAAATGAGAGAAGAAGTAGTTGCACCTAGAACTTTAGAGACATTTTTGCATCATATTCGTGCACCAAATCCTTCATGCATAATGTTTCCACCTAACATGCCAAATTATGATTTCAAACCTGGAATGATTCAACTGCTTCCCATTTTTCATGGTATGGAAAGTGAAAATCCTTATGTGCATGTTAGGGAATTTGAAGAAGCAATTGGCACCTTTTACAATGTTCAACTTGATAGGATTAATTTCATAAGGTTGAATTTTTTTCCTTTTTCCTTAAAAGAAAAGGCTAAAAGTTGGTTGTATTCATTAAGGGCTAGATCCATAGGTTCTTGGGGGGAAATGACTCAAGCATTTTTTAACAAATATTTTCCTAATCACAAGACGATTGCTCTTAAAAAAAGAATCTCAAATTTCTCTAAAAAAGAAAATGAAACTTTGTATCAAACTTGGGAAAAATTTAAAGAGCTTTTGAATTTGTGCCCACACCATGGCTTTGAAAACTGGCGTCTTGCTAGTTATATCTATGAGGGACTTCTCCCCCATGATCGCCAATTTGTTGAGTCTATGTGTAATGGAAATTTTATGCAAAAAGACCCTGATGATGCCCTAGAATTTTTGGATGAAATTGCTGAAAAAGCTCATCAATGGACTGTCCCCAGTCAAGTTGAGACCACTGATCGGTCAAGAATTGCCACATCTTCTACTAATAAAGGAATTTATCAATTAAAAGAAGAAGATGATTGGAAATTAAAATTTGAGGTTTTGACTAAAGAGATAGCCGCTTTGAAAACGGAAAAATCAAATTTGCCTCAATCTGTTTTTCAAGCTGATGTTAATCAAGTTTGTGATTCTTGTTATGAGATTGGTCATACTGTTAAAAATTGCCCAATTTTTCAGCAAATGAAAAGTTTATTAATGGTGATAAATGACTTTGACTTTAGACTGGAAGAACTTAAAGTTTTGGATTTGTGTTCGCTCTTTTAAATTTGTTCATGAATTGAGAATCTTAGTTTTTGAGCTTTAACATTCTTGATGATGATTTGACATGAGAGTTACTTAAAATTTCAGATGTTTATGGGTATCATCCCTGAAAACCCTCACGAGACTATAACTCGTCCACTAGGGCAACCTAGGGGTTTAAAGACTTATTGCATACGCTAAATGCAATCGAGATCCCTGCGGAAGTGACTTAGTTAGTTTTCATTTATGCTTAGTTTTTCATTTTAGTTTGCTCGAGGACTAGCAAATTATAGGTTTGGGGGTATTTGATGAGCACATAAACTATCACATTTATTATCCCTAAATATATTTGTTAGTAATTGATTTTCTTACAATTTTAGTTAATTAGGTTTGTTTTTCACTTTTGCACTTGCTTACATACCCAATACATAATTGATGATGATTTCATTATTTTATCTTAAGGTTGAGGAATTATCAAAGAGAGACTTGGTGGCATTAAACAACTTGTAGTTGGGAATGACCAAATGAATGATGAAGATTAGTGCCACACTAAGGCATAAAAGAAAAGAAGCAATGGATGGAGCAACCAATGAAACAAAAAGATGAAGAATTTGGAGAATGGAGTCATCAACACTATGGAATAAGTAATTGAAGCAAATTGGCAATTGGCTTGATGGCAAGTGGAATACATATTAAATTCATGAATGGAGGGATTTGATGAATTTAGAATTGCTCCTATTTTCCTATAAATAGGAGGAGCTATGGCATTGTAAAATCACACCCAAGCTCCACAACTCTTGAGCTTTCTCTCTTCCCTCCATCTTTCTAAGTTTTAATTTCTGTTTTTAATTTTATTTTGTTATGGGGAACTAATTCCCTAGCTAAGGCTAGGGAGAAAGCTTTTAATATAAGTGTGTAATTTTTATTAGTTTGATCCAAACATAAACTTTAATGTGAATTTGTAGTTTTTGTTCAAATAGAATTTGTAGTTTTCTTTTTAATTAATTGATGAATGTTTGATAATCTATTTCATGGGTTCAATCATGTTTTTCCCATTGTGTAGTAAAAACTTTCATGCTTTGAAAAGAAAAGAGAATTACTAAAGATTAATAGAATTTTGATGAAGATTATTTTTTGATAGTTTGTTGCCAATGGTACAAGTTATGCTTAGAATACTTCTAAAGGAAATTAAAAAGAGCTTTAATTATTTTGAACAACTACAATGGAAAATATTTTGTGGATCAAATTAATAAGAGTTGCATGCTTATGTTAAAAGTGGAACCCCAATGTCTTAGTGTTTTAATCAATTAAATTTTCTCTAAATCAAATCTTGCATAAATCTACCTCTCAATCATATTTGTTCTTTTTCATCTCTGTTATTTTCTTTACACTGCTCTCTGTGGATACGACACTGGACTTCCGAGCTACACTGCTATACGACACCTCCCTTGGGTTTTGCAAAGTGGTGCGAACAGTGCTGTTGCTGGCAGTGGTGGCTATCGCCGCTGCCCTCTTCCTGTTGTTTTTCATGATGTGCTCGTTGTCAGCCTGGTTGCTGGACTGCGGGTTTTGCTATGGTTTGGCAGCTCGACAAGGGTGCAATTCCTACCGCGGGCTCTAGTGGTTGATGAGAGTCTCAAATTACATCTTTTTAATATTATTTTGGAGACTTTATGATATAATTTTGGCTTAATAAACATAATTTCACTTGTTGTTACATTTTATTTTCACCAACTGGATTTATGAATTTTCTATATTAATTTGGTGAACTTATTAGGTAAATTTATCCCTTGTAGGAAGTTGGAAAGCCAAAAGATGAACATACATTTGTCCAAGTTCAAGCTAGGTGTGAAGATTGTTGGTGGATTTTATTGAAGAATTGATTGTGAGATTATTGTGATTATAAAGAAGGAAAAGAGAAGACAAAACCGTTGAAGCTAAAGAGCCTATTTCATGTCATTCATAGCCATTTAACGCCCACTACCTCACCGCTATTTCTTTTCCACCAACTCTCAACCATCATCACATGTTTAATCCAATGAATCTCACTTAGACCCTTCATTACCTACCACGAATGTATTAACTTCCCACTCACCTCATTGACTACTATAAATCACCCATCAACTTATTTGGCAAGGCATCTTGACGGCATATTTTTTTATCCATTTCATTCAAAATTTAGTTATGTTTTCCTTTGTAATGAGTTGCTAGAACTCTGGCTAAGGCTAAAGGGAATGTCCTTTGAGTAAGTTTGTGAATTGTTCTTTAATCCAATATACGGTATGAATTGCTAAATCTTTTATTTTTGGTTGGTCAGTATTTTCATATCCTTTTATTTTGATTGATGTTAAGTGCTACTATCTTTTCATGAGTTCAATTATATTTTTCTCATTGTTAAGAACTGACTTAGTATGCTTTTAAATTAAAAGATTGGATATTAAGCAACTACATTTTTTGAACAATCATTAATAAAAGATAACATTGAAAAAGTAAATTGGTTTTAATTTCTTTATCTTCCGGTTAAAGTTTCTCAATGATAATTTTAATCGAGTTTAATTTGGATTAAAGAGCATGAAACATATTTTGATTAAAGAATTGAACGTTGATGCCTTAGCATTTCTATTATTGATATTTCATTTTAAAACTCAATCTCTACAACAATCAAATCAAATTACTTGTCCATTTTGCTTGTCACTTTTATTTTGGTACTTTTAATTATTTCTTTGTGTGCAGACATTTGCCTACCTGCTCCTTGAGGATACGATACTTGGACTTTCAAGATTATTACTACGTGTGACTACTTGCACTTGGGTTGACGCAACAGTAGTCCTCATCAAATGGAGCCTACTGCCGCGGTGGTTGCCGAATGTTGTTAACGGCTATCCTTTTCTTCTTCTTTTTTTTTTTTTGGAGCTAGGCTACGTCGTGACTTGCTGGTTAGGTTGTGGCTCGGCTTGGGCCGAAGGCCTACAACGGCGGTTATGGCCGTGTTGCCTTCTCTTTGTTATTTTTTCTTGCGCCGCAAACTAGGTTCCTCATTTGCTTCTTAAATTGTGATTTTTGACTTGTAACTTGACTTGCACTTTTTCTTCCCTTTTTGTAGCTATTTAGCAACCATGTCATTTGATGAAGGGAGCCAATCACCCAATTCACAAGTGCCCTTGTACCTATGGGGCAGTTCCAAGGTGTAGAAGAAAATATTTGTGGCTAATCTACATCATGCCACAATTGAGACTCAGGTTTAGAAGTAGCGGACCACGTATGCTTCAGCCATATCCGATGATGTGCACTTTAGGCTAGCGGTGCCTTTAATTGATGATGTGCCTCATGTGGATCTGAACAATCCGGACGCCAAGATTACAACATTTTGTCCCTTCTACTTCTCATTGGGCTTCACGTTCCTGTTGTCGAAGTTTTCAGGAAGGTGTTTTGTGCCATGAAGTATTCCCCAAGCCAATGTACTATAAATGTCTACCGAGCAATCGCCCGTTTTGATATCTGAACCGCTTCTTCAAGCGGGATCTGACGGTGTGGGAGTTCTTTTACTTATTGGAGGTGAGGTGCTATGAGAAATACGCCTAGGTTTGTGTATGCAATGCCAAGATGTTTGACAGTCTCAAGCCAAGGAGATCATGTATGGCATGCCAACGTGCTAGACGTCAGTGGAAGACGAGGTCGACAACTGTTCACTTGTTCCCTTCACCTAATGTGATGGTATGTCATACTCTATTTACCTACTTCAATTTTATTTGAATTCTTTGATGTATGACTAATTGACTTCCGTCTTCTGCTTGCAGAGAATAATATCAGCAAGAAACTGGATCTCGAACAGACATGGCTAAAGTTTTCCATGCCCTAAACATCCCCGCAAGGTTTCGCAAATGGCGTTGGTTGTCACTTTTGCTTCAAAAAGGAGTAGTTTTTATTGTTGAGGCCATCCAGAACTCATCTTTTGTTGCCCTATCTTCTGCTCAGCTCAATGTGTTGGAGAAGAAGAATGTTGATCTTCCTGACAAGCTCTCGGCCGAGCAGACCCACCATGAAACGATGTCTGAAATGAAGCAAAGCATGTCCGTGCTTAAGAGTTTCATTGCTCAAAAAGATAATTTCCTTGATTTAGGGAGATATTCCTATCTTAAATCAAAGATAATTTCCTTAATTAATTAGGGTAATTATTTGACTTAAGGAATTTTATTTTTCCATGTGTCGTCTCCTTATTAGCCGGCGAAATATGTATTCCCACACAATTCATATATTTACTATATAAAAAAAACTACAACTCATATTAGTGATTTCCCTCTTTCGGTTACACATTTCATTTATATACCCACAAAAAGAAAACTACAACTCACATTATATTGGGCATATGGGTGATTCCCTCTTTTGGTTATACAATTCATTTATTTTATTTTATTTTCCAAAATACAATTAATTTATTTACCAAGAAGAAGAACATTCAGCTCATATTTGACTAAAAACAGGTTTAATAGGCAAAAAAGAAGAAAAGAAAAGCTTATATGAGATGACATGAATATAAAAGGAAATAATTGTCTACCTAATATATATACCGATTAAATGTCCATTTATAGTTGCATTTTCTTTTCCTTTTTAGAAATAATTTTATCTGTATCATCATTTTATATGACTAAAATGGAAATACTTTACAATCTATTTTCTGTATTATCATTATATTTTCCATCTTGGTTATATTTTCCATTTTATATGACTAAAATGGAAATACGTTGCAAGTCTTAGTTCTCACCCAAGGCTGAGGCATGCACTTGTTTCACCCGACATGACTAAAATGGTAATACTCAGAAGGAAATAATCGTCCACCTAAGACGATAGCGAGATTAACTTTTAGTTGTAGATTTTTTTTCGTTTCTGGTTAATCTTCTCATATGTATAGTTGCACTTATTCGAAGTACTAAATGGTCATTTCATCCCTTTAAATTGTCAAAATAAACTCACTATGTCATTATTTTATGTAATATTGTTTTAAATGTGTTGACATATGTTTGACAAAAAAATGTTGAAAAATGTTAATTTCTAAACAATTAATTAAATTGTTTTTAACTCCTTATTTTGTGTCACACAGGTTAACTTTTGATAATTTTGGCTTTAAAATTCGTCGAGGATTTTCTCGGTAATTATTTTTGTAATTAAAAATGTTAATTCTTTTAACGAAACACTGTAATCTCAAAATATTCAAATGTTACAAAAGAATGTAACAATTTTAATGACCAAACTACCCCTGTATCTATGAGAACAAATGTCGTACATGATATAAATACGCTTGGATGGGTGGAGTATAGAGTCAACAACCATGACAAGGAGAAAGGTGAAACTTGCATGGATTGTGAATGATGCTGCTAGGAAAGCCACCTTCAGAAAGAGGAGGGCAAACCTGTTGAAAAAACTGAGAGAACTGACCATTTTATGTGATGTGAATGGCTTGATCATCGTTTATGGGCCCGATAGTGACGAGCCTGTTGTGTGGCCTGAACGCCCAGTGGTTCAAGAACTACTGGCAAGGTTTCTCAGCATACCGGAATTCGAGCGGTGGAAGAAGATGACGAATCAAGAGACTTACCTCAAGGATAGTGCAGCCAAAATACAAGAACAAATAAGGAAGATTCATCAGAAGAACAATGAGATGGAGATGAATTATATCATTCACCAGATTCTTCAAAATGGTAAGCCACTAGATGCATTTCACGCTAGAGAGCTAACTGATTTGGTTTTTTTTATGAAGGATAAGATGAAAGAGATCGAGAAACGGATTGAAACTAAAGAGATGGATCCTAGTGTTCCACTCTGTGCTCCTCCACATAATGATGAATGGAACGCTACAGAGTCTTTGTTTAATTATTTGCACAAGGAAAAGACGAAGCAAATGGAGAACATTATTGGAGCTAGCAGTAGTGTGAGGAGTGATATGGGACTGCCCGAATATACCTATTTTGGTAGTTCTCTTAATCCTGCAAACGGGATAGGGTTTCCTAGCATGAACTTTGAAGGCAATTACAGCTATGGTGGAAGTGATTTAGGGTTTCCCAAGCAAATTCATAACATTGCTGGTTCGAGTAGCAGTGTTAGGCATTATGGAACTGATTTGGGGATGCTTCATGTGAATTATGGAGGAAGTTCTACTGGTGGAAGTGAGATGAGGCATGACATGCTTCCACATTATTATGGAGATAATATTGTACGCAATCCTGGATGGGGTACTAGAGGAACCAATGCTGGATATGGTGATTGACTAGGGCATCTGCCCCAACAGCTGAGCGTCGAAGGTGATAAGGGAAGTGGATTAGGGTTGCCTGCTGGATTGTTTGGAGGTAACAACGGTGGAAGTGATGCAGGGCTTCCCTATGATGTTAGCAAAACTTGAAAAAATCCATGCTCTTCTTGGATTGCAATTTACTTTACTGTGAAACCAAGAAAAAAAAACACACACACACAACATTAATGTACTCTCTGCAGTGGTGTTTGATGTCATTTTTTTTTTTTTTTTCCATTTTTCCCCACATTTTTTTAATTAATGCATCAAGTTTTCATCTTTAATGAATTATTGTTATATTTTATAGTAATATTATGCAATTTACTAGTGTGTATTTCTTCTTTTAACTTAGTCAGGTGGAGTTCGATACATGTTCCTTCACCAAAACTGAATCATAAAAAGTCAGGTAGGTAAACCTTACATACTAAATTCGACGGTTCAAGTGAATTTTATTAATAAATATAGAAAGATACACATAATTAGGTGATGTAACAGAACCGACTACCTAATATCTATTTTATTTTTCTTGAAATTTTCGGGTAGTCAACAGCCTACCCAATACACAGCTAGATCCGCCACTTCTCTAGCCCATATCTCTCTTGTTCTAAGTGAAACAAGCTCCATATATATCTCATCTATGTCTCGGTAGGTGATCTACAAATTTGGGTACTCGTTTGAAATTTTTGAATTTTTTTTTTTTGAAATAATAGGTACCCATTATATACGTCCAGATCAAATTATAGACATTTAAATTTAGAACATGGGTGTCCATAGAGCATATAATGGGTGTCCGTAGAATCCCTCGATCCAAACTAGAATAAAAGCCTGGACTCAGTCAATATGAAGCTCAACTGAAAAAACAAACTGCGAAGGAACCAGCTCCCGTCTGTTCCTAGCTGTGTTAGCTAGGCACTAAATTCGAACCCAATGTATACTTGTTACCTCCAAGAACTATGGCTACAAAAGAAGTTCCTCCCCTATGAGAACTTTTTCAAAAGAAAACTCAAAAACTTCCTTCATGCCCCTTTTTACTTGTTAAGGAAATTTTACTATATTATGTGAATAAATTTGCTGATTCTAGTATTGGTGAATAAATTAGGTTATAAAAAATGTGTTACCCGTATCACTTTTCTAACATATTCTATATATGTAGAGCTAGGGCAGTCCCTGAGATTTTAAAAATAGGTAGAATGACTTCAATGAGACTTGAACACGAGCCCTTCTATTAACGGATATGTGCTATAAATCCAGCTCCGCCACACACACTTTTGTAATAATATGCAACACGCTACAGTATATATACCATTTCTATAATGTTAATATATATATAACATAAAGAAAAAAAAATTCAAGGGCCCTATGCAGTGGCGCCACTTGCACCACCCCAAGGTCACCCCTATGTAGAGAATAAGGAACACGTCAAAAAAGTGATACAGATAACATATTTTTTTTCCTTTCTATTCCATAGCAACGGAGAGAGAAGAAGTTCTTAATTCCCTTCCCAATATATAGTGGATTGAAGTGTTCTCTACATGAAGTAGTTCTTCCTTCTTGATTTGAGGTTTTTTTTAACGTAAAAATCTCTTGTTTGTTCCATTCACTCTTTGGGCTACGTTCCCAATTCAAAACCAACCCGTCTTAAACCCATAAGCTTTGCCAAAATAGCAAGACAATCATTGAGCACCAAAGTTTTTGATGTCAAAATTCCTGACACCAACTTCCTGATAATGATAATATCCACCTTAATGTTATCACTAATTAACGAGAATAACAATACCATTATGTTTATTATAATAACATACAAAAATCAGGAACTTCCCCACTTGCAAATTGGTCCCTCCATTCACCAAAAAAGAATCTCAACCCTCAAATTATTTAAAGTTGGAGAAGATTCTTTGAATGATTTTTTTACCTTTAATTAACTATCATGCAGGAGATGTGTAATCACCACTACTTGGGAAAGACAAAGCTTAAGAAACGCTAATCCACTTGCTTAGTGCCAATCCCATTTCGCCCACCCTATAATACTTTTCACCAATTATTGTTATTTAACTGAAAGTGAGGAAAAGCATCCGTTTTTGCCTAATTAATTTGATTTGGTAACTTTGACACCTTGGCAGCTTGACCCTAGTATGTAAGTCATCTAAGTGAAGTGAATTTGCATACTAAATATTCCAAATAATTGAATCGAATGTCTCTTTTACGAAATCTCCCCCACAAAAAGGTTTTTTTAAAATAAAAATTGCATGTTGTTTATCACTATTACTAAGCTATATAGTTATGATTTTATGTACTTTCTAGCCAAGGACGAAGCATGCCATTCAACTATTTTATACCATATACCATTACACAGTGAAATCATCATTTATTTTAATATATTTTAGTCAAGAAAACCATAAGTCAATTCATCCAAATCAATGTTAATCCTTTGGTGACTCGGCTTGGATTGAATTGAAGTTGAGTACAAGTTTGTTCTTATATGGGACTAATACAAGATATAATATGTTGGGATGTTGTTAAATTTAATAAGTTCAATCTCAATATTTATAAGTTCATCAAACAGCGGTCAAGACATTTATATCCAATTTAATTAAAATAGTCCACTACAATCCAAATCACCAAGCGTGACCTTAATATAAGTTTGAATAGTTCTCTTATCGTTTTCCATTTTAGTTCGCATCCCTTCTGTCACTATCATTTTTCAAAACACTAAATTACCTCACGTTCGACCTCTTCATAATTGAAGCTAAAAGTTTTTGTTAGGGCTATTATGAATTCCAATTCACGCTTGTACTAACAAAAACATAAATAATAGAAAGAAACATGTTATACGTGTCCACTCGAGCCTATTGTTGACGCAAGAAAGCAAACCCTTTAGACGTGCACAAACAAATAAAAGCTCTCTCTCTCTCTTTATCCCCCCACATGCATCCAAATGAAGCCAGGCCCTGGTGGTGTTTGCTAGGTTTAGGATTAAAAGAAGCTCAAAAGCTTGGCACAGGATGATGTGGATTGCAAATCTAACAGGCACAACACAAACACTAGTCCACCTTTTGCAGGTGTCATCGCACGATACTTCCACTTGGACGGTTTGTGGTAAGCCAGCACGGCACCCTTTTCTGGTGCTGCATATATGTATGTATATATATAATGGCCACGCCTCACACGTCACACCCCATGTATGAGTCTTGAGTGGTGGAGCTAGATGTTTCCCAAATCAACATCAACAGTGGGAGAAAGAACAGAACAGAACAGAACAGAAAAGAAAAGAGAGAGAGAGAGAGAGAGAGAGAGAGAGAGAGAGAAGTTGTAAGGGGTTTGTTCATTAAGAGTAAAATAATTGTTTTGAGTGAGGAGCTTGTCGGATAATTTTGTTTTTCCCAAAGAGGAGGTGGCCCTAGTATGCTTTAACAACCTTTAACTACGTACGTACCATTTGGCTAGAAGGATTCTTGAATAATTGAGGAGAGAAGAGAAGCTATAAGACTAGAGAGCCAGCCAGCTATAGCTTCTCTGAGAAACTTGAAAAAGTATGGTCATGGAAGAAAAGACAATATCTAATGAGATTTGCCTGTTTGGTTGACAATAATAAATTAGGTCGAAGTTCCAATTATATAGGTATAGATTCTTCTTGAGAAAGAAAGAGCATAGATAGCTTGTTTTTTTTAGGGAGTTTCACTAAAATGTCCAAAATGGGAGCTGAAATTATAAAAATACCCAACATCCAAAACACTTTATAAACATACCCAAAACCCATCATTACACACACTCAAAATCCATTTATAAACATACCCAAAAAATATACAATTGTTGATTGTGGGGTTGATTTTGGGTATGTTTCCATGTTTAAATACTACTTGGGTATTTTTATAAATACATGTTTAAGATTGGTTATTTTTATAAATATCTATTTTTTTATTTTCGATACTGATATCGTGTGCTTGTGTTCAAAACGATGTCGTTTAAGGGTTTGGGACTAAGAAAGATAATGTATTTCCTGCTTAACCAAGATAATGTATAATTTCTACATCCTAATTAACTCTCTTTAAACGTGAGAATCTGAAGATGAAAACCGTACTTTTCTCTCCCAAATCAAGATTACTACTTTTCTCTCCTTACAACTTGTACGATACCTTACAGTATTTAACAGCCAGTGTAATGCCAAACTCAAACAATAATTGATATATAATAATTGATATGTCGTTGAGCCGTCAGTGCAGTACTAAACAAATTGATACGTCGTTGAGCTATTAATAATAAATAATCGAAATGTGTATTTTTTATAATTTAAAGTTATCCCTTTGGTCCTATCTCGCTATAAATAATTACACATCAGAATTTGATTTCAAATTTCTAATCAATTACAAGCACAGAAACACTTTATCAACCCACAAATACAAACTACTCTCATTAACTTTAAAAGCTGCCATTATAAAAGTTTTGCTTCAATCTTAAACATCAATGATTACCAAGTTAAGTACAACTTTAACCATGTGTATTATGTATATGCATTTTAAACTAAACGTTTTAATATGGTCCCTGCACATAGATGCTAATAAAACTAAAAAGAAAAATTCATGTATATATAACTTTTTCGAGAAAAACTTAGTTGCAATCGGAGAGGCACTATTTTATTATCCTTATCAATAATAATAATCCTATGTTACATGAAAGTATTGTTATGCGTATTAGAACGTTATTGATCGGAAATAGCAAAATAGTATTATTTTAATTTTATAGAAGTCTTTCTCCTAACCTTCCCCAGTCTATTGATTGATAATAATCGGCCTTGAATAGGCGTAGCTGTTATTTGAGACGTCCGTACGAAATATTGAACTGATAGGTTGTTCTTGTACCCTGCCCTACCAACTATCCTCTCTAAAGACTTCGACTTGCTCACTCATTGTCACAATTGAACTAAAATACGATGAATTCTAGAACCAAAACAAATAAATTTTGATGTTTAAAATAAGAGTTGGAACAAAACTTCTTAGTGTTCCAGGTTTGGAATGTGTGGTCAGGACAATGGAGCTTGTCTCATCCTTCAAATCATGGGTTTAATCCAAATGTTGACCTACTCACGTGGGGACAAAAGTAAAAAGTAAAGCAAAAGTTTAAGGAAAAGTTAAATAACATATGGTGGGGACATAATTAGGCAATTCTCGGCCACGGCCACCGGGGTTCTCATTCTCTCTCTCTTGTGTATACATAATTAATTAAAGACTTATTTATTGAAATGCCTCTTATAATTTTTAAATAATCTCAATTTGTCTCGACGTTTAAAATAACTCTATCTCCCAAATGAACTTTAATTCCGTTAGTTTTTAGATAAAAACCATTAATCAGCTGAAGTAACATTGATATTCTGGTAAATTTAACTATTAAATTAAAAATTGTTTGAAATTATTTTAAATAGGTAAAAAATAAACATACAAATGTATCCTTTTTTTTCTCCCTCAATCGCCAGCCTCCACCACCTTCTCCCTAATCTCAATCAGACCCACCGCCCAAACAACCCACACCCAGCCAAAACCCACCCTCTCTCTCTCTCTCTCTCTCGTCAACCCCGTCTCCCCAATTGTCAAAAGGCCCAAAACCCACACAAAAAATACCAAATTGACTTCAGATTTCGCATATGTGGCAGTCTATATCTCCCTCAGTAGCTGCCAAAGAATGAGAGAGAATTGGGAGGAGAAAGACAAAGGGAGAATGGTTGGTTAAGGTAACTGTAATTAGATTAGTGATGGCCCTCCCAGTTGAAGATGAAAAACATATGGGGAAGTGATTTTGAAATTTTGGCCCCTCCATGCTAAGAGTCCTAGCTCCGCCGCTGGGTTTGACGATGTCAAAGAGAGAAGGAGGAGAGGGCAGAGAAGACAGAGGGTGGAGGGTAAGTGGTTTGTGGTTGGCACAAATTCAGAGACCATTACTCTTAAATATCCTTTGAACGAAGTTCTTCTTCGGTGTCTACAGTTTTGGTCTCTACAAAAAATGAAATAAAAATTAATTCAAGGCCATACCATGAGGGGAACCAGATGAAGCAATCGCTGGGGTCCTCAAATTTCAAAATTTTACTTCCAAAAATAAAGACTCAATTCGGGCCAACTCTATATTGTTTTGGACAACACAGGACTCTCAATACATTATACATTACTTTTCTCCGTTCAGTAAGAAAAGTAAGGACATTTTATTTCTAGGCTATATTTCAATGGTCGAAACCATTTAGTGCCCGTTTGAAATCGCTTATTTGGGGTGATAAGTGATTTTTAAAAAAATTTGGGAAGCCCAACCCGTTTGGTAAACTGTGAGAAAATCACTTATTGTTAAAAATTGCTGAGAGAAAGCTATAAGGAAAGAAAGCTAATGAGGTGCTGTCATTTTTGATTATACATAAATCAGTTTCGAAGAGGCATTGGGTTTAATGATTATGCAACAATTATTTTCTGATTTTGTTGAAATCAATATCAACAACACTTTTAACAAAAATTTTACCAAACGCCAAACTGCTTTATCTTACAGCTGATTCCTCTCACAGCAAATCTAACAGTGATTATTTTCAGGCACAGGCAATGCCAAACTGGGTTTTTAGATTCCCATTCAAGGATTATTCATGCAAAAAAATAAATCAAAATTCGTTTAGTCACGTAATTGCCCGCATTTTTGTTTCAATTTTATCTATAAATGGCCAAACTGTTTGCGGTCTAGATTTTTTTTTTTTTTTGCAGGGATAACCCTAGAAAATTTCATGAAATAAAGACAATTCCAATTGTTGAACTACATTATAGATAACCTTAAGATCCCAAGGATGTGCCCATCTTATTAGTTTGCTTCGGGTTTCCAAAGTTAACAACTTAACATAATTATGTTAACACATCAAATGTAGTAAAATGTTAATCATATTAAATGTAAACTTAACATCTTTTATTAGTTTTTGCACTTTCGATATGATTATGTTAAATTTAGAGAGACGGGTCAACGGTCTATTACTAGCAACACATTATATATGTCGTATTTTATTTAGTGAAGTTTTCCGATGTGGGACTTATATTACCATCGCATAATGGACCACACGTGAAGCTAAGTCTACAACGGAGTCAAATATTCAAGCCCCCGCTTTCGTACCTTGTTAAATTTCAAAGAGACATGTCATCGGCCCACTGCTAACAATACTGATATTGTCCTCAACGTAACCACCTAGAAATCCCAATAGGTGTGGGATTTTATCATAAAATTCATCGGTATTTTATTTAATCAAGTTTTCGTTGTGAGACTTATATTCTTCAACATGTTTTACTACATTTGATTATGAAAGGGTTTAGGGTTTAGGGTTTAGGAGGCTTCATGCAAAAACTTATTTCGGAAGCTTCATGGATTGTATATGTAATTTACTTTTCTTGTTTAATCAGATACTAGTTTTTTAATTTCATTTTGCTCTTTAATTAAAAATTAGGGAACCAAATTTTGGACACAGCTCAATATGTACCTGCAAAGTTTAGATTGGGTGTGCTATTGTATTCACGTTGAAATCAAGTTGAACACAACACAAATAGCTCATATTTAGGGTTCATCTTTTTTTTTTTCTTTTATACATACAAGCGATAGTTTAAACTAAAAGAAAAAAAGAGAATTTTTTACACACACTACCAAGGTACTGACAAATTCGAAAATTGATATGCTTTGACACAATTAATTAATTTAGAAATAGTTAGTAATTTTTTCTTTATTATTATTTCAATTGGAGTATACCGACTGCTAGAAATATTATTGGTATAATACTTATTCCTTATCCTAGGCCGTACAAGTACACTTATGGAATGAGAAAAATATGATCTCGAACTTACATTACAACAACCAGCAAAAGCTGTTGGACTGCTTGCCGGCAGCAGCATGTTCTGCAAACTAATTTGCTGATATTAGGATCACATTACAATGTGCCTAATGAGATGAGTCTTTCGACTAAATAATTAATATATAAACAAATACCTAGCTAGCATGACAAGTAAGTATATCCTTTGTCAGTGTTCACAAGAAGAACTCAAAAGCTACCAAGACAAGGACTGTGCAGAAATCTTCAAACATTTCTTGTGGTCCAAACCATAATTCTTTTTATACTTTTGAATTTTTAATATTAATTTCGACCTTTGATTGCTTTGCTAGAGTAAAAAAGAAGGGTTTTGTTAATCATTCGCGTTTATGGTTCTGCACATTAATTAAACAAAATTAGATTGAATTTCTGAAAGGGGCACCCAACACTGAAAATGATTATGTCACATGATGAATGAGCTTTGCCTCTAAGCAAAACACGGGGCACCTCCTAATTAACCCTAATTTGTTCTAACCTAACATTCGCCACATGGCCGGCCTAAAACACAATTAAAAAAGAGTTTAATTAAATTTAATTAAGTTGTCTTAGGGCAGCAGGCATTTGTGTCATGTACTCATCATAGAGTCAATTAGTCATGCATTTGGTGTGCATGCACATTTTCAATGCCTTTCTTTTTATTTTTTATTTTTTTGTAGAGTCTCTATCTATCCACTTTATTCTAACATTTTAGGGGACATGGCTGGCTTCCTATTGAGCCCAAACTCAAAGCCTGGAGGCATAAACTCGTGTAATGACTCAATGTTGTTGACGTGTCTAATCATTATTGCCATCTAAAAGGGAACAAGGGATTCTAGCAGTCAACCATCCCAAGTATATTACATTTCAAATTTGCTCTTTTGTTTATACTTAACTAGCTAATACGCATCTTTTAACAAGAGGGTTTTTTTTTTTTTTTTTGGGGTGTTTTTTTTTTTTTGGGGTGTTTACTCAGCAGAAAAATATACATTTTGTTATAAAATAAAATAATTGGAGTATGGAATTACCACTGAAAATGATAGTGGAATTATATATTTTCTTGTGGCGTTTGCACAGAGATTGAATTTCCTCTCAAATAGGAACTCACTCAAATTTCTCTCTCCTTTTCTTTCTTCTCTCTTCTTTTCTTTCTTTCTCTCTTTCTAATGGTATATATTACAATTGATAGACTAAGCCTATTTATAGGCGTTTCTGAAATACTTCCGTGAGCGCACAGTGCATTGCACAGTGCACTTCCGTCTCAATTTTCAAACCATCACTTTCATCCGTGAGTGAACAGTGAAATTGAACAGTGAAATTCTTCTTTCATCCGTGAGTGAACAGTGAAATTCTTGCCTCATTTTCAAACTTAATAATTTAATGTGGGCTCCACTTCCACTATTTATAACACTCCCCCTTGGAGACCACATATCCCTAGATTAGTTGCCTCATTAAAACCTTGCTTGGAAAAACCCAGTGGGAAAAAACCGAAGCGAAGGAAAAAGAGTACAACCTTACTTGGGACATTAGAGTAATGTGAAGTGCGCACATGTTGCCTCGTTAAAACCTTGCTAGGAAAAACCCAGTGGGAAAAACCCTAGTCGAAGGAAAAAGAGTACAACGCGCTTATGTCCTGTGTTAGAGGACTCTTGAATGCTCCCCCTGATTTTGCATGCTCTAACTTGATTGCTTGCAGAGTTGTCGTAATCCGATGCCATGCACTAGCTTCTGGAATGTGCACTTGGGTAAAGATTTGGTGAAGAGATCTGCCAAGTTATCGTTTGAACGGATTTGTCTGACTTTGATTTCTTGATTCTTCTGAAGCTCATGCGTGTAGAAAAACTTTGGTGATATGTGCTTGGTCCGGTCACCCTTGATGTACCCTCCTGATTTGAGCAATACAAGCTGCATTATCCTCATTTAGAATGGTTGGAGTGTCCGTTGTTGAGGGCAAAGCACAAGTGCTTCGAATGTAATGAATCATTGACCGTAACCAAACGCATTCACGACTAGCTTCATGGAGGGCAAGTATTTCTGAGTGATTGGAAGATGTGGCTACCAACGTTTGCTTTGTTGAGCGCCATGAGATTGCAGTTCCTCCACATGTAAACACATACCCATTTGTGAGCGTCCTTGATGTGGATCAGAGAGATATCCTGCATTAGCATATCCAACAATACTCGGGGCATAGGTCGACTCACTGGAATAGAATAAGCCCATGTCTGCGTTCCACGAAGATATCGTAAAATATGTTTAACACCGGTCCAATGTCGGCTTGTTGGAGCAGAAGCTGTATCTTGCTAACAAATTTACTGAAAATGCTATGTCAGGTCTGGTACATTGTGCTAAATACATTAAAGCACCTATTGCACTAAGATATGGCACTTCTGGACCAAGTACCATCTCATCATCCCCTTTCGGACGATATGAATCTTTCTTAGTGTCGAGGGACCGAACGACCATTGGAGTGCTAAGTGGATGAGCTTTATCCATGCCAAACCGCTTTAATACTTTTTCAGTATAATTTGATTGATGCACCAAAATTCCATCAGCACTGTGCTCAATCTAGGCTAAGACAATATTTTGTCTTTCCAAGATCTTTCATCTCAAATTCGCGTTTGAGATAATCAGCAGTCTTTTGGAGCTCTTTAGGAGTTCCAATTAGATTCATATCATCAACATAGACTGCCACTATTGCAAATTCAACTCTGATTTCTTAATAAACACACATGGGAGCAGGATCATTTGTGTATCCTTCCTTCAGGAAATACTTGCTGAGACGATTATACCACATTCGCCCAGATTGTTTCAACCCATATAATGATCTTCTCAATTTGATTGAGAACATAGCCCGTGGTTTATTACCGGCTGCATGGGCAGCTTAAGTCCTTCTGGAACTTTCATGTATATGTCGGTATCCAACTCTCCATACAGATATGCGGTAATGACATCCATAAGTCTCATGTCAAGTTTTTCTGAAACCGCTAGGCTTATCAAGTAACGGAACGTAATTGCGTCCACTCCTGGAGAGTATGTTTCCACATAATCAATTCCAGGCCTTTGTGAAAAACCTTGCGCAACAAGTCGTGCTTTATACCTTGCAATCTCATTTTCCTCATTGCGCTTTCTTGTAAATACCCACTTGTAACCTACCGGGTTCACATTGAGTGGGGTTGGAACAATAGGTCCAAAAACACTCATTTTTTCCAAAGAGTCTAATTCTGCCCTGGATTGCATCTTTCCACTTAGGCCAATCTTGTCTCTGTGTGCATTCATCAATGGAGCAAGGCTCAACATCATCAACTTTTATGATCTCAGGTAGCCACTAAGAATGCAAATATATTATCGATGATTATCTCATTTCTGTTCCACACTTCATTAGTGGATGTATAATTTATGGAGATTTCTTGGCTTTCGGGTACAGCTACCACTTCAGGAGCACATGTCTCATCAAAGACATTTTCCTTCTTCAGGAAGTACCCGTCCCTCTTGAGGGGGATTTAAATCATGAATTATGGGCTCTCCATTTATTTCATTTGCATTCATTTTGGCCATCAGCTTCCTCTTTCGAGGAACTGAGTCCTTTGAGCCTAGTGGTCTGTCACGCTTCAAGCGTGCAACAGATGAGCCTCTTCCTGGCGCATTGCCTTCTTCATTATGAACATCAATCCTTGCAGGTGCATTTACAGCTGGGATATGTGATTTCATCACTTTCGATGCATCATTAAAAGCATCTGGCATCTGATGTGCAATGCTTTGGAGGTGAACGATCCTTCTCACTTCGTTGTCGCATTGAGCGGTACGAGGATCGAGATAAAACAAAGTGGGTACATCCCATGATAATTCACGTCGTTCTTCATGAACGAGTTTGCCTTGTTCTTTAGGAACAGGTTTTTCTCCCCTAATAGTGGGAAAATTGTCTCATCAAAATGACAATCCGCGAATCGTGCCCTAAAGATATCACCGGTCAGGGGCTCCAGATCTGATGATAGATGGTGAATCAAAGCCAACATAAATTCCCAATCTGCGTTGAGGGCCCATCTTAGTACGTTGCGGTGGTGCAATAGGCACATAGACCGCACAACCAAAAACTCTTAAATGTGAAACATTTGGTTGATTGCCTAACACAAGCTGAATTGGAGAATCCTGATTGTTGGCGACGGGCCTCAATCGCACCAGAGATGCTGCATGTAAAATGGCATATCCCCAAGCAGAAACTGGCAACTTTGTTCTCATTAGCAATGTGCGTGCTATCAATTGAAGACGCTTAATCAAAGCTTCTGCCAAACCATTTTGAGTATGAACATGGGGAACAGGATGTTCAATGTCAATGCCTAACGACATGCAGTAATCATCAAAAGTCTGAGATGTAAATTCACCAGCATTATCAAGTCTGATTGACTTAATGGGATAATCTGGGAATTGGGCTTGTAATTTAATTATCCGAGCCAAGAGCCTAGCAAATGCCATATTCCGAGTGGACAAAAGGCAAACATGTGACCATCGGGTAGATGCATCCACCAAGACCATAAAGTATCGAAATGGTCCACAAGGAGGATGAATAGGCCCACAAATGTCCCCTTGAATTCTCTGTAAAAATGATGGGGATTCAACATCAACCTTTTGTTGTGATGGTCTGATTACCAACTTCCCTTGTGAACAAGCTTGACAAAAGCTGTCATTTGATACCATAATATGTTTTGTCAATAAGGGATGTCCTTCAGAGTTGGTAATGATCCTACGCATCATGGTGGATCCAGGATGACCCAACCGGTCATGCCAAAGCTTGAAAGTATTTGAGTCAATGGACTTTTGGTCCATGATACTATGTGCCTCAATTGTCTGTATGGTTGTATAGTACAACCCTGATGAGAGCGCACCAAGCTTTTCCAATATACGTTTTTGGGTATCATTGGAAATAATACAAAGATATTCCATGTTTTTCTCATTCTTTGTTTCAACATGGTAACCATTCAAACGAATATCTTTGAAACTCAACAGATTTCTTCTGGAGTTAGATGAATACAAGGCATCTTGAATTGACAGTATTGTCCCATTTGGTAACATAACTTGGGCTATGCCTGAGCCTTCAATCAGGTCTGTAGGTCCTGATATGGTTGTTACCTTTACTTTTGTAAGCATCAATTTTGAGAAATACTTTCGATCTCGAAGGATTGTATGAGTAGTTGCACTGTCGGCAAGACAAATATCTTTGCTAGAGCTCTTGTTTTGGGGGCATCCATAATTTACATCCATGCCTTCAAATAAAATAAGTTGAATCAACAATCATTCAAAATATTACCATTTTTATTGAATGGCAGAAGGAAAATAAACAGTGCTTCAGATAATACAAATGGTACATGAAGGAATTTAATCCAGTTCGGACCCATAAATTTCATTCCCCCTTTCAGTAACAAAATCGGAAATATCTAGATGCGTCTTGTCTAAACGACGCGATATTTCCGAATGAGCCGTCTATGGCTGGCGGATCTGGTGCAACATAATTTGTCTCCACTTTTCTGTTTTTAAGTGAAGTTTGATAAAGATCCGCCAAGTGCCTCGGCGTACGACATGTACGCATCCAATGTCCCTTTGCACCACATCTGTAACAAGCTCTTTCATTATTTCTAGGCACATAGCTTGCTTGTGTTTTCCCCTTATTTCTGGGTGCATTTTTGCCATTCATGGGTGGATTGTTTCTTGGCCCCAAGCTGTATGAGTGAGCACCACGATCTTTTCTACTCCCTTGCCATCGGCCACGTTTGCCCCTCGCCAACGTTTGTGGATACTACCACGAGATGAGGTGGCATTCACTTCCCGAGATGCAACATTTATTTCAGGAAGTGGTGCTGAGCCTGTTGGGCGAGATTGGTGATTTTTCAACAAAAGCTCGTTGTTCTGCTCAGCTAGCAAGAGGCAAGATACAAGTTCTGAGTACTTTGTGAAACCACTATGCCTATATTGCTGTTGCAGAAGCACATTTGAGGCATGAAATGTACTCAGAGTTTTTTTGAGCATATCTTCCTCAGATATATTTTCACCACATAATTTCATAAGGGAGGTGATCCCTGCATAGCTGAATTGTATTTTGGACACTGTCTTGAAGTCTTGAAATCTCAAGTGTGTCCATTCATATCTAGCTTTTGGGAGAGTCACCGTCTTCTGATGATTATATCTCTCACACAAGGCTTTCCACAGGACCAATGGTTCATCAATCACCACATATTCGCTCTTCAGCGCTTCATGAATGTGGCGGCGGAGGAAAATCATGGCCTTCGCATTTTCCCTGAGGTGATGCATCACTTCCATCTTCAATTGCTTTGCCAAGGCCATTAGCACGCAGATGGATCTTGGCATCCAGAACCCATGATAGGTAATTGTCCCCAGAAAGCTCTAGGGCAGCGAATTCCAATTTAGCCAGATTTGCCATCTTCAAGAGAAGAATGAGATGCATTAGAATTCGCAATTTTACTCAAAATTTCAGATTCGGGATCTGGGACATTAAGCCATTTATTAATAGGAACTTCAGGCCCTATAATTGTTTGAGTAACTTCAGGCCCTCATTTTAGTTGGTTATAAAAATAAAGTGCTATAAATTTACTAGTATGGACGATAAACCCGCACCATACTTTAAATGAAAGTAAATGTGCGATAAAGTAAATTGCTTGTTATATGGACGTTAATCCCGCACCATACTTTAAATAAAAGTAAATGTGCGGTAAAGTAAATTGCTTGTTGTATGGACGTTAATCCCGCACCATACTTTAAATAAAAGTAAATGTGCGGTAAAGTAAATTGCTTGCTGTATGGACGTTAATCCCGCACCATACTTTAAATAAAAGTAAATGTGCGGTAAAGTAAACGTGCTAGTATGGGCACTAATCCTGCTCCATACTTTTAATAAAAGAAATAAAAGGCAGTTGTGTGGACGATAAACCCGCTCCACACTTTAAATAAATACTGCCGTATGGGTAATAAACCTACACCATACAATAAATAAAATAAGTGTGGGAATAAAACCACCACTAAAAATATAGGAAGTACATATTATATTTTGTGGGCAATATAACTGCACCACTGTATAATAGATGGGTTTTAAGATCACACCATCATTTTATTATGAGGATTTGCGTTACAACGCGATGGGTAATGAAAATTACACCACCATAAAACAACAGAATGGGGTATAAAATCGTGCCATTCCAAATTATATTACAAAGAAATAAATTAAGCAAACATGGATGAAACAACACAAAAATTGTGAGAACACAAAAAAGAAAGTTTGCATGTCGTCGTAGTAGTAGAGCGAGAGGAGACATATGACGGAGAGGAGAAAGAGAAATAACCACATAGTGTTGGGCTGAGAAAATTTAACAGTGGGGAGACTATCGTGCTGATAACGTGTTATAAAATAAAATAATTGGAGTATGGAATTACCACTGAAAATGATAGTGGAATTATATATTTTCTTGTGGCGTTTGCACAGAATTGAATTTCCTCTCAAATAGGAACTCACTCAAATTTCTCTCTCCTTTTCTTTCTTCTCTCTTCTTTTCTTTCTTCTCTCTTCTAATGGTATATATTACAATTGATAGACTAAGCCTATTTATAGGCGTTTCTGAAATACTTCCGTGAGCGCACAGTGCATTGCACAGTGCACTTCCGTCTCAATTTTCAAACCATCACTTTCATCCGTGAGTGAACAGTGAAATTGAACAGTGAAATTCTTCTTTCATCCGTGAGTGAACAGTGAAATTCTTGCCTCATTTTCAAACTTAATAATTTAGAACAGTGAAATTCTTGCCTCATTTTCAAACTTAATAATTTAATGTGGGCTCCACTTTCACTATTTATAACACATTTTTATTTCTTTTGTCATTTTCCATGTGCAATGCATGCATCAATCTCAATTTACAATTTGCAAATAGCATGCCTCTAGCTGTATACTTTTTTAAATGTGTACTTTTCTATCCATTTGGAATTGAGCATGATTGCCCAATGCAATTGACTTCTCTCCTACTCCAAACCACTTTATAGAAGCAAACTAAAAGACCAGTAGATCGTTCATATTTCATTTTCAAAATATAAAACTCAAGGGAATAGAACTTAGGAGCTCAAGTTCATAGGTAAATGTTCTTAATGATTGAGCTAAGTATGCGTGATATTAGGATATTAAAAATAAACAAATGAAAAGATAATAAGGGGTATTTGAATGATCACATACGTGTATATATACGTAAGTAGGTTATAGTAGCACTCATGGGGAGAAAATTTGAGTGAACTCCATAATGATGTTTTGGACATGTTCAACGACAATCAATATATATCCATTAGTTTTTCAAGAGAATGATAATACATGCTGTGACTTGGACTAGTATTTGTATACACGTTTCCAAATATATACTTTGTTCTGTTGTTGAAAGTTTAAAACACAAATTATAAGTAACTAGCATCTCCGCATGCGTTAAGTTTCATTATTATTTATTTATTGTGTATATTTTGTTGTTACAATCCATGAATTTAATTGAATTTCTCATCACTGTAGTTGGAGTAGGAGGGTGACATGAGGGAGTGAGTGAATAAATAGAGAGTTTAAAATTAGAAGTTAACTTTTAGACACTAAATAGGGTTAATCAGCATGTACAAGGGGTTGCATGATAGTGACACACACGAGTCACGACCCTCATCTGAGTGTGCTTGTTACGTAACATACAAACCTTAATCTTATAGAAAATGAAACAGATGAGTAACGTGATGTGGCATACATCGATTTGGCAACAATGACATCTGAGTGTTCATGTATGTGCATATTATGTTATCAAACTGCTAATTTAGGAATTTGGAATTAAGGTTTAGGGTTGAAACAATAATCTACCTAAAAAATGATCTACATTTACAGTGGTGTATTATATTATCGAACTGCTAGTTAAGATTGAATATTGCCATATATGTACATACAGGAGCGTTCAAACCCTAACTGATTAGTAAGTTAATAAGGTACTAATTAACCACTCTTTTGGGGCCACTTTATAATTTACAATTCTCAAGGAAAATCTAAAAATGAATGGTTCTGATCATAAAAGCAAATTGCGAGATTAACTCGCTAATTGGTTGGTGTTTGGACATTTATTCCAGAAAATAAGTAAATGTGCAACGTCCCTTTGGCCAAAGGTCAATTTTGAAGTGGACAAAAGTAAGCTTTGAAACTCCAAGTCAACAATAAGTTCTAGGCCGACCATCATAATCTAAAATGATAAAGAGTTGAACATGGAATGGAATTTTTACTTAGACTAAATACAATTAGGAGTTTGAGACAGTTACCTCAAGGCCGACCATCATAGACATAGTTCGGGCCAGAAAAAAAAAAAAGCATAACGCATCTTACTGAGTTCACATTGATGATAGCTCACCGATGGTAATCTCTATAGGCATATTACTACTCATATGGAGAAGAAGAAAAAAACACAAAGAAAAGGTTGAAATAAAATGAAACAAAAACAAAATAAAAACTTTAAAGAAATATCCATCTAACATCCCAAACCATCCATCCAATGACTCGATCGATGGGCCAACCGAGAAAAGTAAGAAATGTTTGAATTAGCAAACCTAGGGCCAAAAAAGAAACCGCCCCAAAAGTAAAGTCCTATGCTTATAAGTTATATGATTATATATCTTATTTATTGGCTTATCTTTATCAATCTTGTGCTTAAACTTATCTGTAACGCACTTGTATTAGTAAAAACAAAGGGCAATTGTGAATAGTGTCATCACTTTCCAAACGTATATGAGTGAGAGACTCAACAAAAACAAAAAACAAAAAACAAAAAAAAAACTAACGAGGTCTAGTTCAATGGAAAATGATTTTGACTTGGAGACCAATAGTTTCATGGCACTTTAGCAATGCTTGTGGGAGTCTTTCTAAGAGCACTTCCACCTATGAATAGTGACAGCCTTTGCACTTTTGTTTTCACTCGTATGGGCTAGGCAAGGGCAATTACTATTCACATGAGATATGAAGAGATGAATTTGTATAGAGTTTTTTGTGTGAGAAGTAAAGAATATACCTTAGTATTTATTTTTTTTAAAATTCTGAAATTTTTGGTTTTTTTTTCTTCCAATTTTGTTTTTGTTGCTGACGTCATTATGACATCATTATTGTGTCAGCAGCCTTCGGACAACAGCCAAAACTATTTTTGCCCGAGGCTTGCCCGGGCTGGTGGGTCCCACCCCTTGCTCGGGCTAGACCTTGGGTTTTTTGAGCTTGGGGTTCCCTTTTGCACGCCCTTGCCCCTTGCCGTGAAAGTAGCTTAACTTAAGAATTAAATAAAATAAAAAAAGGACATTTAGATGGGGATATGGGGTGGTTACACCATCAGCCCTTTTTATCTTTTGGGGTCAATTGGTATTGTTTTTTGTGGTCACTACCCTCTTACTAACAGATCTCAACACCCTTGATTTTGAATTTGGGAAAAATTAAGAAAACAGTGGCCCCAAAACTTAGTATATTATTATAATTAATATTAATAAATTTAATTTAAAAAAGCTTAAGTATTATATTATTATATATAAAAAAAAGAAATAAACAAAGAGGTTAGAGAGAGAGAATGTGTATGTAATTTTATAGTATTAAGTATGGCACAATTGTACATAATACAAAGGGGTGTTGCATGAAAGCCAAAGCTCATTGGCCCCTGCTGTGTAGTTCCATTACACTTTTGCGCATATATCATCGCTCTCTCGGCCGTCTTTCTCCTCCCTCTCCCCTCTCTCTCTCTCTCTCTCTCTCTCTCTCTCTCTGTGTCTCCATTGCTCTGATTTGCTTGTAATTGTACCGACATGGCTCCTAGCAAGTGGGGTTTCTCTGCTTCTGCTTAAAACTCAAATTCAGCTGCTGCTTTCACTTCTTTTTCAAGCACTGCAATTGGGTTCTTCTTCAGCAACCTCACTGTTAAAAGGGTCTGTTCAGAATCTTTAGCTTGACTTGGCGTTATGCTGTCTTTCTTTCTTTTCTTGCTGTTATTTAGCTTCTATGGCTGTGATTTCTGGTTTTTGCTGACGTGATTGTTGCTTCTCTTCTGGGTAATTATATTTTTGCTTATATCTTTCACAATTCTATTTCTTTCGTTTGAGCTCTTTCTACTCTTCTGCTATTGCTGATAATTTTCTGTTATCTATTCGCTTGGTTTATGTGCGTCTTGTTTTTCGTCACTCTCTCTCAATTTTCCCTTTTCCCCCTTAAATTCAGCTTGTTTTCAGCTTATACTAGCAGGAAGCTCATATGGGGTAGTTAGACATTCTTTTCTTATTTTCCTCAAAATAATTTTTGGAAAAGTTGTGATCTTTCATCTTCTAATAGTTTCATTTCATGTTTATCAGGGAACTTTTTAGTTGCATATGCTTATTAATTCTTTCATTTCCCATTATTTTATTTTTTTTCTCGCCACCCTTCATTGATGCATCTGTAAATCGAGCAGAAACTCAATAAATTTCGCTAATTAATTACATATGAACGAAAACTATGATCTTTGGTGGATTTTAACCAAATAGATACATTTCTGTCCTTTATTTTCTTTCTTCTTTTGCTAAAGCTAGCGTAGTTGGTTTTTTCTCAACAGTAACTTTGAATTTGCAGGCATTATATGGAATATTCGAGTTCAAATTAATTAAGACTTGTTGCTGGGATCATTTAATTTGGAGGAACGAATATGGCTATGCAGACTGTCTATTTCAAGGAACATGAAGGGATTACTAATCCCATGGGGCAGCTGTCATCAGCATTGTCAGGACCTTGGTGGAGTGCCTTCGGATCTCAACCGTCTTATGGAGAATCCTGTGGCCAGTCTAAACCTTTTACCATGGAACACCCCAGTAGTGGGGACCAACTCACTGCCACTAAACTTACAGGGCGAGGTACTGAACAAGGACTCAATAAAGGGAACACAAATCAGTTCACTATCTTTCCTGGTAATCTCCTCCTTTTCTTTTGATGTATCTCTTTTTCCAAAAGATTTTTTTTTATTTAGTTGTTTGTTTTATAGCATTTACTTAGCGACTTTAAAAGGGAAAAGAAAAGATTTTCTGGCTTCCTTATCTTCATTTCAGCTCATGCCTTTGACATAAGGTTTGTATCCTTCATCACGAAGGTGTCTCTTTGTTTCCTTTTTCACCTTAGACTGATTGGAAATAAGCTGCAATGTGGGGTCAGGAAAAGTTTTCGTGTAAAGGATAGCCCCTTTTCTGATAATTGAAGGCGATGAAGGATTAACCTTTTGTAGCCAAATTGCATGTGGCAAGCAAAGGTTTAGCCATATAGTGTGAAGAGAGTGAGTGTAGTTAATACGTAATAGATAGTATAGCTGGTACAAGAATCTTTCTAAGACATCCTCAAGGTGAATTTTGCTTCATGTGAGTTTGCTGATAAGTGGCTTAAACATCATAAATGATAACGGTACTGCTGCAAAAAAAGAACAAACTATAACTAGTAAAAAAGATTTGTGGAAGACCAGAACTGAGATAATAGGAATGGTTTTCCTTTTAGGTGCACATTACAGTACTTATGCTATGATGATCAGAGTATTAGCCCTAAAGGTTTTCAGCTGCGGGTGAAAATGGTTTTTCCAGTACCCTTTTTATTTGCACTCCTATTAGTTCTTATTCAAGATAAGAAAGAATCTTTATAGTTGCAGTAATTGAAAAAACGTTTCTGTTTAATTTAACTAGCAGACCTTGGGATGGAAAATAAGCGGTGGCCAACTGGCAATACAGTGTAACTGACTTATTGTGAAGTAAGAACAACAAAATGGGACTTAGTTGTTAAAGTAGATATAGACAAACATCACAAAAGGAACATCTTTTTCGTGAAATGAATAACCGTCTTCTGTTTGAAGTTTGACTAAGCATTGACAAATGGCAAAGTTGTGTGGTCATAGCACCCACATCTCTTTGGTATCCAAAATTCTTCGTAATGTAAATCAAACATATTGCACATGTTATTTAGAAAGTTGGTTCTTGAAAATTTAATTTGTCATATCAAATGGTTTGAATGGTGCCACTGTATACCCTGAGTACCCATCTCTGTCCTGTAAATGTTGAAGTTTTTTTCTTCATCATGCATAGGAAATGTAAAGAGGGTTTCTCTTCCCCGAAAGATCTGGTCTGGTTTGTTGAACTATCTAGTCCAGTGCTAATTTACAGGATGTAACTAATTGTACCTTCCGTTGGAGTGTAATTACCAATTCTCAAAAATGCTAGAGAAAGAGTATGAAAATGATGAAATTGGTTGTACAGGGAAACAATGCGTACAAAATAAATGGTACCAAGAACCATGCTCTTTTTAAAATAGAAGTTATTAGATTGTAATCATTATTTAGTAATCTGGGAGTGGAAAATTTGAAGTACATGACACCTTTAAGGGCACCCAGGGGAGGAGAGGACTTTAGCATTGATAACTGGTGAGGCTTATGAGCAGCCTATTTAAAGTTTGCTTGTGTTACTTTGTTTCACACGCTTCTGTTCCAAAACGCCCACCAAATGCTGCCTTGTAGGGATTAGGTCCAAGGTAACAGCATTACTTGGAGAAATTGTATCCAACATTGGACTTGAATCAATTAGTACAGAGGTTGGGTGTTAGTTTCAGAAACATTCTGGGGGCATTTCCAGTACTATTGACTACAAATATAGAAAAATATCTGTAGAAGTGTGGGAAGTTAATTTGCAGTACCTCTACTGGGGTAGAAAATAAACTCTTGAAGATTCACCTGCTGAATACACATCCCAGTATGCAGACATTACTTGATAAATAAACGATAATACTATTCTGTGACAATAGTATTAGAACATACTAGAATTCCTTAACCAAAAATTTTCTATTCTCCCTCACAAGCCCTTGTTAAGTAGAGGGGAAAACAAAACCTTACTGATGGATGAAATATCATCCAGTTCACATATCTTTGTTTCACAACTTGTTTAAAATGATTTCCTTCTCCAATGAAACCCAGGTTTTCATTCCTTGATTGCACTTTTGGTTGTAGACTTAATTTGAATATCATCTTGACAGAAATATGTATAACAAAATTTTGATACCCAAAATATGAAAATATGCACATAGAGGTTTTAATATCTATCAAAGCTCTTTTTTGTTTTTGGAAAGGTTTTGATACCCAAAAGCTCTTCATACCCTGGGCACTTCTGTTCAATCATGGCTAATCAGCAAAGTAGTTTCTCAGTCGGGTTTAATTGTTAATTTGCAGGGGATGGTCAAAAATCCCAGGCAGCAATCTCCCTGCAATCATCTCCGCAAAAATATCGTGCTCATTTTGAGCTGGGATTCGGCCAGCCTATGGTAAGCCTTTCTTTTCTTTTTTGTATTTTTTGAATTCATAACTTTTTAGGACTAGTGAATATGGTTTTGGTGACTCTTGCTTATTACTTGGTTCTTTGTTCTGGACTTGAACTGCAGATCTGTGCAAAATATCCATATATGGATCAATGTTATGGACTCTTCTCAACATATGGACCTCAAATTTCGGTGAGTCTTTTATCATTTCTCCTACCTCTTTGTATGTGGATCTACGCTATTGCAATTATGTTATTCTTGCAAAGAGATTTTCTTTTTTTTTTTTTTCTTTAACTTTAGAATATTCTATCTTTTCCTTGGTAGCATATTTAAAGGGAAATATGAGACATAGAACTTGTTTTAGTACGAGTTTCATTCTATTAATTTCGTAGTGAAACATGCTCATCTTTGTCTCTCCTGATACTATAGTTATGAGAACTAAAAACCATTTTTAGGATTAACTTGGAAAATCTATCTTTGTTCCCCTGTCTCTGCACAAGCATGAGAATTAGCACGTCTCTGCTTGTCTTTGATATTTTACTCTGATTAAAAATTAAGCAATGTCAAGACAAGCAGAGAATTCATTTCTTAAGGAAAATAATAAGAAGCCTTATATAGAAGAGAAAGAGAAATTCCACCTAAATATTAGTAAAGAAAAGAGCCAATTGAAGCCGCATTATCAGTCAGTAAGTGCTGTTCATACATCTGAAAGTGTGGTTTGAAATGTCATCGGGGAAATATAAGGTTATGCAGGTTTTGTATATATGAGTTTTACTCTTCAAAGGATCTTTGTTGTTGCTTGGTTGTTGCTCTACCTTTTTCATGATATGTTCTTAAGTTTGGCAAATTTACTGATGCACATACTCATCCATTTGCAATGGATTAGGGGCGCATTATGCTGCCGCTGAACTTGACTGCCGATGAAGGACCAATCTATGTTAATGCTAAGCAATACCATGGGATCATCCGACGCCGACAATCCCGTGCCAAGGCAGTCATGGAGAACAGAGCAGCTACACTTCGTAAGGTATGATATCTCAAAATTTCATTATCTGTAAGGGGGAAACATCAATATTATGTGACTGCTATAAAGGTATTCCAAAAGTTGATTACTGTCACTGGATGGAAAATCTGAATGTGTTACATGAAATATGAAGTGACAAGTTTAGGCCACCTAGATTCTTGGCTTCTTGTTGACAGATAAAACAACATAATTTAGCTACTTATGGAATTCTAGGATTGATAGTCATCCATCCACCCAATTGTTTGGCCTATTGGATATGGGTGGATGTCTTTATTCATTTGGTTTTTCAATTCAAGATCTTTTTGGTTTTCAAGGGCGTTTAAAAATTTGACCAGCTTTAATATTTTACAAAATAGGTATAAGTAAAATGACAACTTTACCAAATTTCCAGTAGGATATATGATTCAAAACCAAAATGCACGTCTGAGGAAAAGATTGTTCTCTTTTATTTAATGACCTGTGATCTTTCTTCTTTATACAGCCATATATGCATGAGTCACGCCATCTTCATGCAATGCGTCGACCAAGGGGATGTGGTGGTCGTTTTCTGAACACAAAGACTATGAACAATGGGAAAAACGGAACTGAAGGGATGCAAGTTGGTGATGGACAGCTATTTAGGCACTCTGGTTCTCATAGTTCTGAACTCCTGCAATCTGAAAGTGGAACCTTAAACTCCTCAAAGGAAACGAATTGCAGCAGTTCAAACATATCAGGGTCAGAGGTGACCAGCGTGTACTCTAGGAGAGATCTTGATCGTTTTTCCATCAATCATCTCGGTCCCTCTGTGCACTCTCTGTCAGACATGATGGATAGTGTGCGTGGTATGGTTCAGACCAAATGGGTTGCAGCAGGAGATAACTGCTGCAACCTCAAAGTTTGATAGCACGGGAAAAGGTGGGGTTGGTGCGAACTTGTTGCGCTAGCCCCATCTATTCCACAACCAGATGGAGAAGCTTTGTTGCAGTTTCTGTTATGGTTATTGCAACAGCTTTTGGTTCTAGGATTGCCGCCCCCATCTGGTTGCTATCAAAGGCAAATCATTCTTGGCTCATGTACGGATAGGTTCTCCTGCCATTCCATGCAATCATCCTGCTCGCTCGGGTGGCTAGTGAAAACCTTGAAGCTACATAAAATTAATGCAGACTATATATGAATATAAATATATGATATGTATGGCTCTCTTCCCGTAGGTCTGAATAAGAACTTGAGAGTCTGTTATGCGTTTGTGATCTAAACTAAACAGGCTAAATTGTTGTGTAATTCTCTAATATCTAGTATCTGGATTTTTGACCTCCTGGGTTGGTGTAATGTATAACTTAATGTTGTGTTTGTTTGAACGTTTGGAAGAATAATGTATTATATCTTAAAAACAGTGGATGTCCTCTTTATTATTATTATTATTATTTTCTCTTTCTGCCAGTTTACTTTCAAGGGAGGAAAGACTTCATCATTTTGTAAGACAGCATTTTTGCCTCATTGATTGAAAAACAGCTCTTTCAATCACCTTTAAAAAATATAGGCTTATTATCACAAAACGTCCCTGACGTTTTCGAAACTATCACATTGCATCCTTAAAGTTTTTTTGTATCAGCTAATGGTCGGTTAACGTTAATATAGGTGCTCTTAAATAGTCCTTCTGTAAAAAAAAAAAAAATGTTAAATCAAGGGTATAATCGTCAAATCAATCCAAAATTATAATATATATATTATTTTTTTTATAAATTTTTTCCTTCCCTTCTCTTTCTCTTTTCTTCTTCTTCTTTCTCCCCACCAGATATGGCCCCGTTCTTTTTTTTCTCTTCTTCTCTCTCTCTCTCTCTCTCTGTTTCTCTTTTTTTTCTCTTCTTCTTTTTCTCCTTTTCTCTATTTCCTCCTCTTTTCTTCTTCTTTTCCTTCCTCTTTCCTTCTTTGTTCCTCATTTCTTCTTCCTTTCCTCCCACGGCCGTTGCTTTTTTTCTCCTTTTCTTCCTCTTTTCTTCTTCCTTTCCTTCCCCACCCACTCCTCCTTCCTTCCATGGCATGAATCTCATACACCCACCCATCTCTTTCCTTCCCCTAAAGATACTGGCGATCACTAATTTTTAATAAGGTCCAAATCAACTCAAACTTCACCGAATTAAGAACACAGTATTTTTTGGAAGAAGGGATAACATAACCATCTTTCATTCCCTCATCTGTTGGAATGAGTCGGGTCCAAAACTCGAAGAATAAGAATGCAGATGAAAGCATGATTTTATCAAAAGTCAAAGAAACAAAACAGAAAACATAATTATCCCAACATTGTTTTCTCCTCCATCTGACAAAAAGGGTTCCAAATAATTGCTTGCATTCCCACATCTTCCCTACTCTTTACCTGTCTTAGTGGTTTTCTTGCTTTCTGTCTTACCAATTTGTGGAGTCTAATCAAATTGGGGAGGGTGGGATATCAAGGGGTAGTTCCAGGTTGAATCGGGCCCCACCCAATAAGACGCCAATGCTTCTCAACTCGCCGACTGAGCACAATTTTCTCTCCTCTGCTGGTGCAAACTGGAGAGGTGAGTCGCAGCTTTGCGAAGGACCACGTGAAGGAAAAGAAGGAGAAAAGAGGAGGAAAGACAGAGAGAAAAGGAGAAAAAGAAGAAGAAAAAAAGAGAGAAACAGAGAGAGAAGAACAGAAGAACAAAACGGGAAGGAAATTAAAAATATATATTTTTTATAATTTTGGATTGATTTGACGATTATACCCATGAGTGATACAAACAAAATTTAAGGATGCAATGTGATAGTTTTCGCAAACGTTAGGGACGTTTTGTGATAATAAGCCAAAAATATAATATACTAGATTTGCCATCTTTTAAAATAAAATGTTTAAAAGTGAAATGGTGAATGCCATGCATCCTCAAACATCCTCAGAGGAATTAGTCAAATGGTAAATGTCATGCATGATTTTGCCCATAATAGCACATAATCTCGATATGAACGACTTTTGAATTTTTGTTTCAATGAGGAGTTTTGAAATCTCCCTCTATTACTTAGGTACTTAACCAATGGTTTAGCTCAGTGAAAAAGGGTCTTGACTGTGGATTTTTGTTCGAATTCTCATGACACTTTTGTGGTGTGTGTGAGAAATTTCCCTAATTTGTAGTTTAGACTATTGTTTGTATTCAAAGAAGAAAAAAATTATAAACCCCCATCTGAGAAAAAAAAAAACCCCAAACAAAACAAAATATAGATTAAATTATCAAATGAAAATCCAAAAAGCAGAGCAAACCTTATCCATGCCAATAGTCAATTGCAAAGCCCCTACCCTGTCTACTACTTGAAGACCTTCCCCAACCAAAAGCCAACTTTTCAATCCCACCATTTCCTCTCACAATGCTAGCTTCCTCTCTATCCATGGCTTCTACAAGTACTTCTTGTTCTTCTTCACTCTGCCACAAAATCTCCAACTTCTCAATCCCCCACTCACCCACCCCAATCCCAAGCCACTTCCCGCCACATATTAAACCCCCTAAACCCCTCAAGCTCAAAGCCCATTTCCCTACCTTCTCTTGCCTCTCTTCTCTCACCCAATTTCGCCGCCCTTTGGCGGCCTTCGACGGTTTCGAAGTCGAAGAAGACAGTGAAAGTGAAGAACAACAAAACCCAGAAGCAGAACCCATTGAAAAGGAAGAAGAACAAGAACAAAGAGAGGAAGAGCCAAAGGCAGCGTCTTACAATGACGCTGGGAGGCTCTATGTGGGGAATTTGCCTTATTCTTTGACTTCAACCCAACTGGCTGAGGTGTTTGGTGAGGCGGGCACTGTGGTTTTCTCAGAGGTTTGAGCTTTTCTTCTTTGTGTTTCCATTGTTTACTTTAATGGGTTTGTAGAATTTTTGATGATTTTGTTTGTGGGTTTTTGTTGAATTTTGTTGCAGATTATTTATGACAGAGTCACAGATAGGAGCAGGGGATTTGGGTTTGTTACAATGTCAACTGTGGAGGAAGCTCAACAGGCCATTCGAATGTTTGATGGCTCTGTAAGTATCAATCAAATTTGGTGTGTTAGTTGATTTTTGAATGCAATAACTTTTTTTTGGTGGGGTTTTATGTATTTATTAATTTATTTGTTGGTGATGATGGCAATTTTGATAGCAAGTAGGAGGAAGAAATGTGAAGGTGAACTTCCCAGAAGTGCCAAAAGGAGGGGAAAGGGAAATATTGGGACCCAAGAGCATAAGGAGTGGGTTCAAGGTGTACATAGATAGCCCTCATAAGATTTATGCTGGAAACCTTGGCTGGGGCCTGACTTCACAGGGTCTCAAAGATGCCTTTGAAGGGCAGCCAGGGCTGTTGGGTGCCAAGGTCATATATGAGAGGGGCTCCGGAAGATCCAGAGGTTTTGGGTTTGTCACTTTTGAAACTAATGAGGCTGCAGTGTCTGCTGTTGCTGCCATGAATGAAGTGGTAAGAAAATTTTGTTAACCCCTCATTTGGTACGCGGTATAGGAAGGAATTGACAACATCTAAATATGAACCACTGATCAAGTTGATTCTTGCCCGCATGTGTGGCTCACACTCAAATGGCAACATAAGCATTTGTCTGACAACATAAGTAGGTCTAATGCGATCTAGTACGGGGTACCAAATGAGTAATGGCAATTGATCCTTGTGATTGATATTGTGGTTCCATAATAATCCGTTTGTTTGTGTGTGGAATTGAAAAACAGGAGGTTGATGGGCGGCCTTTGCGATTAAATATGGCTGCAGAAAGAGCTAGGACTGTTTCTGTTTCCTCCTCGCCAGCATCAGAAGCAACTGCACAAGACACAGACAGCAGTGAAGTGGTTTCTCCTCCAGCGTCAGAAACAACAACCGCAGAAAACACAGACAGCAGCGAGTTGATGTCTCCCCCTGCATCAGAAACGACAGAAGATGCTGGCAGCAGTGAATTGGTTTCTTCTAGCGTTAGCGTCTGAATTTGGTTTGGTATGAGGCAAATTAGAGAGTTAAAATGGTTTTCTTTTTTGTTTGGTAAGAGCAAGAGTTGCATAGTTGTAGAGCAAATGTGCATGCAGTTAACTTAGGCACAACAAGGTTGCCTAGTACCAGTTTTGTGCCACAAAAACTGATATTTGAGGCAGTGGCTATAGGTCCTGGAACAATGGCAGAATTCAACCTCTTAATCGGCCCTGTATTTTTACTTTCATTCAATTAGTGCATTGATACGCTTGTGGTATACTGATAATGAATTATAATTAATAATGTAATTTCTTTTACATTATATATAAAAGAGAGGAAAATATTTTAAATTAATATTATTGCGACGTAAAAAATAACTCACCTTCCATTTTCAGTTCATGCCGACGACCTGCCACAGTTTGGGATTTCTTTCTCTTTTTCAGTCTTTTTAAAAGTTCAATTTGTTAACCATGGAAGTGCATTAATGTTTTTAACTAATTTTAGTTGCAAGAATGTTAGAACCTGGTAGAGCTTTTTGAAAGCAACGACAATGAGTTTCCTAATACAGCCTGAGAATAAATAATTTGATCTCTAAAACATATTTGATAAATCCTCAACTCAATAATAAAATGAATCCTCTATTTTCATAACTGGAGTCTGGAGGTAGCCGGCAAATAAAAATACAGAATAGAGTTTAACTAAATATGGCTACTATCCACCAATGATGAATGTCACTTTCAGAAGGAAAATAAATAAAAAAAGTGACATGTCTCAAGATATAGAAGAGGAACTGAATAACCTTCAGCGGGAAGGAATTTGGTTTTATCACTGAGGGTCATGACCAGCAAGTAGAGAATCTGCTGCAGAATCCAAGTCCTGAGGAAAGAAAACCCTGCACAACAGTAAGTTGTTATGAAGCAAACCTCATACCTTACAATGACCCGTGAATAAAGCACCACAACGACAGACTACTGGCAAATATGGGATGTAACTACTGGTCTGATCATGTTCAGGTTGCACTGACGAAACTCATAAAATCTGCCATACAATGTGAATTGGTGTTCCAGCAGAGAGAGCTACGAGTTTACTCCATGAGGTCCACTACACATCTAAAGAAGATGCAGACAGTCCAAAAAGTTCAAGAAAAATTACCGGCAAGTGTTGTGGTATAGTGTCCTGCTCAGCTGACCTATTTCACTGATTCCTTTGCAACCAGCTACCACCTCTAGAACTTGCCTGAAAACAACAACCATGTTGAATTAAGAAGCAGATACATAATTTAGGAGCTTAAAACAAAAACCACTTCAAAGGAACATGCCAAGAGACACCTGTTGACATAGAATTTGATAATCACTAAGGTCAAATTACATGTCAACTTACGAAAGAGAAGACAGAAGATCCAGAATGCAATATTGAGGCAAACAAGAATGAAAAAGATTCACATTTCCCAACAGTAAGGTTGTCCCAACAAAGATGAATACATGGGTAGTCCATTATAAAACACTTCCGTACGACAAATATAATTTCCCTGCTAGACACATCACACACCTTCAGTTCTTATATAACACCTTGTGACATGAGATTATTAGATATCATATTGTAAAATCTATGCAGTACTGGGACTTCTTACAGGAGCAGTATATGATTTCTAATTAGGTGAAATTACTCTTCTAATTACTTACACATTACAGGTTCATTATTCTTCTTTTTTTCACATAAGGAAATAAAAGAAAAGAAAATTTTCATGGTATGGTGGTAGAAAAACATTTCCACTTACCGAACCAAACATGGTTCATTGCGGTCTTTAACAATGCACTCTTGATCATACTTCTCTTTCTTCTTAGAAGGCCAAGTGGACTTTACAAATTTAATCCCGGCACTTGTGTTCTTGATTCCACAATATGGAGAATCTGTCTCAATCATCATCCTCTCAATAGGAATGCTCCTCACAACATCAAGATTCTCAGTTGTCTTCAGAGAGCAACCATTTACACCTGTTTGGTACAAAAAGGTATTCATGAGCCCCATCTAAATCAACATAAAATGTTCATTATGTAACAGAAGGTGTTGTTTAACTATGGAGGAGAAATCAGTATATAGGACACTGAGGTAGGTTAGACAAAAGATGCCCCCTTCCTGATCCTACTAAAAAGTAAATGTTCAAATCAAAATCCCCTCTATACAAAAACATTAACTTTCTGCTCAACCCCAATATCACTCCTTTTGGTAAATCGATCTAGACTAGCAGCATATCTTTTTAACATTATTAAGGGGATGTTAAGACATCCATCATCTGTTCTTGCATCTACCCCCAGTTTGGCCTACATTGGGGTCATCTTGATCTCTCATAAAGCCCCAAAGTTTCTTTAAACTTCTTTCTTATTTTCACAAACATATATACATTCCAATCTGGACACTAAAACAGACTCAGTTGTATCATCCTTTCGTCTAATTTATTCCTCCCTCTTTTGGAGAATCGGGGTTGACTAACAAATGCAGAAACTGACCAATCAAAAGCCATGCCTAACCATCAACTTTTATGAAATCCTCTAGGCATAGTACATCTTATTTTCTTTTTCTTTTTTCCATATTTAATCTGAATATATCATATTCAAAGAAATTCATTTTAAAACAACGTTAGAGAAAGAACTAGACATCGTAAACTTAAACAGGGATAGACAGATTAATATTTTAAGACATGCTATTTTTAATAACATTTTCACCTATATACATGTTGCTGATGGAAAGAAGTTTATCAAGATCTTCTGCACTACCAGTAAATGAATGGGCCACCCCTGCGCTGAATCTGTGAAATAGCAGAGGAAATGTAACAAGTTCATGCACAAAGCACAGACACTGCTTCCCTCGTCAAGTCATTTTTTCCGTTTTATTTTACTTTCCCTTTCAACCAGAACTAGGGAATTTGATGGTGGTCGAAAATTTAAAAAAGAGAAAAGAAAGAAAATAAATAGGGATAACTTAACCAGCACATTTTGATTATAGAATTATGGTGCTCACAGCATTCTCACCTGTTCCTATTTCTCTCCACAATTTCACAAAAATGTGGAGCAGCTGCACGCATATGCAGAAACATGGGCAGCTTAGTGGCATGTGCTAATTCAAACTGCTTCTCAAAATACCTAGATTTTACAATACAGAAAAATGATGGGAACGACAGAATGTATAGGATTGAAAGAAAAGTAATAGGGAGCAAGCAGAAAATGGAGAAAAATAAAATCTTTCAGAAACCACATACTTCTTTTGAATCTCTGCTGGGCAAAACTGAAGCCTATCATAGTCCAATCCACATTCACCAATTGCAACCACCTTACAAACACAAGGGAGAACAAAATAAGCAGCATAAAATATATTACTTCCTGATATCAATATCCGAACAGACCACTCTTTTTAAGAACCCGATAGTGCATGCCTTATTTCCTTCGTGATAAAGAGAATGGGCCGTTGGGTATGGGACATACCTTTCCTTTCTCTATTCCCTCTTTGGCCAATGACAAAAGCGCCTGAAAATGCTTATCTGGATCCCCACTCTCTTCGAATTCCTAAACAGAATACACAATACACAATACACAATAAGCCTAATTCACTCACAAGCATCTCTAATCCAAACCCAAAATCAAACAAATGTACATTTCAACTATTTCCACACAATTATGATATAAAAAAGAGCAAACCTTGCATCCAGTTGGGTGCACACCAACTGTACAAAAAAGCCTTGCTGCAAAAACCAGAGGAAACCCCACATTTGTTGCTCAAAAGATACATTTTTGAAACTTGACAATGATATTTATATACAACAATATAGTAATCGCAACAAAACGGAGCAAGTGAAAAAAACCATCGGTCTCTGCAATTGTTAGAGCTTCCTTTGATTCCTCAAGTGATCCACCAGTGACCTACATTATCCATAAGCCTAATTCTAATTTCAGAGCGCATTAAACCATAATAATAGCTAACTATTATATGCTCAAAAAGAAAATAAACAAAGAAAGAGAGAGAGAATTACGATGTGCGGTCGACGCCGGCAGTCCAAGCCCTGCTCAAAACCGTAGCTATATCCAAGACGTGGCACTGCTTCCCATTGTAGATTCCTTTGAACATTCCATCTGTTTTCTTTTTCAATTTCAGTTTCGATACTCGAATTTAAGAAGCAAAAATGGTATGAGAAGTGTTTGATGAAATGCCTCACCTGTGAAGTTGACGGCTATATCTGCACTTAGTGTCACCAAAACCGCAGAGAGAGAGAGAGACAGAGACTTATTAATTGCGTGTAAGAACGAATGAATGAAGGTATTGATGTAGAAAGCAAGGATTTTGGAAGAGCTACTTGCCTATCATGCGGACTGACGCCATAGCCAGCTGATAGCGAGAGGGAAAGGAAAGACCTGCTGATATTACTAAAATCCCGTTTTGCTTTTGGTTTGTGACGGGAAAGCTCCGGTTTGGTCTGGTTTAGAGCCCAAATTCTGAACAGAAATCGGTCATAATTATAAACCAATATAATTGGGCCCGTTTAGCCCATTTTGGGTGCGGGTTTCAACAATCGAGCTTTGAATATGTTCAGGGTCAATATTATCATACGGTTGGATTGACCTCTCAACATAGTCCCATATTATATAAGCTTTATTTTTACTAACCTCTTTACATACACTTATGCGCATCTGAGACGTTTTTTTTTTTTAATTTTAAATTTATTTTAGAATTAAAAAAAGATAATGGGTAGTGTTTTATAAAAATAAGATCAATTATCTGATTTTTCTTTTAATTTTAATTTTTTTAATATAAAAAAGTGTGAATTTATCATATTATCCTCATTTCATTAATCATTTCAATTCTTAATGTTTGCATTAACCAATGACATTTTTTGGTATTTTGAATGTTTTACCATTCTCTGCCTTTTGCTTTATTTATATAGATAATTTGAGGCTTTAGTTCTAGGATTAGAGAAGCGATCCATAAGGAGAATTCTTTGTTACAAAATTCTATTAAACTACTTGGAAATTTAAATTTTAAAAAAAAAATTGATCAAACAAATTCTTTAACAGAGAAAAATGCTACATATCATACAAATATCCCATCAAAAAATACACCCTTCAATCAAAAAATCAAATATACTTACAATATACATAGAGAGCACCTCCAGCATTAAAAAAAATATATTAATAAAGGAAAATAAAAACAAAAGTATAGATGGACGACCGCACGCAGACTTTGCCAAACACATATCAATTTCATTCACTGCATGATTATAATTCATCTAAATTTTCCGATTGCCTCTAAAATATTTGATCTATGTACTTAATTAGTCAGCGTTGAGGCCAAAATAATGCCGACGATGATGAGCAAGATTATGATGCCATAGCAGGTCCATTTTCGGGTGTTTTTCTGCAAGAACCTGGCCTTCTGCAACTGCTGAGTGCCGGAATGCACGTACGAGTTAGCTCGCTCCACGTGGCTCTGAATGTCGTCCAGCTGCTCACCTTGAGCTTGCACCAGAACTGCCATGTCCATGAACACCTGGTGCAGCTCATTCAGATTCCTCTCCATGGCTTTCACACCATCATGCCTCTCTTGGATCTCGGATATGGTGTCCAGAACCCGCCCTCTTCCTTGCTCTTGGATTGCCTTCTGCAAAAAAGTCTCGCTTTCACCTGCATATAGTTGCTACATCTAATTAATTCTAAAGCATATAATTTTGCTCGTGGCATTGTATCAATTGTTTAAATTTCAATCACGACTTCTAACAAGTAAGATGTTGTACCATGTTGACATGTCGAATTCACTTAAATTATATATTAAGTGTATGTACAAATATCTAAACTCCAACGATATATGTATGTAATGTACTAACTAACTATTCGTTAGTTATATCTTTCTTCCCAATGTTGAGAGAGGTTCTAAATTTGAATTTCGTGATAAATTTATTAGTTTTATGCTCACACGGTTACTTATTATTAATTATTAATTCATGTGTTATAATATTAATGAATGGCATAGTTAATATGTCATGAACTTATATTAAAATATTAATAAATAAATACATATGTTATAATATCGATCGATTTGTAATATTAAGTGTGAGTGTGACAGTTTCCTCATTTACTACTGTTTTTTTTTTAAAACAAAAATACTCTGACCGTTCTACATGAATATGCGTGTGATAATTTAGGTTGAATTTGATAAACTTCAACCTGTCACGTGATGTGAGATACGCCCGGCTAATAACTTTTTTTCATTCGATGAATAAATTTGATCAGCCAACCATTGTTGAAGGGTAAACTCTAATTTCTAACGGACAAGACCAAGCTAAGGAAATATTGTATTCAAATATTTGACAAAATATGGTATTGGAACTGTTATCTTACCGGTGGAGATAAGAAGGTCTACAGTTTTCTCATCAGGGTTGTCTCCGGTGACGGTGAAATACCTACGCTGAACAGTCTCTCTATACTCAGACGATATCTTCTGCCTCAAGTCATTAAAGCTATCCATAGAATCCTTGAGCTTCTTCCTCAGCCCGTTGACCACAGACGTCCTTGTCCGGTCAGACGATGATCCGGGGCCGCAGCCAGGCAGGCTCCGGTTGGCGGCGTTGGACCGATCCAAGGCGTCCAACCTCACCTTAAGGATCTTCGCGTTCTTTAAAGCGAGGTGGACGTCAGCGTCCATGCGGGTTCTGAGGTCCTTGACAGCCTTGGCGTTGTGGAGGGTCTTGCTCTGCTCGTGGGCGCTCCAAAGACTCTTGTTCAGCTTCTGCAGCTCGTCGAGCTCGCTCTGGACAGCCTCGACGTCCTGGAAGAACTTGCCAAGGTCGTCACCTTTCGAAAGGGTCATTTCGATGACATGGTGGTCCGGCGAGGCCCCGGATAAGGAGCTTGAGAGCAAGTCGTTCATTTCTTCCGGGAGGCTATGGAAATGATCGGAAACTCAAAAATTGGTGGTGGCTCTCTCTCTGAGTTTCTTCGTGTTCAAATTAATTTTTTGGTTTGTGTTGGGGATGTTATGCACAGAGAATGGTTTATGGCAGTCGTTTTTGACTTGGCGGTCAAGTCTTGGCCGCGTTTGATCAACTTCTTCTAACTTTGAAGGGTTCAAAGCTATCCCAAGTACCAGGTACCAAGTACGTTCCTTTAGCCGCCAAAGGAAAGAGCCCATGTACTTTTCCACCCTTCTAGTGTATATTTGGAGCAATTCAGGACTATTGTTGTGTGGATTAGTGAATCCTAAAAAGTAATCTACCTCGTCCGATGATAATTATTTTCTGAAGGTTTCATTTGGCTATTTTGTACCCGCGATGCGAACTAAGTAAACACATTTTTTTAATATTGAGAATATTTCATTTGGCTATTTTGTTGGGGCGATCCGAAGTAAGTAAACATGTTTTTTTTAATATTGAGAAGAGAAGTATAATTACATTAAGAATTATTTGACACTTATTTTCCTATATTTATATGTGTGTTTATATATACAAGTTGGATTATTTAGGAAGATCCAAGTTGTGTACAAAATTAGACCGACCTCCTCCAATAATTTAAAAGTTTATTCCTAACAACTTGAGTTGACAAAGAACATAATGTTAAAAGTTGGTTTTAATATTATAAGGTGTGAAATAAAACAATCAGGTTTTTGTATTTGATAAAATATGTGCAAAAACTGGTTTTGCTTTGGACGTAATCTCAGTTCAAAATCCTTTTTGGGATTCAATTATCCCCATATAGTTTTGCTCATAGTTTTGTGACTTCTGTCTAAATTTCATTTTGATGGTTATGAACTTGTAAATTGTAATTTTTTTTTTATTGATGTGGAATTAGCGTTCACAATTTCGTTTCGGGTACGTAAACTAATTGTTTCGATTAGTTTGCAACCAAAACGAAAGGTACATTAGATTATTTACACACAAAATAATGAGAGCATTTTTTCTCACCACTTTAACCCAAGGTGTACCCTCACCACCTTTCTTAACACCTGACACATGTCCATGAGTATAACCATGGTTCCATAAATATAAAGCAAAGAGTTTAACTATAATAAGGTCCATGGACACGTGTCAAGTGTTGAGAAGGATGGCGAAAGTACACATTAGGTTAAAGTGGTGAGCAAAAATATTTCCCAAAAAAATTACATTGATATTAAAATTTTGAATTGGATATTGAAGGAAGTTGAGGTTTCACCCCAAAACCAATTGGCAATGGGGGGAGTAGCCCAACTTCTTATAAATCCAGGCTTGGTCCCTTAACTTTTCAATGTGGGACAAATACTCTCAACAGATACAACCCCTTGAACTTTTTTTTTTTCCTACCAATAGACCATCGCTTGTATTCATTAAACTAATAACTATAAGCTTAAGTCGTTTTCTTATGCCCGGTAATCCAATACATGAATTCTTTTGAACCATTTCTAACGTTGATATTTATTAATTTAGGGACCAATTTATCACTCATCTAAATTCTCAGAATATAAACCAACAAAAATGTTGAAAGCTGTCTATTTTTTAAAGTTATTTTTTAATTTATTCTATTTTGCTACATTTATTAGTATTCACAAATGTATTGATTGATCACCCAACTGCCCCATCCTTGAAGTTAAGAAATTAGAGTCAATATAATTAGAGTCAATATTGCCCTGCGCACTTGACCACAACTCCACAAAGCTTCTACACTCACATCACAGTCACTGAAAACACTGTTTCACCTCACTGAAAACACTGTTTCACCTAACCAAAACTCATTATTATTTTGTGCATAATGAAAAGAAAATAGAAGATGCAAAAAAATAAAATAAAAAACACCCCAAGAAAATAGGCAAGCTATACCCAGAAGAGCATGTAATTTAATTACAGAGAAAATGAACAAACCCAATTCAAAAAAAAAAGGAAAAAAATATATGAAATCAATGTGACAAAACTGGTATCTCCTATACTGGTGGTGGTGGAGAAGGCGTGGGGTTATTATTATTATTATTTCCATTGTTACAGTTCCAGCTTAGTGGCATGTGCTAATTCAAACTGCTTCTCAAAATACCTAGATTTTGCAATGCAGAAAAATGATGGGAACGACAGAATGTATCATTTAATTGAAAGAAAAGTAATAGGGAGCAAGCAGAAAATGGAGAAAAATAAAATCTTTCAGAAACCACATACTTCTTTTGAATCTCTGCTGGGCAAAACTGAAGCCTATCATAGTCCAATCCACATTCACCAATTGCAACCACCTTACAAACACAAGGGAGAACAAAATAAGCAGCATAAAATATATTACTTCCTGATATCAATATCTGAACAGACCACTCTTTTTAAGAACCCGATAGTGCATGCCTTATTTTCTTCATGATAAAGAGAATGGGCCGTTGGGTATGGGACATACCTTTCCTTTCTCTATTCCCTCTTTGGCCAATGACAAAAGCGCCTGAAAATGCTTATCTGGATCCCCACTCTCTTCGAATTCCTAAACAGAATACACAATACACAATACACAATAAGCCTAATTCACTCACAAGCATCTCTAATCCAAACCCAAAATCAAACAAATGTACATTTCAACTATTTCCACACAATTATGATATAAAAAAGAGCAAACCTTGCATCTAGTTGGGTGCACACCAACTGTACAAAAAAGCCTTGCTGCAAAAAACCAGAGGAAACCCCACATTTGTTGCTCAAAAGATACATTTTTGAAACTTGACAATGATATTTATATACAACAATATAGTAATCGCAACAAAACGGAGCAAGTGAAAAAAACCATCGGTCTCTGCAATTGTTAGAGCTTCCTTTGATTCCTCAAGTGATCCACCAGTGACCTACTGTTGCATTACTAAGAGGACACAAATTAATGTGCAAACAACCAATTAAAAATACCCGCAAGTGCACGAGTCTATTGAAGTATAGATTATACAAGTACGGGGTCGATCCCACGAAGAACTTGTCGGTTTCCTATAAGTTCTAATTCGAGTACAAAGAGAACACTTATTTAACACACCACAAATGCAAAATGGAAATTAAAAATGAGTAAAGAAATGTAAAAGAAACAAACAAAACAAAAGAAGAAAATGTGCTGTGAACAGTACCAGCGACCGGTCGTTGGATGTAAAGCGACCGGTCGTTTTTTCCAGAATCGAAATTCAGAATTCTATGACGAGCGACCGGTCGTTTGATACTTGCAACCGATCGTGAACACTGACTAGCGACCGGTCGTTGGCTGAAAGCGACCGGTCGTTTTTGCACAGAATCGAAAATTGAGAATTGTGTGTTGAGCGACCGGTCGTTGAGACGCTCAGCGACCGGTCGTTTTTTTACAGAATCGTTTTTTCTCTGTTTTTCAATTCCGACCTCTGTTCAGTTTTCGACCTATAACTTTCCAACCGTACATCCAAAATTCACGTTCTTTATACGGTTGGATTCAGCACAGAAAATTCAAGAACACAACGCGGACCAAAAGTCCAAAACAATTACGAAACAAATAAAATTCAGTAACAAAGACACATAACGTGTCAAACACGCAACTCACACACACATTTGGGGGGGGGGGGTTTGATTTGGTTCAAGTGATCTATTTCTATTGCATGTAAGTAAATGGACTTCGAATTTAAATGAGAATGGCAGAGATGAATTATCAAGATGTGAAATCAAAATGTAACAAACACTAGGGTTTCGGAATCCACCCTAAACAATTCTACCTATGTTCATAAATACTCAAGTGATGAATTCTAAACGTGTTGATGAAGATGTTCGCAATCAAGACCATGGTTCGTGGCTCAAGACGCATTGATTCTCTCTAATATATGTAAAGTGCATGGTTCGTGCTACAATACTTGTGCCCTCCCCATAACCGAACCTAGGTATGGTTCGTACTTCGATTCAATTACAAGGAGAACCCATTAAGTTCAAAGAGAATATGAACATCACAAGAATCCTAATAGCATGGTGTTTACATTAGGTATTCAAGAAACCAATTCACATGGATGATTCTTACTTCATCCATTTATTGCTTAGGATAACATGAAGATACACATTATCCCAACAATCTCAAGAAGCATGCTTTCAAAGATGGCCAACCAAGGAAAAACACACATCAAGGATAGATTAATTTGGTGAATTGGAATTCATCAACAATATCCAGAAATTCATACACTCAAGCATCAAAACAATAAGGTAATCATGTTTAGGGCTTCAACCTAAGCCCTAGCTATGGAGTTTAGTTGCTCATACTTATTCCAAATACAAAATCAAAATGAAATTAGGAAGAGTTTACAGATTTTCAGAAAATGATGAAAGCTTCAAGATCATCAATGGTGGAAGTCTTCTTCTCCACTTTCCTTGGCTGCACCTTGGCTTTCTCTTGGCTCCAAATCTCCAAAATCTGATCTCTTGTGTAGAATGATAGAATAGCCTCCCTTTCCACGTTCAAAGGCCCCCTCCATATCTGATTGCCAATTGCTTTTGCTCATTTCCCCATCTTTTCCTACTCACACTTTTAATATAAAACTCATTCTTTCTCTAAAGCTTTTGCCCATTGTCCCCTTGCCATGATGAAGCATTGACTTCACAAAATGCCAAAAGCTTCAGAAAATATCTCATTTACAAAGGTAATTCATTGTTACCAAGAGTTATGGTAACAAGAAATTAAGATGACACAAAGGAGGTAAAAGCTGGCCAAATCCGGATTTCCAGAGCTGTGGTAACATGCTGGATTGGTTGGATAGGCAATACTTGTCCAATGGAGCTCAAATTTGGATATGTTGTAGTTAACATCCATTGGAACAAATCTCATGAAGATCATGACCTCATCCGAGCACCAGAGCATGTTGATCCCAGGCCAAGAAGTTGACCTACGAAAATGAACAAAAACAGAATTTATAACTAATAATGCACTTTTAGCTCATTTTCAATCTAACCAAGGTAAAATCTAAGAAAACACAAAAAGGAAGTAAAAAGCTATAAAATGTCAAGAACTAACTCAAAATAGTGGGTGAATAACATGAAAAATCATGTGTAAAAATGAACCGAACACCTACATTATCCATAAGCCTAATTCTAATTTCAGATGGCATTAAACCATAATAATTAGATAACTATTATATGCTCAAAAAGAAAATAAACAAAGAAAGAGAGAAAGAGAATTACGATTGAGCATTGAATATGTTTAAGTTTAATATTATCATACAGTTCAATTGACCCCTCAACATAGTCCCTTATTATATAAACTTTTTGTTTTATAGTTTGATGCTTTAGTTCCCAACTCTGGCGTTTGTGTAACAACCTGATCCATAATTAATTTCTAATTAATAATTTATTCTGGAAAAAGACAATATTGCCCCTAGAATATTTAATTAGGGGAAAAAGTTGACTTTTTGATTGGGAAGGAATTTGGAAATTCTAATCAAACCGTTACGTAGAGCACGTCGATACGAGTCCGTAGACACGTAGTGAACTCGAATTGGAGTTGTAACGAAGACATGGCAATCAAGAATAGGCAAGTGGCATAACCGTAAATATTTCGAAGTTCAATTTTTTTTTTTTAAGAACCCAGAATTTCTTCACTTGGGCCGCTCGACCAACCAACTTCAGATCGTGATTTCTCCCAACCCCGCCCTCTGTTTCAAGCAAGACCAGTCCCAAACGAACCACCACACTTCTCTCTTCCAGCCTCAGCCCTTCGCCTCTGGCATCCGCCACTGCAGTCGCCGGAATCAGTCACGAAACACGCGGTTTTGGACAGATTTTTCTTAAACTTTCGTTAGTCGTTTCTCTCTCATTCGACCACCAAACCGGTAGAATAAGGTATGCATTTCCACCTATTTTTTGAGCTCTAGCTGATGGCTGGGTATGCTTTGGTCGATTTGTAGCGCGTAGATAACCCGAAATTCGAATTGAAATTTGGTCGGTTTTCAAACTGAAATTCCGGCCACTTCCTGCCATTTTTCGGGGTAGGTCCAAGAACAAAAATGGTTCCAAATCAGGTTTATGATAGGAATTTGGGCCGGCGGTTTGGAGTTTTTCCAGCCACCGAAATTTACTCACAACAACCATGCGCTGCTGGCACGTGGGCCAGTGTTTTGGACCGGCAATATGTTCTAGAATGATCTCCTGGTCCTCACGAGCACGTAGGTACTTTCGGATTTCAATTCGGACAACGTTTGGACCCCAAACAAATCTCGCTTATTGTGCAATTTTCGGGTTCGATATGTTTGAACTGTTGGATCATAGTCAATTTCATATATGTTGATCTAGGTAATTCCATGATCGTATAGGATTCGACGAATCGTAAAACGGAGTCCTAGATACTCCAGAAACCCCAACCCTACGGATAGGTTTATAGTAACTGCAATAATGATACAAATCGTGATTAATCTGACCGTCCAAAATCGAGACCAAACTTTCGGGACATGTGTCCTATGCATATTGGAACCTTAAGGGACTCCGGATTTGTGATAGGAGGTCGTGGGCCCTGCGGGCCCCGTTGACTAAGTTTAGGAGGTTAACCCCTCGGTTAACCGTGAGTCTTCTGAGTCAGTTATATCCGTTGAGAAGGGTTAGAAGGACCATGTAAACGAGTCATGACCGAGAATGAGTTATCTGAATCAATTTATCAAAAAAATTGAGATAAAGGCCAGGAAATAGATTGTGAAATAAAAGGAAAGTATTAATATAAGTTTGGGATATGGTTTTTCAAACCCCTCACAAGGGTACCCCCTAGTTGCTTGAAACAGTGTCATTTATATATAATGCCTCACGTGTTCGAGGACTCCTGAACCGTGTGGTGCGAGGATTGCAACTCGGATAGAAGTGGTATCTCTGAGGCCTGCGAGGATTGCGGCTTGAGTGGACTTGGTGTCTCCGAGGCCTGCAAGGATGGAATTGACAGATAGAAAATAGGGGTACGCGCCTGGAGAGAGTTTCAATTATGAGATATTCTTAAACTAAAATAAAGGGAGTTCAGTGTATAGCATATTTATATTCAGTATATGATTAATACAAATATTTGGAAGAACTACGTGTGACTTGATCCCTTATTAAGGGTACATAGGCAGCCTAGAGTTAATAGGTGCAGCTGCGAGGTCAAGTAATATAAAGGTAGTCCAGTTAAGTTATTATGAAATCGAATATTGTTCTGAGGATGTTCTAACAATTTGAATTGAATGTTGATAGTAGAATAATACATTTTAATTGTTGAGGCCTGAGGTCACAATGATATGACGCTTGATTTTCTTAGATATAATTTATTAAATGCTGGCAGTTGTGATATACATAAATATGCTTATTTGACAGGTTAAATTTGTGGGAAATGTTCAAATTACAAGGGAGAGTTGAAGGATAATTTGGTCATTCGTGCCTGGCACCCGCCAAGTGTCGAATACGCACAGGGTTCAACTCGTATTCCAAAGTGGAATTTGGGTCGGGTCCTCTGGTTTGGAAGTTGGGGGATCTAGGATTAGAGGGTGAAGTAGGTTTATGTTGTTTCAAGATACGGTAAATAATGTGGTCACTATAATTTTAGCTCCCACATATGTAGAAGTGGCCTCCACTCATATCCGTGTGATTCACTTTTATTAAAGAAGTGATTAATAATGTGATTAATAATACTTTACAAATAAAATGACTCTTTTGAGAAGTTATCTGTAAGGAGAATACTTTGTTACAAAATTCTATTAAACTAGTTGGAAATTTATAAAAAAAAATTGATCAAACAAATTCTTTAACGGAGAAAAATGCTCCATATCATACAAATATCCCATCAAAAAATACACCCTTCAGTCAAAAAATCAAATATACTTACAATATACATAGAGAGCGCCTTCAGCATTAAAAAATAATAGTAAAGGAAAATAAAAACAAAAGTACAGATGGACGACGCACAAGACGATGATCTATGTACTTAATTAAGCAGCGTTGAGGCCAAAATAATGTCGGCGATGATGAGCAAGATTATGATGCCATAGTAGGTCCATTTTCGGGTGTTTTTCTGCGAGAACCTGGCCTTCTGCAACTGCGAGTGCCGGAATGCACGTGCGAATTAGCTCGCTTCACGTGGCTCTAAATGTCGTCCAGTTGCTCACCTTGAGCTTGCACCAGAACTGCCATGTCCATGAACACCTGGTGCAGCTCATTCAGATTCCTCTCCATGGCTTTCACACCATCATGCCTCTCTTGGATCTCGGATATGGTGTCTAGAACCCTCCCTCTTCCTTGCTCTTGGATTGCCTTCTGCAAAAATGTCTCGCTTTCACCTGCATATAGTTGCTACATCTAATTAATTCTAAAGCATATAATTTTGCTCGTGGCATTGTATCAATTGTTTAAATTTCAATCATGACTTTGAACAACAAGTAAGATGTTGTACCATGTACCATGTGACATGTTGACATGAGATATCGAATTCACCCAAATTATATACTAAGTACTTACAAATATCTAAACTCTAACGATACATGTATATACTAACTATTCATTAGTGATATCTTTCTTCCCAATATTAAAAGAGATTCTAAATTTGAATATCATGACAAATATTTTAGTATACTCACACAGTCACGTATTATAATATGAATGGATAACATAGTTGATATGTCATGAACTTAGATTAGAGTATTAAAAAATAAATACATATGTTATAATATAAATGAACTTGTAATATTAAGTGACAGTGTGACAGTGTCCTCATGTACTAATGGTTTTTTTTTTAAGACAACAAAAACTCTGACCGTTCTACATGAATATGTGTTTGATAATTTAGGGTGAATTTGATAAACCTTATCAATATGTCACGTGATGTGAGATACACCGGGTTAATAAATAGATTTGATTTGAATTAGTGAACCAAATTGATCAGCCAACCTTTGTTGAAAGGTAAACTCTATTTTCTAAGAACACCTCCACCCCAAAAGGCAAGGGCAAGGCAAAGGCAAGGTAAGGTTTGACACTATTCACATGAATAGTGTCAACCTTACCTTTTTTGGTTCCACCCCCAAAGGACAAGGGCAAATACTATTCACTTTACTTTATTTTCTATTTTTTTATACTTAACTATTAGGGTTATTCGTAGCAATAGTCTCTCAACTATACCCGTATTTACAGTTTGGTCACTCGATTCAATTATTAGTTGCAGACGTCTCTCAATTAGGTGTTGTGTTGCATTATTAGTCCTTCCGTCAAATTCTGATAAATTTTCTGTCAAAATTGAGGGTAAATTTGGAAATTCATCCACAACCCTCCTTATCCTCTACAACTTCAAAATTAGGAAATTTGGAAATTTGGAAATTCAAATTGAATATCAAATAATAAAAATTCCCACGGATTTGCTACACAAAACTTCAAAACCCTAACCCACCAACCCCTCTTCCCTCTCAACCTCTCGATGGTTTGCAAACTGAGTCTAAGAAAGATTCCTCTTGTGCCGAACCTATGGTTCAACCTTCCATTCTTGTTTGCTCCCTCGGGGAGGTCCAAAGATTCATCATTTCAGCACTTACCCTTTTTCGTTTTTGTTTCAAAAGTCTACAAATTTTAGCACGCATAAGTCAGTTTTAGTGGCTCTTGCAAAAGGGTCGGGTTTTAAATTGGTGTATTTGAATTGGGTTCAGAGATTATGGAAGACCGATGTGATTTAGGAGAAAGGTTGGTCTCAATACCCAGATCGGATTCAAAGGTTGGTTCTTTTTCCTGCACTTATCTTTTGGGTTGTTTTAGATTGTTGGGGAGAAGCAGGGTGAGTGCTGAATTGGGACAAGAACGTGACTTGGGTTCTCGTAAGCGGCTTGAAATGAGAGATCTTGAATCTGTTTGCTGGTCTGAAAATATTATTGTTGATGTGCAACTTCTTTTTAATTGAATTTTTTGGTGTCGGTAACGATTGGGTTGCAACAATGGAGGGTTGTGGAGGAAAAGGACAGTTGTGGATGAATTTCCGAATTTATCCTCACATTTGACAGAACATTTAACAGAATTTGATGAAAAGACTAATGGTGCAACAAACCATCTACTTGAGTGACTTATGCAACTAATAATTGAATTGAGTGACCAAACTGTAAATACGGGTATAGTTGAGGGACCATTGCTGCAAATAATCCTAACTATTAATTTTGATAGCTTTTCAGATAATATTTTCGGTTGTCACGTGTCACTATTTATTATAAAACGCTCACCTAAAATTTCAAATAACATTTTCGGATAAAATTTTCAAATTAAATTTTTGGATAAGATTTTCATTGCCAAGTGTCCATAATTATTAAACTAAAATTTTCAAATGGAATTTTGTAGTAGAAAATTTGGTATGGAAAGTGAAAAATATTGGAAGAGATGAATTTGTATGAAGATTTGGTGTGGAAAGTAAATAATATTGGTAGGTATTTATAGAAAAAAATTTCCATAATTTTTTTAATTTTTTTTGAGGCGCGACGTCGCAACCTGCGGGCAACGACCAGTCCATTTTGCACGTGGGCTTGCCCGGGCTGGTGGGTCCCATGGCTTGCCCAATCTGGCCTTTTTACGCTGGAGATTGAATTGAGGCCTTGGGGGGCTTGTTTCCATGGCAAGGCTATAGCACTGCACTTGCTCTAAGAACATGTCCACCGCTCCCCCAAAACCAGGCAAAAGGCAGCCCAAGCAAGCCCAGGAGACCTCTAGCTTGAGAGAAGAAGACCGGGCAAGCGATGGGTCCCACCAACCTTGGCAAGCCCATGGGCAAATTCTGCCTAAGCTGCATCCCGAAGGCGTGATGTCACGCTCGACGTCAGCACGTGGAGGTTCAAATTTTTTTATCGTTGGCGCGTGAAATTACGCCACATGGCGCATCCCTAACGCTCCGATGGGTTTTTTTCCAGAAATCCGACGGCCCTCGTTTTTTTGGCCAAAAAAATACGATTTTTTTTTTTAAAATACCAAAAAATACTGGATTTTTTCCCTATAAATACCTATCAATTTTATTTACTTTCCACACCAAATCTTCATACAAACTCTTCTCCTTCCAATATTTTTTCCATTTCACTCATATTTTTCTACTAGTTTCCATTTGTATCAAAAAATAAATGGCATCTTCTGCGCAGCCGGAGGCGCTTGGACTACTATGCAAAATATTGTGTTGTGTGAATCTTGGGTGAAAGTTAGTCATTGCCCTATGTCAGGCAATGAGATGAAGTTTTCTCATATGTGGAGAAAAATTCATGAAGAATTTCCTGATAGATCCGGCTCGACTCGGACGAAAATGGCCTTGCAATTCAGGTGGAAAATTTTGAATAAAGAGTTATGGAAATGAAGGGATGCCTTGACAAAAGCGAGGGACAACATGAGAAGCGGTCAAAATCTTAACGATGAGGTAAAATATTTATAATTCTTGTTTTATTCAATTTAACGTAACTTTTTTTTTCTTGCATATTAAATTTATATTTTCTTGCATTTCTAATTTATTTATATTTTGTTGGATTTGGAATTTTTTGCATGCATTTATAAATTGTCTATATTGTCTTACATATTTATTTTTTTGTTGCATAATCATTTTATTTCTTGCATTTCTAAATTGTTTATATTCTGTTGCATAATCAATTTTTTTCTTCCAATTCCAAATTGTTTATATATTCTTCCATATTCATTTTTTGGTTGCATTTCCAATTATTTATTTTGAATAGATCGTACAAGCACAAATGTGGTTCGGTGCCATGGGGCAAGGCAAAAAAAGTTTCCTGAATCACCAATGTTGGGAAATTGTGAAGAATTGTTCGAGATTCAAAATCATTTGCACTTGCTCCGCAAGTTATGTTGAATGAGACGCCGCTCCATGATTTGCCGGCAACCGATTCACCATTTGACTCCCCAATGAATCAAGACTCACCACTCCCATGTGTGCCGAGACCTATTGGGAGAAAGGCGGCAAAGGCAAAGAAAGGGAGCACTTCAAACAATGAATGTGTACAATTTTTGGAGCAAATTGCTAAGAATAGTGCATTGAGACTTGAGAGAGACTTGAAGGAGAAGAAACGAACAAGGCATGACATGAAGCATTTGCAATTGAAAGGCAGTAGGCACAAGAACAAGACATGGAGGATAGAGAGATGAAAATCATGGCAATGGATACCACCTACATGTCTCCTGAAACAAAGTCCTATTGGAAGATGAAACGAAGGGATGTGATGAGAAGAAAACTTTTCCATGACGACGGACCTAGCAATACAGATTGGTTAAATGATCAAAACCATTAGGTTGGATTGAAAGATTTGCCATATGTATTAAGAATTGTTGTATTGTTTCCCTTTTATTCAATAAAGAAAGCATTAAATAATATGACTGTTTATTAAAAATATTTGCACATGAAAACAAAGTTTAATTAAAAACAAACCTTATTTTATTGCAAACAACACACAAAACAAAGCATAATTCCAAACACACCACACACAAAATAAAACAAACTTGAAAACAAAGCATTAATCTTGACTTTATCCATTGTGATTGCTTTTCATCTCCCACAAGTGCTCGATCAAGTCAACTTGACGCCTCTCGTGGATATACGAAGATTGCATTTCATTGTGACGATTAATCATGGGGTTGTTGAATCGACCATCCCGAAGTAACGGTTCGTGCTCCAATGGATGTCCATTTGGTCCCATCAACCTTTCATAAATTCTTGTCAAAGCCAAGTCTTCATAATGCTCCGCAGCACCTCCTCATCAAACATCCGAGCAGCACCCCTAATAATACCCCAACGAGCTTGCAAGATACCGAAACACCTTTCCACGTCTTTCTTGTTACCTTCTTGAAATGCAACAAAGCTTTTTTCCTTCTCAGATTGGGGATTCAGAATTGTTTTCACGAATGTCGTCCACCTAGGATAAATTCCGTCAGCAAGGTAGTACGCACCATAGAATACGGTATTGTTGATTTGGTACGTGATCTGGGGGGAATGACCTCGCAATACATTGTTGAAGGCCGGGGATTGACCAAGCACATTGAGGTCATTTTGAGATCCGACAACTATTTGAAGAAGGCATGCCAAACCCAAGTATCGAATGAAGCTACGGCCTCCAGAATTATACTTTTTTGGCCTTTTCAATTCCCATAATCGCCTTGCCAAGCAGTTGGGCAATTCTTCCACTGCCAAGTGCATGCAATCGATGCTTCTAATCATTCATGGGAAACCTCGAGCCTCGCCTCTTCAGAAGCCTTTGGAGGTCCCTAGGCGTAGGTTTGCAAAGGTACTCCTTTGTGTAGAGATTTTCTCCTGCATCACAAAATCTCACAAAGCACTCTAATAGTTGATTTTCCCATCATTGCAATCTCATCCACCGCTCTCCGAGATGCCCCATAAGCAAGCATCTCCAAAAGGCTTAAGTTTTTGCTCGGAAGAAGACCTAAAACTCCAACGCATCATACTTCTGAATGAAGTATGTGTCGTAATTACAAATATCATGCATGATTTTTGGAACAAATGTGGCTGCATTCTATATCTCTCTGGAAACTTAGAAACGGGATATAACGAATTTGGGATAAAGTAATCTTCCAAGAGATTCTTACCCCAGAGATTGCCTACATCTGTCCACATTAGGGCACGACGACAGTGGTGTTGCCTTGATTCATTAAGCATACACACCGCTACAAGCATTTCTTCCTCTTCTTCATCGGCATCCCGATCTTCCTCAACACGTCTATCTCAGGATTTCTTCATCTTCTCGCTCTTGCCTCTCCAACACCCTCCTCAAGTTTGACATTGAGAGTAGAATGTGTTTTGTAAAATCTCATAAATGAAGGAATAGATAAGATATGGTGTGAGAGGTATGAGTTGATTGTGTAGTTTTATAGAGGGATTTAGAAGATAGTAATGACACGTGGCGCAATTTTAGAGGGTGAAAGTCTTATCTGAAATCTGATATTATAATATTTTTTTTTAATATCTGAAAATCTTATCTGACATGGGACACGTGGCGCAATTTTAGAGGCTGAAAATCTTATCTGAAATCTGATATTATAATTTTTTTTTTAAATATCTGAAAATCTTATTTGACATAGGACACGTGACGCAATTTTAGAGGTTGAAAATCTTATCTGAGATTATTTTTTTTTATAATAAATATCAGAAAATTTTATCTGAAAATAAGGCACGTGGCAATGAGAATCTCATCAGAAAATCTTTTCTGAAAAATGATGGACACATGGCAACCAAAAATCTTATCTGAAAATTTAATTCAAAAATTTTATCCAAAAATGTTATCTAAAATTTTATGTAATAATTTTATAATAAATCCTGACACGTGGCAACTGAAAATATTATCTTAAAAGCTTATCAAAATTAATAGTTTAAAGTATAAAAAATTTACAAAAACAAGTGTAAAGAAAATAGGAAATAAAGCAGCATGAATAGTATTTGTCTTAGCCTTAGTCTTGTTCGGTGGAACCAAAAATGGCAAAGTTGGGACTATTCAAATAAATAGTGCCAGCCCTGCCCTTCCTTAGCCTTTAGCCTAAAGGGCCTACAGGGCCTAAAGGGGTGGACATGCTCTATCGGGCAAGACAATGTAAGGAAATATTGTAAATTCAAATATTTGACAAAATATGGTATTATTGGAACTGTTATCTTACCAGTGGAGATAAGAAGGTCAACGGTTTTCTCATCAGGGTTGTCACCGGTGACGCTGAAGTACCTACGCTGAACAGTCTCTCTATACTCAGACGATATCTTCTGCCTCAAGTCATTAAAGCTATCCATATAATCCTTGAGCTTCTTCCTCAGCCCGTTGACCACAGACGTCCTTGTCCGGTCAGACGATGATCCGGGGCCGCAGCCAGGCAGGCTCCGGTTGGCGGCGTTGGACCGATCCAAGGCGTCCAACCTCATCTTAAGGATCTTCAAGTTCTTTAAGGCTAGGTGGACGTCAGCGTCCATGCGGGTTCTGAGGTCCTTGACAGCCTTGGCGTTGTAGAGGGTCTTGCTCTGCTCGTGGGCGCTGCGAAGACTCTTGTTGAGCTTCTGCAGCTCGTCGAGCTCGCTCTGGACAGCCTCAACGTCCTGGAAGAACTTGCCGAGGTCGTCGCCTTTCGAAGGGGTCATTTCGATGACATGGTGGTCCGGTGAGAGCAAGTCGTTCATTTCTTCCGGGAGGCAATGGAAATGATCAGAAACTCAGAAATTGGTGTGGTGGCTCTCTCTCTGAGTTTCTGTGTGTTCAAATTAATTTTTTGGTTTGTGTTGGGGATGTTATGCACAGAGAATGGTTTATGGCAGTTGACTTGGTGGTCAACTCTCGGCCGCGTTTGATCAACTTCTTCTAACTTTGAAGGGTTTAAAGCTATCCCAAGTACCAGGTACCAAGTACGTGTTCCTTTAGCAGGCAAAGGAAAGAACCCATGTTTTTTCCACCCTTCCAGTGTCTATTTGGTTTGGAGCAATTCAGGACTATTCTTGTGTGGACTAGGTAATCCTAAAAAGTAATCTACCTCGTCCCATGATAATTATTTTCTGAAGGTTTCATTTGGCTATTTTGTTCAGGGTATGCGTAGCAAGTATAAACGTTTTATTAACATGGATAAGAGAAGTACCGTTACGTTAAGAATTATTTGATACTTATTTTCGTATATTTATATGCGTGTTTATATATACAAGTTGGAATAATTTAGGAAGATCCAAGTGGTGTACAAAATTAGACCGACCTCCTCCAATAATTTAAAAGTTCATTCGTAACAACTTTAGTTGACAAAGAACATAATGTCAAAAGTTGGTTTCAATATTGTAAGGTGTGAAATAAAACAATCGGGTTTTTATATTTGATAGAATATGTGCAAAAACTGGTTTTGCTTTGGACGTAATCTCATTTCAAAATCCTTTTTGGGATTCAGTACCCCATATAGTTTTGTGACTTCTGTCGAAATTTCATTCTGATGGTTATGAACTTGTAAATTGTAATTTTTTATTTATTGATGTGGAGTTAGTGTTCACAATTTCGTTACGGGTACGTAAACTAATTGTTTTGATTAGTTTGCAACCAAAACGAAAGGTACATTAGATTATTTACACAAAATAATGAAAGCATTTTTCTCATTACTTTAACCCAAGGTGTATTCTCACCACCCTTCTCAACACCTGACACGTGTCTATGTGCAAAATAATGATTTCATAAATACAAAGTAAAGAGTTAACTATGATTAGGTCCACACATTGGGTTAAAGTGGTGAGCAAAAATATTTCTCAAAATAATTATATTGATTTTAAAAGTCACAACTGGAAACTACCAAACTTCTCACAATTGAATATCACTGGACTTTTATAAACTCTTTAAAAATATAAATTGAATATCTCCAAACCTTGTTTTTACGGTAAAATATCTCCCAACTTTTAAATTCTATCAAAGTCATTAAAACTTTTAAATTCTATCAAAGTCATTAAAAATTTGAATTGGATACACTCCTTAAACCTTTTTTTTCTTTCTATGAATAGACCCTCGCTTGTGTTCATTAAACTAATAACTATAAGCTTAAGTCGTTTTCTTATGCCCAGTAATCCAATACATGAATTCTTTTGAACCATTTCTAACGTTGATATTTATTAATTTAGGGACCAATTTATCACTCATCTAAATTCTCAGAATATAAACCAACAAAAACGTTGAAAGCTGTCTTTTCTTTTTAAATCTTTTTTTTTTCCTATTTTTCTACATTTATTAGTATTCACAAATGTATTGATTGATCACCCAATTGCCCCATCCTTGAGGTTAAGAAATTAGAGTCAATATTGCTCTTGCCCACTTGACCACAACTCCACAAAGCTTCTACACTCACATCACAGTCACTGAAAACAGTGTTTCACCGAACAGAAACTCATTCTTATTTTGTGCATAATGAAAAGAAAATAGAAGATGAAAAAAAATAAAATTAAAAACACCCCAAGAAAATAGGCAAGCTATACCCAGAAGAGCATGTAATTTAATTACAGGGAAAATGAACAAACCCAATTCAAAAAGATAGAAAAAATATATATGAAATCAATGTGACAAAACTGGTATCTCCTATACTGCTGGTGGTGGTGGAGAAGGTGTGGGATTATTATTATTATTATTATTATTATTATTATTATTATTATTTCCATTGTTCCAGTTCCAGGGCTTCAAGCTCAGAATGACAATCAACGCAATAACCAGCAGCAAAATGATCAAGAAGCAAGTCCACTTGCGGGTGTTTTTCTGGTAAAACCTGGCCTTGTTCAGCTGCTGGGTCCCGCCCCTCACGAACGAGTTGGCCCTCGCCACGTGGCTCTCGATGTCGTCCAGCTGCTCCCCCTGCGCCTGCACTAGCACCGCCATGTCCAGGAACACCTGGTGCAGCTCCTGCAGATTCTTCTCCATGTCCTTTACGGCGTCGTGCCGCTCCTGGATCTCATGGATCGTGTCCAGAACCTGGCCCCTCCCCTGCTCCTGTATAGCCTTCTGCAGAAACGTTTCGCTCTCTCCTGCAAAATTAATTAAAATCCAATCATAAATCAAGCAACAAAATTTAAAAAAGGGGCAGACGTGGATTAGGCCGGTTGGCAACCGCCGTGAATCCGCCCACTTGCATCAAGTTCGAGCCTAAATTATTTAGAGGAAAGGAATTGTGGAAAGAGCAAAAAACAGGTGACGGATTGCCCTTACCAGTGGAGATGAGGCGGTCGAGCGTTTTCTCATCGGGATTTTCGCCGGAGACGGTGAAGTACCTGCGCTGCACCGTCTCTCTGTACTCGGACGAGATCTTCTGCCTGAGGGAGTTGAAGCTGTCCATGGAGTCCTTGAGCTTCTTGCGGAGGCCGTTGACGACGGAGACCCGGGTCCGATCGGAAGACGAACCGGGTCCGCAGCCGGAGAGGCTCCGGTTGGCGGCGTTGGAGCGGTCGAGAGCCTCGAGGCGGACCTTGAGGACCTTGGCCTTCTTGAGGGCGAGGGTGACGTCGGCGTCCATGCGAGATCGGAGGTCCTTGACAGCCTTGGCGTTGTGGAGCGTTTTGCTGTGCTCGTGAGAGGACTGGAGGTTCTGGTAGAGGCGTTCCAGCTCCTTGAGCTCGTCCTTCACTGACTCCACGTCGCCGAAGAACTTATCGAGGTTGACGCCTCCGGTGCTCGGCGCCGCCGACGACATCTCGATCACGTGATCGTCATTCGTGTTCTGCTCGCTCCGGAACCGCGAAAACGAGCCCGAGAACAAGTCGTTCATGGCTGCTGCTTCTCAAATCCAAAAATCAAAATCGAAATCGAAATCGAAATCCGATTGAATCGATAGTAGAATGGGAGTAAATGGAGAGACGAAATCTGGTGAGGTTTTGAAGAGGAAGGGGCAGAGGAGGTGTTTGGTTTGCGTGTAATTAGTCAACGAGGTGTCTGAGTCTTATTCTGCAGGACGAGAGAAGAGAAGAGACGTAGAGACGTGGACGCGGTGTTGTGGATTTTGTTTCTGAAAATAAAAGAGGTTGTTTCTTAGAAGGTGAACCAACTCTATCTCTTGACCAAAAAAAAAAAAACCAACTCTATCTCTCTTTGATAGAGGAGACCCAGTCCTATCCATGAATCTAATGATGACTTTGTAGCAATTGGGCTTGTTACTTGTTTGGGACTGAAAAACGCGTGAGGGAAAAAGGAAATTGGGAAAATTGGCTTCGATTTATTTGAATGTTAATTGTGATTTTTTTTGTGTGGGAAAAAGAAGGAAATTAGGGAACTCCTATCCTAATCACTGGGTAATTAACCGGCTCACGGATTCTAAATATAGGGAATTGAATGTCATTCAATTACGCGCGCATATGAGACTATGTTTTATGTACATAAGAGGGATGGCTTGCAAATATCTTCCTAAAACAAGAGACTTGGTGGCGTCTTTATTCGGCCTTTGTCTTTCTATGCTGTTTCGTTGTTTGCATAATATAAAAAATCCTCCCATTTGCTGTTTGCCATATGGAATGTGATTATAGATGGACCCTACAAGCATGGATGGACTTAAGAGGATGCCTCCCTAAATAATATTATTTAAAAAAAAGTGTTTTTGACTTCATATGGTCCCACTTTTGTGGGGAAGGTTGCAATCTTATTTGGTTACCAACTACCAAGGCAGTTTTCAAACACAAAAGAACGCATTTTAGGGATCACATTAAACCCCGTGCGTTACTCCTAAGGAAGTCTTTGCAAAAGTGCAGCATAAACAGATTCATTTAGCCAAAAACATAAACAATCCGCCGACTAAAAGAAAGAGATCATATTTTTCTATTCCAAATGGCACATTCGTGTACAATAATTTGGCAATACACCAATTAAACATTCATTGCTATTATTATTCAGGGAACATAAAACAATTTCATTTCATCTTCTACCTTTCCTATGCCTTTCATAATATTCCTATTCTGGTGAAAAAGAAAAAGAAGAAAAACAAAAGATACACAAACATAACAATTTACAGGCCAAAGATACATAACATAGTACACCCGTGCTTCCTATAATTGAGAATAGAGAAGGAAGCAAAAATGAAAGAAAATTTTAATTTGACTGGAGCACTGTAAGGTAATAGGGATATCCATGGCATTTCCCAGACGATCTTCTATCAGGGTTTCCTTGATCATTAGAAAGTAAAAGATTCCAATGCAACACATAGTTTGACAGATCATATGTCCCGGGAGAGAATACACAAACTTGAAGAGGAATTTCAGTTCTTGACATAGGCTCAAGTTGGACTCTGGTAGAGCTTGACCCAGACCAAATAAATGGGGAGACGCTCTCCACCGCCGTTGATTTACTTGTCCGGACTTTAAGGACATCAGACGTTACCTTGATGTCAGTCACTAAGGAGAGGTCATGCCACCCTTCTTGGTTGTCAGAAGACATGGCCGGTTGAACTGGTGTTGCATCATTTAAATTATCACTAGTACTGGAGTCCAAGGTGTTTATGCGTACAGACGCAACGACATCCGATGAGTTGAATAAAGTCATGCTAAGATTTATTTCACAAAAAGGAGCAGAGAAGTCATGATATATGGTTCGAGGTCCGTCAACTAGCCATGATATAGAACTTGTGCTTGCAGTACTGTACAATTAACGGCCAAACATATGTCAGCATAACATAACCTTAAAATTGGAAATAAAAGTTAAGCAAAGAAAAATAGCGAAAGATAGAAAAGGAAAACAAACAAGATAGTTTTCAGATTCATAATCAAAATCTTTCATACTGAAACAATACTTGCCTGCAGTAACATGCATGATGAGAAAAAAGATGTGGTGGATCGGAACCCACAGGATTATTGTCATTCTTCAGAGGCCGAGAAATCAATATGAAGTCAACTGTACTGGTGTCTCCCTGATCCACACAGAAAGAAAAAGCTCAATATGGTTAAATGCCAAAAAGCATCAATAATGTACAAAAGCATATTAATGGGTCATATATGTCTGATGCCCAAATCACAATCAACAAGGATTAATTATTATCCAGCACTTTAGTTGCCCTTCAAGACATGGTGATTCAGGAAACAACCAAATCCAAGTGATATGATCAGTAATATTGAACAGAGAAAGATGTTAGAACTGTTATAGCAAGAAATCTATCAACCTTATGTAAAATTTCTTGGTGCAGTCTTTCACAATGGTGGAAATCTGCCAGGGGAGAGCTAGCTATATCAAAAAGTGGTCCACTACTGCCCTGAGTACCCAATCTCACATCAGTTCCCTGAAGTCGGAAATGAGAAGATATCTCATCTTCAGAAGTTGATGGCTTGCCATGATTCTGAATCCAAAAGGTAATTCATTAGAATAAAAGGGGAAAAAGGAAAATAAGAACTTAAAGTTGCTGATGTCAAAACAAATACAATTCTATATATTAACCAGACCCTCAGGTCTTCTTAAACAGATTGCAATTATTGTGAGGTGTTATGCAAAAATGTAAATCAAAGGGCAAGTCATATAGAACAATCCACAGTATCAGCATCCGCACAAACCTTGAGCATGAAGAAACATGACAACGCTTGATGAGCCATTAAAGATTGTGAAGGAAAGATGGCATCTACAGGTTGAAGTAATGAGATTTCCCATTGATGCCCAACGGATGACAACTGATGAACCTGGAAACTCTCTGAGCTTGTCTTGTTGACAACATCCATGCGCACAAGGAACTCTTGCAATCTTGATGGACAAGGACTGATTTGGAATGACACATCTAATGAGGGCAATACCTATGAAAATGAATTTTAAATTAACATATTTGAAGGTAGGCATTTATTTGAAAATATTATGTTGATTTACAAAGGAATGTGTAAATCACCAACTCAATATAACTCGGACCTTCACAATAATAGGAAAACAGTCAAATTAAAGTGAACCAAATCAAAAAACTTTCACAATCGATATTGATGTGCACACCTGCAAGTTGTAATGCATGCGTAAAGTGCGATATCTCATGGTGCTTGAAATATCTCCCATCTCATAATAGATAGTTATGCACAAGGAAATGTTCCCAGGAACAGCTGCCCGAAACCAAAGAGGCCACACTAATGGTGTTTCCCCTTGAATTATTGTGTCCTTAAGTATAGAAAGAGATAAAGATCATAAGACCAGAAAATGCCTCGTTAAAGACTCATAATAAATCATCAAAGGATAAACATCAGGACAAAATGGTACTGACCTCTGGAAATAGAAACATGGAATGAGAAACTTCAGTAGGGTTAGCAGGAACACCAGAATGATCAGAATTTGTCTTTTCTAAGCAAGCAGGAAACTCTGTGTTCAAACTTTGTCGCTTCCCAATATTCAGGAATCTAGGATGACTAATCTTCATTTTCAGATTCTGCAAGCATATTAAGACATTTAAGCACAATAAACACATTGGATCCATCAATACACAAAGTTAGCCCCTGCATGACATAAAGGCGAGCAGGGTATATCTGTTGTTCAAGAGCATGAATGTAATAGTGTGTAATCATTACCTCATGCAATGGTATCTACATAACAATACAACTCAAAGTGATCAAACATAGTTCAAGCCGACTACCTAGACTACCTCCTAAACAATAAGAAAGAAACTATCCATAAAAGTTAACACACTGCAAGATACATTCTACAGAAACATACGTGGACAAACCACCTACCAAGGATCATCATTGAGAAAATAGAATGAAAAAAAACCCATACCTTCACCGCAAATTCAGATTTGTTCCTCAACTCTAACACAAGATTCCGTAAATCTCCCACATATGCCCTTTTAGGTAGTGGATGAATGACACCCTCAAGCCTTGGTACACTCTGACATCGGAAAGAATATAGTTAGATGGAAAAGATGCCCAAACTTAGTTTACATTGCAAATCTGAAGGTGGAACAAAAAGGAGGGGCAAGGGCAAGCACCTTAACGACTACAAACTTTAAATTATCACAATGAGGATGCTTAGCCTTCTGTGTTTGCTTTCTTATCATCTTCACAGGGTTAGTCTCAAATTTATGGAAACCAACAACAAAACCTGACAATTTCCACTTTACACCAACAATTTGTAAAATGCCTTCTACTCTAGGCGTAACCATTAGTTGCACCTGAAAGTAACAGGAACTGACAATAAGAAGAATTCCAGAAGTATTTAAAATTTACCACGAAGACGATCTTATTAACACTTTGTTCGGCATTACTTTGACAACTCAAATGAAGTACTCACCACAGTTGTTTCACCTCCCCCTAATGAAAAGCTGACATCCGACACAGAAAATAAAGAACTCTCAAAGTTTACATCCCTGTAAAACTCCAGCAAAAAAATCCACGTTAGCAGGTGCAAACATGATGAGAACCGGAATAGGGATAATGATATAGACAAGTAAGACATTTCTTCAAAGACAAGGGCGTGATTGCGGTGTTTTACTACCTGCAAGGCAAAGCCTAATTATCAAAGCATTCAGGAGTATACCTTTGGGCCTCAAAGTTTTAAACTAAGAAATATACACGGGTTATGGTTTAAGAGCAAACAGGCCCGCTTATTTTTATGCCCCACCTTTAGAAGTCCATGAGGCAGCCTAGAACCCATTAAAAACATGCAATATAGCACGTTAATATCATCCCAATATAAGGCCCGAATTCGGCAAAGCCAAAACTCATTTTACATACACAACAAACCGGTCCATATTAAAAAGCAACCAGTCGTGCAAATCGGGACCAAATATAGAAGCATGCAGTCAGCCATATTACTGACCGAATTAGAATTTTTCTACAGGTAGATACTTGTATCGCCAAAGGAGAAAAGGAGAAGAAACATCAGATGCCTCACCAATGCCTTTGAAAAGACTGAAAGTAATTATAAACAATTGTGTACGCACCTATGATTTAATTTAGTAGATTCACCATCATTCTGAACCCCCGCCAACGAGCTATTTCCATCTGCATCATAAAAAAATGATCAGTCTATGATTGTGACAAGGACTTACTACTTACAAATAATCAATTTAAACAGATAAATTGGTGTAGTGATGGTGTTTGAGGGGGAAAAGAGAGAGAGAATTACCAGATTGCATTTCATCAGAGTTTTCTGAAAGCTCGCATATTAGGGATACACTAGACAGGAGGAGGGGGATTTGCAACGGATTTTTGAATTCGATATCAACCTTGACAGCTTCTGCATATGGTAATGAAGAACAAAATATTAGGGTATGTATCTCAATGGAATGTAAAAGAACCCTACTTACTACAGCTTTTCCTTCTTCCACATGAATGAAAGAAGAATGTACATAATTACTTGATCACTAGGCACCAAAGTACATTGTTGACATCAGCAGATCATGCAGTTGCAATGAGCCACAAAGACATACCACTAAGAAGGACACAGTTTGTTATATAAATCAATCATGCAACTTCATTTAATATTCAGTCACCTCCATACCTCCTGCAACACAAACATTCGACTCTTTGTACTTCTTTGGTATAAGCTTTGATTGTAGCTCCAACCAATTAGTTCTGGCAGTTGACAAATTTGGAATCATTTCCTCCTCTAAGGAGACCCATATTTTTTCCTTGACACTTGCCTGGAATGTTTTGGAACAAAATAATGCTAATTACAATCCGCAGTCTAAACCAACTTAAAGAGTCATTCAAGAAAGTCCATGAGAAAGAAATGCTTCTCATCAGCATCAAATAGAAATTGAACAAATACAAAAGGTATGATCACATAATCAGTGACTATGACCCAGCACAAGTTACACATGACTTCTCAATAAGTAATCCATGCTCATTAGTGCATCTTATGATGTTTACCACATTTAGAACTTCATATACAGTGCTCTCAAAATTATTTTATTGAAGTTCCCGGAAAACCAGTTCACAATTTAGAAAAGCTACAAAGTATTATGTATCAGTAAAAATATAAGAAATTGATTTGCAAACCATCAATAGACATTTACCCAACCATGTCGTGTGTGTGTGTGTGTTACAAAATGGTTCTACAATGAACTGCAGCAGCAGAAGAACGCTAAAACAGTCATGCATGTCAAATGACACATTCAGGCAGTTCTATTTGTTGTGTCGTACAGTGTGGCAACGTCTACACCATCACAAAAGGAACACATAAAGTGACAACAACATATGCCACAACAAAAATACATGACTTAATAAGTACAACAGCATCATTGAATGAATGAATGCATGCACCTTGAGAAAGCCTCAAAACACATATGCATTAACATTACAAAGCACTCGAGGCTTACAAGAGCTGTCATATTTCCAACTATTGTTGTTTCACCGAAATGTTGTACCAAACATATTCCTACAGCATCATCCTTTTATATATATATATATATATATATATATATTCAAAAGAGGGTGTAACCCTTATTTACAATAAGAACATCATCCTCATATTCTACAAATAAACTTACAAGCCTACTAATAGCACCATCAAATGAGAGAAAGAAGTGACACAATTATGAAGAAATGAGACAGAGAAAAAGAGGGGGCATTGAATAGAACATTTATAAACTAGAAAAGAATTTATGATACAACTTACAGCTGCAGATGATGCATAGGTCCGATGATCTTCAAAAATGACCCTAAGAGATGAGATATTGATCTCAGGCAATTGAAGCTTTAATACCTCAAGTGTTCTCCCTGTTTTCTACATGATCCAAAAGAAAGCTCAGTCAGTTTTCAGTAAAAGCTAGATGAAGGATTACGTTGTAGTCATTTAGATTGCTTAAATTCTTTTTGAGAAATTTAGATTGCTCAATCTCAGAAAAGAACGAAAGCAGAAAGTCCCAACGTAAAAGAGTAAAACATAAAATAGGGCAGTCAACTGATTTTTGCTAAAGAAGTTACCCATACTTTTTGTTTCTAACTTGAACAGTTCAATGGATGTCTAGACTGAGAGGTTCTTTCCTGTTACCTGTCAGGAATTTTTTAACTTTACAAACGCTTTGGTTGTTTGCAGCCTTCTGAAACAGTTAGGAACTACCTAACATCTATGCCCACCATAGTTTGGGATGAGAAGGAAATACCGTATATTTTTTTCTAGGTACTAAATGTATGTTAGACATTAACTCATTCTGAATGTAGGTCAAGGAAATAAAATTTCATGCTAAACTAAACTAGACCTAGAGAGCTAGCAAATGAAAGGTAAGTTTGTTTATCAGAGCAAATACAAGTTAATTTAAGGACTTTGCACTTTTACCTTCTCTATTAAGCATAGAATACAAAGATTACTAGTACTGACCTGAACAATTTGAAGGAAGTCCCTCAGGAATAACTCCTGCGTTGTCTTGGACTGATGACTACAGGCCAGGACCTCCAATACATGATTTGCAGCCAAATCATATAACCCAAGAAGAGCATACCACCTGAATCACAGAAATTGTATGAAAAAAAACTCTATAGATTGTAAAACAAGAAGTTGGCATACAAAATTATACACAAACTAAAGCTGCATCTAAGTACATATAACTTACTGTCCAATATGGAAATGAACATGGTCTTTGATATGGCTCCACGTAGTTCCTTTATAAACAGACATGGCACTTCTATAAGTGCGAATTGCATGCTTGATCTGAAGAGCACAAGGCAAAAACCTATTCTTCAAAAGATGCAACACTTAAACAAGTTACGTTTTGCATAACTCAGAGATATAGCTACCTGATCACATTTCTTGTAACGGTCACCAGAAAGAACAAGATGAAATCCATATTTGTGTAACATAGGTGGTTTGGACAACAAGTAGCAATAAGATGCTTGCTCAAGCATTACAGCAGAATGTAGAGGCTCCTGAGAAAGAATTAGTCAGTAGTAAGAAAACAAGTCTTCATAACTTACTATATTGAAAAATTAACATTACCTCAGTGCAAACACGGAAGTAAACAGTGGCAGCCTCTTTATACTGATCTCTTGCCTTCAACATCTCTACCCACCAAAGACCACACCTTGTCGCGCTTTGCTGACTCGATGGTGCAACTTTCTGCTTGAATACCAATGACATGTGTAATAAGTTACCCAGAGTCCAACCAGAAAGAAGAAAATAAAGCAGGAAATATGGGGAAAGAAGCTGCAAGTGAATATTATAATATAAATCAACAGTACTTCAAAATTTCCTTCCAGAAAACCTGCAGAACAATTCATGCACATGCAAACCTGAGATGTTCATTGAGAGCAAAGATGGAATTGTAAATGAAATATGCAGCTTCTTTGTTGGGAGGTTATACACTATGGATGAGACAGTTGGATTTTAGGTGGATGGGTAGGGTTGGTATCCAAGTGATGAGGAGAGAGCATAATGGTTGCAAGGCCTTTGAAGGAAGACAAAACTTGAAGGGTTATGTTTGATTGTGGAAGGGATAAGTGATGTAGGACACGGGGGAATTGAGTATTTAGGTAGTTTAGCAGAAGTGAAAACAATGGAAAACAGAAAATAAAACAAAAGGGATAGGTCTGGAATCACTCCAGGGGTTTGGCTTCACACCAAGTAGTCTCCAATCTCTGGAAAATAAGCTTTTCTTTATATCTCAGCAACTCAACTCCCATAATGAATTACATAGAAGGGGTATTTATGCTAATCTAACCCTAGAGTGAAAAGGAAAATTAAACTTATTCTAGGAAAGAAATCCTAATCCAAATAAAATAGGAAACTTAGAAATCCTACTGAAATCTGGAAAAACTAAAAATCCTCATGAAATCTGGAAAACTTAGAGAACCTAGAAACTAACAAATAAAATAGGAAACTAATTAATAATTCCCTCTTCCATCTCTTTCGTTTGTTAACCCTAATGGGTTTGACAAAGATGTCCTCATCAATAAGTCCCTTGGGTTGGATGGGTTTTTCCATGACAGCTTCTCAAGATTGCTGGGTAGTGACTAGAGATGATCTAACTAAAGACTTTCAGTATTTTGATAGTGGGGTTGTGATGTGAGCACTAATGCCACTAACATATGCTTGATTCTTAAAACTTCATCGATTCAATTCATGGATAATAGACCTATAAGTTTGTTCACTAGCATCTATATGATTTTAGCTAAAGTTTTATCCTTGAGATAGGGAGAGGCATTCGGTTATGTGATACCTATTTCTCAAGGGCTTTTATTATGGGGTGACAGATCTCTCAGTTGCAAATGAATGGTGGCGGAGCAAAGATGCTTAATCTCAAACCTCAAAGAAAACAATTGGCAATTGATTAGAAAATTGGGAGAAAAATACATACTAAATAGGTATTAAATGCATTTTCCATGCAATACTCTGCCTCCTTTCTTGACTGGTCTGACATGAAATATGCAAGCCCCATCATTTCCTGCAAGAAAAAATGAGATAAGTCAGATTTGTTACGCCATGAGACCATTCACGAAACGAAATATAGACTTTTCAGCCACGAGAGAAAGAGAGAGATATCAAATGTAAGGAAGTGTCAGCAGAAGGGTAAAATTGAAATCCAAAAAGGAAATTTAAACTTAGGGGGAAAACCCCAGAAGAAATTAAACACACCTGAATGCCAGCATAGCGTTTCCAGGCTTTATCAAGCTTGTAATCTGTGGAGATTAGACGATAATTCGATAATGCAAGTTCATAATCATGTAGCATGAAGGCATAATCACCCAAAACTCTAATCTGAGATTCGTTGGAGTTAAAGGTATACCTAGATCAAGGAATGTAAAACCCATATTAGAAGAATAAAGGGACATAATTAAGAACACACAGTAACACATCAACACCGAAATAAAATCTCTTGTACAGCATACGTAGGGCCACTGGGAGAGTCCACCACGTCTTCTTTCCCTTTTCTCCACCATAGATTTTTTATTTGGTTCCAAAACCTTTCCTTGTTGCAGAAACCTGGAAACCATAGAATTGGATAAAAAATAATAATTAATATGTGTGTAAGTGCATATATAAACGAAAGGATTAGACAGACTGTAAACCAGAAAGTAAAATACTCCCAAAAACTAAAGGTGATATTATTGAGATACATACCTGCTGATTGAGCACACGAATTTTTTGCTCCATGTAAGGAATAATGTGTTTAGTTGATAAATCTTGCATAAGATCTTTTATCTGTCCCAGTTTGTACAAATTGGATATCATGATCAAAATTCTGACGTAAGCAAAAAATTTGAATTATCAACCTTACATAGGATTGTAAGAACATTAGATAATGAGAATGAAAAGCACTTTACCTCATTAAAATCGTCAACATTAAGGAAGCAACCAAGAGGTTGACTAGGTAAATCATCAGATTTCTGTCAATAATGATACCGTTAGGTAATATATCTATAGCAAACCAGTGAAGAACAAGGTAAGATCTGAGTACTAGAGAATAGCTTACATAAAGCACCCAGGGATAATCTTGATGTTCAACCACGCCATCTTGAGAAGAATTAATGCATAGTAATTGACAGTCAGAGCCGAAGGTGCTCCTCATTTCAGTTAAAATTTTCGTTGCCCTGCAAAAACAAATAAGACTCTAACAATATCAATTTTCCATGGCTGTCACCTTTGATTTTCTAAAGTTCCAATTTCTCTTAGAACTCTTATCCATTTTTATCAACACATTTAACTTGTCAAGCAGAAAAGTTACAACATTGTTGTTCAAAAAAGAGTAGAAAGAAGCACAAGGACTGAGAAACAAAATGTCCATCTTAGGAAAGAGAACGAAACCAACAACAAATTATTCCTTATTTCATGGCTATGCAGAATATTAATTCAATTTCTAGCATGATTAGAAAGCCAGGAAAGATACATACTTCTCCAAAGGGCCATCTTGATTATCATGCACTAGCAAATAATGCTTCAAAATCTTTGGGTCCATTGCCCCACTGGTAAGAAGGGAGGGTAACTTGTTGGTGTTAAAGAGGTCAACAAATCTGTTGATAGGCTGATCATCCTTTGAAGAAACTACTACAAGACCTGCAAGTAAAATCAAACAAGAAACTTACAACTCTATGGCAATTAATATCTCAAAAAAGAAAATATCATATTAAGAACTATGAGTCTATGACTGATATCGTGGAACATACTTGCTGATCCTTGACATTAAATTGTAACTAAATAAGCAAGAGAATAGGTACTTCTTAAGTTTCAACACCTTACATGCCACAGGATGATCAAAAGCTTCATGGTCTGAAAAAGACACAGTATGTACAAGCTCTTTGTTGAAAAACTGAAACCATGATGGTAGAACTTCATTTTCAGATCCTGCAAAGGAAAACCATAAACACTGCTAAAACTGCAGATCCAGTAAACTACAAAAATTCGTCTCAATTCCAATTATACAAGTAAAGGTGGATGCATAGGATAGTCTTAGAAAGATAAATGCTAAATCATTTCTTTAAAATAAAATAACAACTTTTTAAAATTCAACACAACTCCCTTGAGAGCTCAACCACGAATCTAAATAAGGAATATCACTTACTGGACACTGCATTATTAATTTGAGGCAGGTCAGAGCACAATTCAGAAAGATCTTTCTCTGCAGCCTGGGTTATGACTTGTTTCAACCTCTCTTTGGCTACCTAGATAAGATTAAACAATATATCTCAGGCTCTGACAGTTGAGAACTCCAGAGAAAATTAATCTGAGCTATAAAACGACATATGAACAATGGATCTAATATTCAAATACCAAAATCCACCTACACCTCAACATATCATTGTGGACAGCAACACAGTGCACATGATAGATTGAACTGGCCAATAAGGGGCATATAACATTTAACAAGTTCAACTTGTATTCGTTTCAAGTAGAGCATAAATTTCTTTACAATAACAATCATTCTTTCTCCCTTTCCTTTTTCCATCTCTCCTCGATGTTCGCACTTTCAAACTTCAAATTAAATGTTGATAAATAGAAGCCTACTACTAATATCCATGAGTCAAATTAGTAGCCCAGAACACTTCAGTGAAACTAACTTAAATTTTTAGACTTCGGGCATACCCATTAGTCAAAATGGTATTTTCAACTACCCGCACAATCATAGTGCAGCTGAAGTGAAGGTTTATGGTTTCCCAAATTCCAACGGTCTATTTTCTTTCAGTTCCCGCATTTTCACAGCAGCTCAACAACACAATCAGAAAGTTACCTCCAAATTCGGTTGCCGAATATCCGACTCATAAAACAAACGCAACCCGAACTTCTGAAGCCGGTAAGGTTGATCACTCGCCGTCCGTACGGGCACTGCACCAAAACAAAAAAAAAGAGCCTCAATTTCCACCCTAAAAAACCCTAACATACAATTACATATACGTAAATGCATAAATTAGCAGAAAAGTTAAAAAGACTGTGGTGTGTTCACCGTCGATGTTGTTGAAGACGCAGAAGGGCCTGAGCATTTGAATGAAGGTGAGGCCGTTCTTGAGGCAAGCTTCTTCGACGAGAGGTGTGCGGAGCACCATGACAACGGGACTGATCTCGTCCATCAGCATTCTGCCAAGTGGCGTATTCGCCGGATCCACCATTTTTGTTCCCCTCGGAAATTGGGTGACGACGACGACGACGACGACCCTCTCAACTCGGGCTCAATGACGTCACTGAGCCACTCACCGGGTCGATGCGGCTCGGCGTGAGTCGCGCGGGGTTTAGCTCGCTCAGATCCCGGGCGTCGATGGAAGATTAATGAGAGCTGATGAGAAGGAGCGCTTCGTTGCAAAAATGAACTTGCATATGAGAAAAGCTACGACTTCGTTTTGTGGGTACTACGGACTGTCGTAAAGAGCTAGCTGGCTGTTTTTAATTTTATTTTAATTTTTCGTATTTGGGTCATTTATTTGGGCTTATTTGACCGTGTATAAGCCCGTTAATTTTTTGGAGAAGTCACTATTATACCTAATATAGAAGCTTAAATTATAAAAAAAATATTTATATGAAATGAATTTAGAAACACACCCAAAACTCATTTACAACCTAACAACAAGTCTTTTAACTTCTTTTAAATTACAAAACTGTCATTGATTTCTAAAACAAATATAAACCCAGTTAATTTTTTTTTTTATAAAATTTAAATGATATAGGGTTTATTTATAGTTTTAGTGCTAAGAATTGGTATATGATTAAATATCTCATAAATCAAATGGTCTATGTGTAATGGAAAGTCAAATGATCTTCTTAATCATGCTCATAAAACCCTAGGCCAACTTTTTCCAATAAAAACTTAAACACCTCCCCCTCTCAAAATTTAAACTCCTTCATGATAACAACAATACAGTAACTATGAGTAAAACTTCCTCAATTACCAAAAAACTGAAACGGAGATAATCACACTTGAAAATAACTTTTCTAAAATGTGTTTCAAACACTATAATTTCCTCGAATTTAGTCCAATGATCAAAGACAACAACTAGTTGCTAACTGACATGACTCTCTTAAAGAGACTAAGAATGCCCAACAACTTCCATTAAGTTTCTAGAATCATGAGAAATAAAAACACAGAAAACTCAAGAGTTTTTGGATTTTATTAAACAAATTAAAACAAAATAGAAAAACTAAAATAATGTCGGCAAAAGAAAAACAAATTGTAGCTAGTATTCTTTCGAGGCATGACATAGAGAGCGCGACCTAGTTAATCCAATGCCTCAACACACCAATAAGTAGTGGATCTATCATGACAAAGTAGCAACACCTCAAAGAGCAGCCTTGCAAGATGAGGCATAACCAAAGTCGGTCTATATATGAGACAATAAAACTGCCAAAAGAAGAGTAGATGGACATAAGTTCACTAAAAGCAGAAGAACATTAAAGATCCGATGACCCCCTAGAACCAAAGCATTCTCTCTCTCTTAGGCGTTGGGGTTTTCTTTCAATTCTTTTTTTTATTTTTATGAGGGACCTCAATGTTTAAATCTATGTAATGCAAGCCTTCTAATACAATTAAAATTTATTAAGACCTTATCAGTAGAAACCTCAATTCACAAATGTACCCAAAAAAAAACCAAATTGACAAAACCATATTTTTCCCATACTAATTTATTTAGGGAATTTTTTTATTTAAAAAAATTCAGAAAAAAGAAGAAGTATTTCTTCGGACGCGTGCCCTTTCGCAATAGTACCGTTAGACTCTCCCACCAGCGCCCACACAATCCTTTCCCCAAACTCTCACAAGTGGGAGAAAGAGTGCAGGCCACGTGTTTGTTATAAATGTCAGTGCGCTTCCTCTCGGGCACAAGTAACTTCTCGCTTTCCAGACACCTCCTCGCCGCGCCCAGAATCTTCACCTTTCGCCCTGGCAGTTCAACCCTCGCCATGTCCAGCCGCCTCAACTTCCGAGGCGGTCGCCGAGGCGGCCCCAACTCCGGCGGAGGCCGCCGCGGAGGCGGTGGCCGAGGCGGAGGAGGGGGCGGTCGTGGAGGTGGCCGCGGCGGTGGTGAACAGCGCTGGTGGGACCCGGTATGGCGAGCCGAGCGCCTGAGGCAACAAGCAGCGGAGGTAAAGTTATGTCTTGTTTTGGTTGATTGAGCTTCGGAGAGTTGAGTCTTAGTGGTAATAAATATGGTGTGCATTGCAGATGGAAGTGCTTGATGAGAATGAATGGTGGGGAAAGATGGAGCAGATGAAGAACGGGGCGGAGCAGGAGATGGTGATCAAGCGCAATTTTAGTCGCAATGATCAGCAAACCCTATCTGACATGGCTTATCAACTGGAGCTTCACTTGTAAGTAGCCTAACGAGGAGTTTTATCAAACAGTTACTGTGCATCTTCGTCTTGTTCATGTTTTTGGTCAAGCATATTGATCTTACAGTCTCATGTTTCTTGTTTCTTATGCTTGTGGGAAGAAAGCCATGCGTATAATAAAGGGAAGGCTCTTGTGGTCAGCAAAGTTCCGTTGCCGGATTACCGAGCAGATCTTGATGAGCGTCATGGTTCCACACAGAAAGAGGTATCACTTGACTTATGCTGCATTGCTACAAATTACAATGCTTTAATACCCAAGTCTTTTTGTTGTTGTGTTCTCTACAGATTAAAATGTCCACGGAGACTGCCGACAGAGTTGGGAGTCTTTTGCGCAGCTCACAGTCACAGGGAGAGGTATCTGTTAATGTGGCTTCTGGGTCTGGCCAGGGAAGCAAACAAACTTCTGCTAGTGTAAATGCAAGCAAACCTGTCTCCCAGTTAGAGCCTGATACTGTAAAGGAGAAAGAGAAACTCAGCCTTCAACTTAAGGAGAGGCAGGAAAAATGAAGGTACATATTTGAATACCGTACTTTTGAGTTTGGAATTGTACGTTACCATTGTTATATTGTAAAAATGAAAATTATTCCTTTTTCTTTTTCTTCTTCTTCCTCTTTTGAGTTTTTGTGGGGAAATTTATCCTTGATATTGGTTACTCATGTGCAGGTGAGCAATAGTTTGAAAGCAATGCAGTTGTTTCGAGAAAGGCTTCCTGCATTCAAAATGAAGTCTGAATTTCTTAGAGCTGTGTCAGAAAATCAGGTGCAATCTTTTATCCGCATTCATTTGAATTCTCTACTTTTAATCAAGAATCTATGCAAGTTGAACTCTCGTAGGAATTGAAATTTGTGATGTTTATTCCAGTCTAAATGAAAAAGAAAAAGAAAAAAGGTTTTCTCATCATCTGCAGAGATAGAGAAATTACACATATAACGAACAATTTAATGAGCATCATGTACGTTAGTTGCAGAATAGGAGTGCAGTAATTTGGTCTACTGGTCTCTAGTGGCTTGGCAGACCTGTGATAATTTTTCTTTTCTATTTGATGGTTGGGTACTTTTGACAAAATCTCATGAGGAAATCAGAGGTTCCCGTAAATGTTTTACCAAACAACTGATCCTTTTTTGGGGATGCCACTTTTTTGCTTATGCTCCTTATTGTTTACAATGCAGGTCTTGGTAGTCTCTGGGGGAGACAGGTTGTGGAAAAACAACACAGCTTCCTCAATTTATTCTAGAAGATGAGATTTCACGTCTACATGGTGCTGACTGCAACATAATATGCACACAACCTCGTCGTATTTCTGCTGTGTCTGTTGCAGCTCGTATATCCTCTGAAAGGGGAGAGAATCTTGGTGAAACTGTTGGTTATCAGATCCGCCTGGAATCAAAGCGTTCTGCTCAAACACTAACTCCTGATTTTGCACCACTGGAGTATTACTTCGACAGTTGGTAATACAATTTTTCTGATATGTTTCTGACACCTGGTTTGGAATTGTACATTGAATGTTAGAAACATTTGTTAGTAAAAATACCCTCACAAAACCATGTTGTTTTAAGAAGTGAGTATCCCTCTCTCCTTTTTTTTTCTTCTTCTAGAAAATCTATCATTTTAGGGAAAGTCTTCTTTCAAGTCTCAAACCCTGTCATTTATACTCTAATATGTTATTTTTTTAAAAAAAACACAATAAATTATTAATTGGCACGAATTTTTATTTAAAGTATATTTTACTTGATCATAAATTCAAACAACACCTAGAGTGTTGAAAATTTTACTTTTATAGTTTTCTAAGTAATATTAATAATATTGTTGATGTGCTTATACACTCTGAGTTGCCTTTTTACACTCTATAACTATGTGCACATGTTTTCATGCCATGCTTGTACTCCAAAGGCACCAAATTTTATGTGTACTAGTTTACGTAAAAGCTTTATCATTATGGTAATGTACAGGGAATCTTACTGATACTTGTAGCTACACTATCTGAACATATATTATGTTTCTTATGTTTGATGTTGAACTACAGGTTCAAGACCCCATGCTAACTGGCGTGAGCCATTTGCTAGTGGATGAAATTCATGAAAGAGGCATGAACGAGGACTTTTTACTAATAATTTTGCGTGACCTTCTTCCTCGGCGTCCAAGATTTACGATTAATTCTAATGAGTGCCACCATCAATGCGGACTGTTTTCTCCAAATACTTTGGAAATTCCCCAACAATACATATACCAGTATAATCATTCTTCCTTTTAATAAACTTGTATCATTGGGATTTTTCAAATTATATGTTGTTTTAAATGTATTCTTGTTGACAAATGGCAGGGATTAACTTTCCCTGTGGCAGAATTATTTCTAGAAGACATTCTAGAGAAAATTCGTTACATTGTCAAGTCAGAGTTTGACAACTTGGAAGGGGGAAATTCCAGGAGAAGAAGGAGACAGCAAGATTCCAAGAAGGATCCTTTAACTGAATTATTTGAGGCAATTGAGCATTCCCTATCATTCTAAATATCATTTTCGTTCCCATTGAAATCTACCTGCTTATATTGAATAACATAGTCTTATAATCAATGAATGTATAAGGCTTTTAAACTTTAGCTTCAGCAGTTCCTACATTAATATTTTTAAAAGTATTTATGAGGATAGTGCTTTGGCCATGCAGGATGTTGATATTGATGCTCACTACAGAAATTACAGCACATCTACAAGAAAGTCTCTTGAAGTGTGGTCTGGTTCACAGCTTGACTTGGGTCTGGTAAAGAACTTGCTTTATCACTAGCATGGTTTTTAAGTTTTTTTTTTGCTTTGAAGAATTATGCTGCACATTGTGTTGCATCTGACTCTCTAATGAGCATGCTTTCATGCTGACAGAATTTTGTTTGTATGATTGTCCAGTTACTTTCATTTTTTATTTAAATAATGAATTCCTTTCCTGTTTTGAAAATGGATAACATAAATTTGCATTAAAAACATATTGGTAGGTGGAGGCAACAATTGAACATATATGTCGCCATGAGAGAGATGGACAATTCTTGTTTCCCTTACCGGCTGGGATGACATTTCAAAGTTACTTGACAAAATTAAGGGAAATGGATTCCGGAGATCCTACAAAGTATATGGTTCTTCCCCTGCATGGGTCCATGCCTACCGTCAATCAACGCGAAATATTTGATCTTCCTCCCCTCAACAAAAGGTAAGCATAGAGTGTTGTAAAATTCTACCTGTATTCAGGAATTGGAATTTTTCATTTGATCTTACCTTCTATATATGATTATTTATCCTTATCCTACTATGTGCTTTGGTACTGGTACAAAATGAAAAATGTAATTCGTGCTTTTGTTGTTTGCTAACATGTTGATGATCGCTATTCACTACCCTGTATAATCCTTGGTGTTATAATTTATTAACCTCTCTTTCCCCCTATTTTATTTCACCTGTTTTTCCAAATACTAAATTTCCTCAGAATCTATTTTCTTAAAAAAATTGTGCTGGCTACAAACATAGCGGAGAGTAGTATCACCATAGATGATGTTGTGTATGTCATAGACTGTGGAAAGGCAAAGGAAACCAGTTATGATGCTTTAAACAAGTTGGCTTGTCTATTACCATCGTGGATTTCAAAGGCTTCAGCACATCAGGTATAATTTACTACCAGAAGTAACCGAATTCAAGGTCTTACCTGTATGTCAAACTTGTTGAGACTCTGCCAAGCTGGATCCAAGCTGGATCCATTTATGGTTTGTCAAAATAAACATTTATTAAATTTTATTGCTTTGGTGATGATTCCAGAGGCGAGGGGCGTGCTGGCCGTGTGCAGCCTGGGAGTTTGTCACAGACTATATCCAAAAATGATCCATGATGCAATGCTCCAATATCAGTTACCTGAAATTCTCCGAACACCTTTGCAAGAGCTATGCCTCCACATCAAAAGTTTGCAGCTTGGAGCTGTTGGGTCTTTTTTGGCTAAGGCACTTCAGCCACCAGATCCTCTTGCTGTTCAAAATGCAATCGAACTTCTCAAAACCATTGGAGCTTTAGATGACATAGAGGGGCTGACTCCGCTTGGTATGTATCAGTTATGCAAGTCTCTACTGAATATCAGCTCTGGTAGTTGACTGACAAATCTTACATCACAGGTCACCATCTTTGCACACTACCATTGGATCCAAACATTGGGAAGATGCTTCTAATGGGTTCTATCTTTCAATGCCTGAATCCTGCCTTAACAATTGCAGCTGCCCTTGCTCATCGAGACCCTTTTGTCCTACCAATAAATAGGAAAGATGATGCTGATGCTGCAAAACAATCCTTTGCTGGTGATTCATTCAGGTAAAGCTCATTAAGCTGAGCCACATTGCTGAATTTTACAAGGTTTATCTTGTACCTCTTGCTTATGTTATTTATCTATTTTATGTAGTGATCACATAGCTCTTGTCAAGGCTTTTGAAGGATGGAAAGAAGCCAAACATAACGTAACGGGAAAACATTCTGTTGGGATAACTTTTTATCCCCCAGTAACCTTGCAGATGATGGAGGATATGAGGATCCAGTTTCTAGATCTATTATCGAATATTGGCTTTCTTGACAAATCCAGGGGTGCTCACGTAAGCTCTTTAGATTTAAGGGCCCATTTGGTAACATTTTTGTGTTCTGTGTTTTTTTTTGTTTTTTTGTTTTTTATTTTGGATTGAAGATAGGGAGTTTGGAGGGAGAGAGAAAGAAGAGTTAGGTGTGAGAAACAGGAAAATATATATAGAAGGACATTTAACTAAAAACTGAAACAATTAGCAAAATGTTTTTAGTTTTCAGTTTTAATTCATCTATTCGCCCTCCATCTCTTAATCATTTCTCTTATTTCTCTCATTTCTCTCATCTAAAACAAAAAAACAAAATAAAACTGTAACCAAATGAACTCCGAGTTTTTTTCCTTGTAAAAGTGCTATTTTCCTTTTAATTATGATCTTGTTGATGCTGCACTTATTCAACTGTTATTCTTTCTCAATCCACCTTCCAACTGATGTGCTAAAGTGGCCTCTGCCTTAACTAAATATAACATGTGCATGCAGGCTTACAATCAATACAGCCATGACCTGGAGATGGTGTGTGCAATCCTCTGTGCTGGGCTCTATCCGAATGTTGTGCAGTGTAAAAGAAGAGGAAAGCGGACAGCATTCTATACTAAAGAAGTTGGTAAAATTGATATCCATCCTGCATCGGTCAATGCTGGGGTTCATTTATTCCCTCTCCCCTACATGGTTTATAGTGAAAAGTGCAGACAACCAACATTTTCATTCGAGACTCTACAAATATATCAGATTATGCTTTACTTCTGTTTGGTGGTGGTCTTATCCCTAGCAAGACTGGTGAGGGTATTGAGATGCTTGGAGGTTACCTTCATTTCTCTGCTTCAAAGAGTGTTTTAGAATTAATTCGGGTAATGCCTCTCAAGACTTATGTTAAATTTGTCATTTCTAGTATGGCAGCTGCTCCTACCCTATTTTATTTACATAGTCAAAACAATGTCTCGAATAGTTGCTTTGGTTGTTCATCCTTGCAGAAATTGCGTGGTGAACTTGACAAGCTTCTGAACAGGAAGATTGAAAACCCAGGATTGGACGTCTCCAGCGAGGGAAAGGGAGTGGTTTCGGCTGTGGTTGAGTTATTGCATAGTCAAAATGTACGATATTAAATCATTGGTTCCTTATGGATTGTCACAGTTTTGGAGTCAACTCATTTTTCTTTACAGTAGAAGATAGTGTGTTGCAGTAAAATTTTGCCCCTTATTATGTAATGTTGTTGCGGTGTGAATGTACCCTCTTGATAAGTTATCTTTGTTGACAAGGTTTGAAATTATGTTTAGTTTAATAAATTTCTAGTAAAAATAGGAGGTTAACAATAAACAATTGTTAATAACTACTTTCATTTTAAATCTAAACGACTCTTAATATTGGATTAAGTCAGTCATTACCTTAATATGTTGTTATTATATTTTTTTTATGTACTTAAAAAGTATTAACTTTTAATGTTGTGCAATCTTTTTATGGGTTTAAATTCTCTGCTCAGTTGATCTACTTGACTTTTATTATTTACATGTTCAAGCCTAATCGAGTCCTTAGTATTCCAAAATGGATTTTACCCTCCAAACCCTTAAATCCAAGTCACAAGGTGATTCTATATTAATGTCTTAAGACTTTTTTTTATATGAAAGAAGAAAAGCGACAGAAACATCCTCAGACCTCGGTTAGTTAGGAATCATGAACCTCAACCGAGTGAGTCAAACCCAGCCGCAATTATGGCCAAGCAGCAGCAGAGAAAACATGGACAGCCGCACCTGCCAAGTTTCACACATGTTAAGGTAACCAAGGCATGACATGTGGTAACCACACGCTTGCACACACCCCCTGGGGAGAAGAAGCTTCTTTCCAGCATGTTTCATCAAACATGTTATCTATTTCTCTCCTCAGGGGAGATATTCAAGTATGACAGAGACACATGTTCTTCAATATGAATGTCACGCAAGCTGTACTTTCTTCTTTGACTTTCAAGGAAATGAGGGAAAGGAAAAAAGAGCAGAGTTTGATGACAATCGTCGAGGGGGGGATCGGGATGGATGAGGGCATGTTTCAGGCTTGTCAAACAAGAACTGAGATTTACAGCGCTGTACATGGAAGCATACATGAAGTTAGGACATGTCAAACAAGAAATTTGTTGACTCGAATATATAATGAGCTATATAAAAAACCTGAAATGGAAATTCCATGAAACTGTGATGGAAACACAATACTAATAAATATCATAAACTGGAGATAAAATCCATTGGTTTACCAAAAGGTAAATATCAGAAACTAAAGAAGAGAGCTTCAAGGCCTTGAACACCAAAACAAAAGGAAAGATATCAAAATAAACTAAATGGGATGAAGATTTTAACAAAATTAGGTTACATACATACGTTGTCGTGGAGCACAAGCAACAAAATCCTCGGGCGGCTGGGCCTAAGTATATAGACTCAAAATCTTTCAATCCTGTAGCCCTCGTCTTCTCCTTTCTCCTTTGCTTCTCCCTCAAACAAATTCAATGAAGATGAAGAAACCGGTGCAAGTGTATATCAGTTCAGTTCTGAAAGCATGCCGGAACCATGTCAATGTCGGCAATCTTGTTCACCTCCACAACTGAATATCAAAAGAGTAGGGCTTCTGCTGGAACTCCAACTGCTCCAACAACAACTCTTGTTGGTCCTCCAGATCTCACAAGATTAACCAACAAGGTCTTCCCTCCCACATTAAGCCCCTCCTAGATTGTTTTACCAAGTAGTACCAGACGCCGCCGACGCTCGTGCCGATTCCCACAACTACCTAAGCAACTGCTGCCGGTGGCCTGGTCCCACAATCCCTCAACGACCCTCAAGCTCATCTGCAACATACTCAATGTCAGTGGAAAAACGACCAAGATGGCTTCACACGGTGGCGTTTTGGCTCCATCAGAACCACCCTAAGACCCTAGCCTGCAACGTCCCGTCGATTGCCGGGTCCTTGGGCGATTTAACGACCCTTTTTGGATTCTGCACCGACCTACAAGGCCAAGATCGCCTCCATCTTGTCTCTACGGGGATATCAGAGACATCAGCGTGGCTGGTAGCAAGACGATCCTCGCCTTGGCCAGAATGGCCGTTGAGAGGACCAGCGGGACCCGGATTATCGTCTTACACGACCGGATTCGATCTTTTCGCAGATTGCTTGAATCTGAAATATCAAAACTGAACAAACACGACAGCAGAATATCAATGATGATGAGGATGATGAGTCTACTAAGTGCTTGGAGATAACCTCTGCGGCGGACTGCTGCCCTTCCATCGATCCTCTTTCGATCACGCCACTCTGCCTGCGAGAGCATCGCCAAGAAATTTTCCCCCCGAGAATTGTACCCGAAATACGAAGATGTTGATGAGGCCGATTACGCCTACAGAGTTCCGTCACCTCTGAGGAAGGAGGTTCTGGTGCTCTTGAGGAAGGTCTTGGAGTGTTCCCCAACTATCATACACGTATGAACAAGTGGGGTTATAATCCGGGATTCCAAGCGAGAGCCCTGTGTGGTCAAGAAGTATTTGGAGGACGTGAAAGCCGCCTGCAACTGCAGATTCAGCCCGGTGCTTTGCTTCCACATGAGATCATAGTCTGGCCAAGTCGCTGAGATTCAGTGGAAGGCAATGGTAGAGCACATCTACTAAAGCAGGGCAAGTTCAAAACCTGCTTGCCTGTATGTCATAACTTCGGAGAACGGTTGACGGCTTTGCAAATACTAATGTCCGAACTGAGCGGAGAGCCCTGGAAAGAAAATTGATCAATTTCAGTGAAAACCCTCAGCTATATTCATTACAAGGCCTTGATGATCTTAAGTCCAAGGGCGAGCTTGTGGAGAGGATGGACCAGGGACTGGGAGGTTGATATGCAAAAGGTGTTTGATTTGATTTTGGAGGTTGTTGTGAAGGGTCATTTGAAGCCAGAGCAGATGATCAGGAGGGTGTTCGTGTTTGCCAGATACCAAGGCTTTGATGACGCTTGGGCTATGATCGTTGCCGGAAGACCGATTATGAGGCGATACAGCGAAAGTTCAAGGACAACGGTATGGGGATGTGGTGCCACATATTGTGTTTTGGAATGTGAGCAATGTTATCCCTACTTCCTGCGTTCTACGCAACAAGGGGTGGCGATGTTGAGGGGCTTCGACACAAATTTGATAAAGTCCTTTTTGGACAATGACGGCGAAATTGGCCCGGACCATGTCATGGAAGCAGCAACTCTGACCTAGGATATCAAAATCTAGTAGTAGTGGACTGAATCCTCTGATCATCAACATCATCTTCATCGTCGTCATATGTTTTAATTAATTAATTGCTTCCAGCTAGCTTGCTTGCTCTTTAATTATTTCAATCATGGGAGTAGGGTGATATTACTTGCATATTTCTTAAGGTTCTGCTAAACAACATTGACCTTATTCCAATATAGAGATCTAGTTGTGCTAACATTTCAATCAAATATAGGGATTTGACACTATTGGCCGAAGCAGAAAGTACTTTGGTTATGATTTCGATGCAAGGTTTTCTAGTTATTTTGTGTGTCTTTACATTTACAGGTGATGCTGGAATATTTGAAGGAGCATCTATTTGAGAATCTCACAAAGCATCCACAATCATTGCAGACACTTAGTTAGCTATTAGTGCGTCCAAGTTTTTGATGCCTCGAATTTGTTTCATATACTAGAGAGTTCAAGCTGATTATGAATCATCTTGTATACATTTTCTCCTCAATCCCTTACATCTATCGTCTTCCCTTTCATTATTCTCTTCTTTTTTTTAATTGTTTATGATCTTGTTTGGTTCCTTTGGATTCATAGAACATTCAAACATGTTTGATTTTCTTATTGTTGAAAAAATGGCTCACCTAAAGATTACAACGTTCTTTTGGCTCAAAAAGGATCATTCTGAAGTCTCGAAAGGTTAGCGACTCGCAGGACATTCGCGACCGTCTTTGTGACAGAGAACGAAGTCTGAAAAAAACCAACGAGCGACCGATCGCCAACTTTTGCGACCGGTCGCATGGAACAAGAGAGCGACACCGGGTCACATGACATCAAAACCAGGTCGGTTTTGTCGAGTAGAATCAAAGTCTAGGAGAAGTTTGCGACGGTTCGTTTTACGTCCTGCACGTTCTTTACGTGTTTTCAACGTGTTTGGATGGCTATCGCTTTCACATGATTTCAGAGGCTTAGTGGGTCACTTCTAGGTGTAAAACGTTGACTACCTGCTGGATAGTTGGGAGAGCACTCATGGCTATTTGGTTATCTTATTCCAAAGAATCTTCTTCTCCATTTTCTGGTTTAATGGAGGTGGCTGAAGTTGGATTCTATTTACCTACTTGATCTTACATTTAGTCTAAGTTATTGACTAAAGGAGGAACGTGGAGGACAAAGATGGTGCCTTATCTTATGTCCATTGGCTTGCGTAGGAAATGAGGTGAAGTAAGATAACACAAGAGGAGAAAACAGTTGAATAATTGTAAGTGGTATAAGCTGGAATTTTGAGTTCGTGAGATAAAAATGGAGTTTTCAGTTTGTCAAGAGAGCCAAGGGGAGAGCAAGAGAGTTCTCTAAGTGTACAAGGTGTTGAGCAAGGGGGGGAGAAAAGGATTGTGAGGGCAGTGTTGTAATGGGGTTTCCTTTCTTCTAAACAGAAGTGCTAACCTATCTTCATTAGTGAAATTTCTCAAGGTGATCACCAAAGAGGTATCTAGGCAATTTGCTAAACCTCTATAAACACTTGTGTCATTTGTGCTTGGTTAATTTGTGTGTGTGTGTGTGTAAGACTCATCCATCATTGAGTTCTTTGTCTAAAGTCCATCAACAACAAGATCTTTAAGGGTAGTGAGTTTGTTATTAATTCACAACAAGTGGTATAGAGCCTAGTTTTTGGCAGCTAGTCTATTTCTCTCTGGAGTGCTAGTGTGTTGAAGATGGCAAGTGATTAGAAGCTGAAGTGGTAGCAGTACAGGCATGTGAAAGAAACACAGGTAGCAAGCATGAAGGTGAAGTCAAAGCCTTTCAGGGGAAGGAGAACTTCACTCTTTGGCAACGAAGGATGAAGTCAGTCTACACAACAACAACTCCATGTTGTGTCCGGTTGGCAATGAGAAGAAGCCAGCAAGCATGATCGTATGACGAGTGGGGTCTTGAATGAGTTAGCCAGAGGAGCCATCGAAAACTACCTCCGATGAGGTGCTGAGCAACGTGATAAAGGATACGGCGAAGCAAACATGGGAGAAGCTCAAGAGAATGTTTGTAAAAGGGAAACGTTGTTAGACAAGCTCTCCCTCAAGGAAGAGCTCCTGAATCTTAAGATGGAGGAGGGAGGAGTCTGATGGAACATCTAAGTAGTTTCAGATGTGTTGCTGACTTAGGAATGGATGTGAATCATAGCCGAAGGATAAGGCTCTTATGTGTTGACATCCTTACCTCCGTCCTATAAACACTTCTGAACCACTCTTATGTTCGGGGAATGTTACTCTTGATTTTCTAGCTGTGGTGCAGACATCATGACACACCATAGGATGACTCAACGTTCGGAGAGAAACTCTCAGGGCGAAGGTCTAGGTGCAAAACCGGAGAGAGAGGCCGTTCAAAGAAGCGTGAAGGCAAGAAAGGCAATAGGAGGAAGGTCCAAATCCAAGGCAAGGAGGTTGTTTCGGAGTGGTGGGTCAAAAGAGCATGGGAAAAAGAATTGCCCCATATGGAAGGAGAAGAGAGAACAAGGGGAGAATGAGGAAAGATACCCAGGGGATGTCAGAGAAAGTGATCGGTGAGCTTTTGTGTGTTAATAGCAATGTTAAAACAAATGCATTGGCTAATTCTTCAAGGTGTTCCTCTTCACACCGATTTTGGATTCGGGTTCTCACATCATATGTGCTCAAACAAGGAGTGGTTTGACACGTATGAGAAGAAGAGATAGTAGTGAAGTGATGATGGGGGATGGCTCATGTGTAGAGTCAAGGAAGCCGGGACAATCAAGGTGAAGATGTATGATGGGGCGTGAGGACACTTGGAATGGAAGGCACATCCAAAGTTGCGAAGAATCTCATTTCCCTTGGAACTCTGATAAGAATGGTTATTGATTCAAAGCAAATGGAGGGAAACTCATAGTCTCAAAAGGTTCACTTGTGATTATGAAAAGGGAGAGATTCAACCTAACGGCTATATAGGTTGTGTGGTACAACAATCATAGGTGGAGCAGCTGTATCTCACAAGCAAGGACTCGGAAGATGAAACTCAGCTTTGGCATTTGAGGCTAGGGCACATGAGTGAGGCATGTAGGTAACTACACAACAGAAAATTGTTGAAAGGTGTTCAAAGTTGCAAGCTTGAGTTTTGGAGATTTTTAGACCATGGGAAAGCAATCAAAAATAGCTTTCAAGCAGCGAAACAAAGAGGAAGAAGCACGGTGTGCTAGATTATATTCACACGGATGTTTGGGGGCCATCACCGGTTAAATCGAAGGGTTAGAGCTCGCTATTTTGTGACTTTCTTGGGATGATTTTTCCAGGAAGGTTTAGGGTCAACTTCATGAAGGAGAAATCTGAGGTCTTCACCCAAATTCAAGAATGGAAGGCGGAAGTAGAGAACCTACCCGGAAGAAAGATCAAGATCCTGAAGAATGACAATGGTGGTGAATATAAGGACAGCAAGTTCCTTGAGTTTTGGAAAGTGAAGGCATTAAGAGGCACTTTACCGTGAAGAAGACACCCCAACAAAATGGAGCCGCCGAAGGATGAACCGAACTTCCTGGAGCGTGAGAGATGATGAGATTCATGTAGGGTTGCCCGAATCTTTTTGGGCTGAAACGGGGTTACCATTGCCCTATTTGGTCAACCATCGCCTTCAAGAAATCTTGAGTTCAAATGTGGAGAGGAGGTATGGTCTAATAAGTCAATTGATTTATTCAAATCTTAAGGGTTTGGATGTAGTGCATATGCACTTATTCCTAGTGATGAAAGATCCAAGTTGAAGCCAAAGTTCTGGAATGTATTTTCATTTGGATTTGAAGAGTGGTGTGGAGGGCTACAAGCTGCGGGATCCTTGTGACCCACAAGAAGATACTCAGGAGAAATTTTGTGTTTGATGAGAAGACCATACCTATGAACAAAGTCAAGAATATAAGGAGGCAAATGAGGATGTTGTGGAGAAAGAAACAACCATTGAAGTCCCACTCAAGAAGGTGTTAGAGAAGAACTTCTCCAAGAACAGCCAATTGAAGACGTTCAGGAGGAGGTGGAGTCTGAATATCAAAGAGGGAAAGAAGTGGGAGGATCAACAACACACTCAAGAAGGAGAAGAGGTCTAGAGAGGTGGAGCCATCATCTCATAGCTCGGTCCAGGCCCAAGAGAACCATCAAACCACCTCAAAGGTTTAGATGAGAGATGGATGCAGTTCACTATGCCCTAAATGCTAGTGAAGAAGAACCAACCACGTTCCAAGAAGCGTTGAGAACAAGGAACGGGAAAGTTGGATGGAAGCTATGATGCAAGAGATGGAATCTCTACACCACAAATCTAGTTGGGAGTTAGTTCCTAAACCAAAGGCTCGCAAGGTTATTGGCTGCAAATGGGTGTTTAGGAAGAAAGAAGGAAATGCATGAGAGGTGCCACCTTATTCAAAGCTCGTTGAGTGGCAAAAGGATTCTTGCAAAGGAGGGAGTTGATTATGATGAAATTTTTCTCTTGTAAAACATACTTCTATACGGCTACTACTCTCCATAGTAGCACTAAGAGGGACATGGAGGTGGAGCAATGGATGTGAGACTCGCTTTCCTTCATGGTGAATTGGAGGAAGACATCTACATGTGCCAACCTCAAGGGTTTACGAAGCAAGGAAGAAGGAAAATCTGGTTTGTAGGTTGAAGAACTCTTTATACGGGCTCGAAGCAATCCTCGTCAAGAATGTGGAATAAATGCTTTGATTCTTACACTGCTGGAGATCTGGGTAGAAGATGTGAATCTGAATTGTTGGTTTTTCACTCTTCATGCATTCAAGTATGGTAAACTTCATCCTTTTGCTTCTTCACGTTGATGACATGCTAACTGCATGTGAAAGACATGTCAAAAATCCCAGTTTTTCGAAGACATTGCTTGGAAGGGAGTCTGACATGAAGGACCTTGGGAGCTGCACAAAATATCCTAGGAACGGGATAGTAAGGAGAGAGAAGTCTAGGCAAGTTGTGGCTGTCACAAAGCAAGCACATTTCTAAGGTACTTGAAAGGTTCAATATGATGGATTGCTAGTTGGGTCTCACCCTTGCGCATAGCATTTGAAGTCAAGTGCTAAAGAATGTCCTTCTACGAATGTGGAGAAGGAGGAAATGAGTAAAGTTCACATGTAAGCTTGGTGGGTGTCTCATGTATGCAACGGCTGTGCACACGCCCCGACTTAGCCCTAGCCGTTAAGTGTGGTGTCAAGGTTATGGCGAGTCCCTGGAACAACATTGGAGAGAGCAGCAAAATGGATTCTAAGGGACTTGAAGGGCACCAAAAGGCTGGGATATTGTTTGTAGACAACAAAAAGCATGTGTGTCGGGGTTTGTAGGTTTGATGGATGCTGGACATCTAGACAAGAGGGAGATCCACGACAGGATATGTCTTCACTTGTGGTGGAGGACCAAATGAGTTGGAGACGGTGTTCAATCGGTCAGTGCCTTGTCAATCCTTACTGAAGCCCGGAGAGTATATGGCTTTAACTGAAAGCTTCAAAAGAAGCGGTATGGCTGAAGAGATTGGCAAAAGGATTTCGGAACAGCTCAAGACTTGGTGGTGATTCAAAGTGACAGCCAAGTGCTAGTATGTTCAGTGAAGTATCAAGTGTTCCATGGAAGGTCGAAACACATTGATGTACGTTACCACCTATTAGGTATTGGGTGAATGATGGAGACATCACTATAATGAAGGTTCATACAAAGGAGAACGCTTCAGGATTGTCAACAAAGCCAGGCACAACAGCAAAGTTCAAGCATTGTTTCAGCTTGCTGAATTTGCTACATGATAAGATTGAGGTGGAGTTCTCTAGAGTTATTAATACGATTCTCAAGACATTACAGATGTCCTAAGAAGGCAATGATGTTCACAAGGATATTAGGCTCGCCATGGTGGAGATTGTTCAAAAAATGGCTTGCCTGGCTCACCTAAAATTTCAGAGGTGATCACCAAGTAGGCAATGTAGGTATTGTGCTAAACCTCTATAAACACTTGTGTCATTTGTGCTTGGTTAATTTGTGTGTGTGTGTAAAGACTCATCCATCATTAAGTTTTGTTTAAGTCCATCAACAACAAGATCTTTAAGGGTAGTGAGTTTGTTATTACTTCACAACACTATTCCCTTGGGTTAGCCTTCAATGAGTGGTTCTCTTTTTTTAAGTAGATGCATGTGTATGTTTCTATTTCTTCCAGCAGGAGTCATTAGTAAGGTAAATGTAGCACACAATGAGCTAATCTCCATGTTTGTTGCATCGAAGGGGTATGTTCTTTCCTGGAACCCACCATTTTCTTCATATGACAGAACTCCGTTTTTCTAATTTGTAGAATTTAAAATTCATAAATCTTTTTCTAAAAAGGATTCCGTTATTAGATAGAAACCATCTTACTTGTTTTATTAAAAAAGAAGAATCGCGTCCCTTGATACTCTCTTTCCCAAAAACATAGTATAGAAACGCGGCTATACTCTTTTGGCACATGGGCACTTAAAGAGCAAGGTAGGTCCTTTTATTTTTTTTTAATAAATAGTATTCTAGCTGTATAGCTTTTTGAATTGTTTTTTAAATAGTAGAGCCCCTGTTATACTTGGTTTTTTTAAAATGTTTTTTGTTGACAACGTTTAAAATGATGTTTAGTTTAATAAGTTTCTAAGTAAAAATAAGAAGTTAACAATAAACAATTATTAAAAACTATTTTCATTTTAAATATAAACGACTCTTAATATTTTTTTTTGGTGAGATGGGGGAAATCCCCAAAAGAAATTAGATAATAGGATAAGTGCGGGTTCTACGGTTCTATCTTGTCTCTCCTTTAGGTGGGGGCCTGATCCACCTAGGGTTTAGGGTTTAGGTGGGTCCCTATCCACCTAGGAATGCCAGGAAGTAACAAGTCCCAGAATCTAAAATTGAAGCTCCCCCTTAGCCAGCAACAGGCAACCATGTTCTTCTCTCTCTGAAACATGCTTCACCACACAATGTATCTATTCGAGGTAGAAGCTCCCAACAACTGGGATAGCAAAGTAGCTATTGGGTGAGACCAAGTATATTGGAGTTCTAGAGTACCTTGGTAGTAGAGTAATCCATTTCAACAATCAACTTGTTATTTGCTTTTGCACAACCAGGTTCAGGCCAAAGAACGGTCCCCAGACCGAGCTTCAGTATCTGACCTTTCCCAAGGTTGATTGTAAATCCCAGTCAGTCTTGCCAGCTACTATCTCATCATCTTTCATCACAATGGAGCGAGAAGCACATTTATACTAGCCGTCAACATTAAGCTTGAGGTAGCCAGGGGGGGAGGTTCCCAGCAAGAGTAACTTGGTAGCGCCAGGAGTTTTCTGGCCTATCGGCTGGAACTAGTTGTAGACCATCTCGGGTTGCTTTAAGAATCACTTGCCTAGGGTCAAAGGAGGTCCTCCCTTTGCCAAACACTCCTTATATTTCGCCATTCCAAATGTACCAACAAAGATAGGAAAAGCAACATCCATCCTGGCTCCACCATGGTCTAAGTCCATTCTAAGAAATGGAGGGTCTGTTCCTATTTAGGATTAAATTCCACACATTTTTGGCCTTGGTACAATCACGCAACATATGTAAGGTAGATTCATGAAGCCATCCACAAGTACTCGCAAGAAGGGTCTGCTTACCTTCCTCCCTGCACGTTGTCATTGGATAGTATTTTATTTCTAGACACAAGTCCAACAAAGAACTTGATTTGTAGGGTTCCCAGCCCCCATATGAACTTCCACCTCATCAGGCGACTGAGATGGATGGAACACAAATTACAGGTGACTTTCACAGAGAAAATCCCACTTAGCACTAGGCTTCCACATTTGTACATCTTGGAGTATTGCCTATGAATGAATAGGAGTATTACTGATCTTTTGTACAATTTCCTCCCAAAAAAATAAAGAGCGAACCTTAACATTGTCCCACCACCCCTCCTCTGAAGAAACTAGAAATAGTGGCAAGCTTAGCTTAATTGCTTGAGAATCTTAGTGTACTAATTAAGGCCTGATCAGGAATCCATTTATCTTTCCAAAAAGTTCCACTTGGTCCTTATGATTTTCCAAATCATAGTTTGGCCAAGGAGATCCGCACCATATAGAATACCTTTCCAACTCGGAGGAGATTCTAAGGCTTTAGGCACCAGAGGAAGCTACTTCATAATTGATCTTCCTTTAGGACTTAGCCTCAAAAATTTTAGCCCACAAGCCTTCATCTTTATTTTGAATCCTCCACCCAATTTTAGTGATAAAGTTCTAGTTCACATGGCCTGGTCTCTGGACTCCATTCTCCTTTGCTTTCTGGGAATGGTAGGCTAAGTCCCTTTGGCAAAGATGGATTTACCTTTCACACCAGCCCAAAGAGAGTCTCGTTGTGAAGCTTGTCAAGGTCCTCACACAGATTCTCAGGAAGTTTCACGACGCATGGCAGTAGACTCGGCAGCAGAGGGCTTAGAGCTTTCAATCAAGGTTGCTCTACCAACGAGGGATAGGAGTTTTCTTTTCAAGAAGCAAGCTCGTGCATGAACTTTAGCAATAAGACCATTAAAGAAGCCTTGATTGTCTGAGAATGTAGAAGGGCATGCCCAAATATTTGCCAAGATTATTAGTTAAAGGAGACTGACATATGGCACTGATATCATTAGCTATGTGTTGGGAGTGTTTGGAGCAGAAAATGAAAGATTATCAAAATTAACAGATTTACCTTAGATTTGGCAGTAGTTTTAAGCACTTTTTCATTACCTTAGCTTGTTTAGTATTAGCTTTAAAGGAAGAGGCATAAGATTATTACCAAAGAAAAGGGTGATACTTGGCCCTGAATTGAGAGGATTTAACCGGTTTCCATAGGCCCTCTTTCTATAGGATTTAAAAATTATGTGGGATAATTTTTACTATAACACAACAAAGAAGTAGAGTTGTTCCTTGGCTGATGCCCATTTTTGGGAAGAAATTACGAGTGACTTTCTTATTTTATGAGATATTTGTATTGAGAAGGTAAACATATCTCAGAATGAGTTGGGTGAGCGTATCAGGCAGCGTTAATAAGCACACGTTGAATAAAATCCAAACTCAACCTATCGGATGCCTTTGAGAGATCAATTTTCCAAGACAGTTAAACCTTTCTTTCCTTTAGAAAATTTCACTTTGTGCAGAAGTCTGAGCAGACAGGGATGTTGTCAGTTATGTGCTTCCAACCTTAACAAAGCTGACTTTGTTAGGGCTGACCAGTTGGGCGGATAGTGCCGCCTTGCAACAATAATTTTGGGTATATAAGCTTTGTACAAAGAGAATAAAGGCTGATTTGTCTAAATTGTACCAGACTTTAGGATTTCCCACTTTAGGCACAAATGTAATCAAGGTTGTCCCAGTTTACAATTGGAACTTGGCAACTTGTGGAAAGATATTCCACCATTAGGTTGAAGATATTGAGGGTTATAAGTCTTCCACTCGGTTTTGTAGAAACAAGCTGGAAATCCATTAATACCAGGGGCTTTCAAGCTGCCAATATTGAAAGACTGATCTTAACCTTCTTTAGCACAAATCAAGAGCTCTGACAAGAGAAATCATTCCCTCAAAGTGTAGGTATGGAGCTTGTTGGTAGCACTACTTGGAGTTGGCAAGGTGTAAGAGGTCCTAGGACCTGCACAGCCAAGGCTCTTCTCATGCCTCCGCCTCCTAAACCCATCCACCATCATTCCTCTTAGTTTTCAATCTGATTCTCCTCCTCCCTTCGGATTACAGTAGTCAAGTGGGAAAGATTTGGTACTTCTCATCCCCCTTTGGTATCCAAAATGTCAGTTTTATTTTTGTTTCCAAACAAGGCCTCCTGTCGAGAAATGGAGTATCCCTTATCAAGTGGTAGACAGAGTTCAGCCTTATTAAGGAAGCTATTAAGGTCCCGAAGCAGCCTTTTCGGTACCTTCACTCCCGACAACAACCTAGCCTTCCTTTGTTTTAAATGTCCCAAAGAGGAACGTTCCACTTCTTGAGGGCGCTACCAGTGCCCAGAGGTTTTATCTGAGCCGGGACCATTTGAAGCTCCTCCAAATATTAGAGACAAACTCCGAAAACATTGTATGTTGAAGCCACATAGCCTCAAAATCCAAAGGCCCTGCCAAGTGGTCAATACTGTAGACAAGAGTTGAGGTAGATTTTAATTGGGGCATGATCTTATTTTGTTGGAAGTGTCTCACGTGGGCCCGTGAAACGATTTGTCTCTGAGCATTATATTCCGCAGGAGAGCTTCCTTAGGCGTTCAAACACTCGATGGTTAGTCCAAGAAACTTAGGTCAAGAATAGCCTAAGTCTGACCATATCATTGCCATCAAACCAATTTTTGAACCCTTTCAAGCGATCGACACGTGTGCTTCCTAATTTGTCCTCAACATTTAACATCTAATTAAATCCCAATTAACCAGGGTATATTATGGCAATCAACAACAAAGTTACAGACTCCCAGATATTTTCCTCTGTACCACAAGGACTTGCATAGATTGGGAGAGAGAAAATCCAAGGAGTTTGACCAGGCCACACACACAAGCAGAGATGCACTTGGCTTAGTAGGTTCCTAAGATCTCCACTTGGACTTTATC